>CAEMYA010000550.1:34118-56618 GCA_903131615.1 Diplodus sargus | reverse complement strand
CTCATTCCCCCTAACCCCAGTGTGCCCTGGTACCCAGCAAAAAGTAATGTTGAAAGCAACCCCAATTCTAAAAACCACACTCAAAATCTCATTCACTATGTCAGGGCGAGCTATATATTGCCCCATTCTTAAAGTTTCCAGGGCAGCTGCAGAGTCAGAGCAGATAGTGACTTCTTTAGGTCTGGCTTCCTCAATCCACCAGAATTGCCATTAACTCAATAGTGAAAACAGAACTTCTATTTGAAATACGTCGACCAATCTTCAGCTCAATCTGCTCCACATACACCCCAAGACCGGCTCTCCACTAACTGAATCTCTAGATCCATCTGTAAAAACAATTAAATTACTCTCACTGATTGAATTAAGATACTCCACTACTCTTGGAGTCACTTTCCTCTTATCTTTTTCCTGGAGAAATGCCAGCTCAATGTTCAATTCAGGTATCACCCAATAAGGCATAGGTAGCCATCTTATGTGCTCTACATTCCCTTCCTGTTCCAAGCCCACCTTCTTAGCCCACTGATTTATACTGACGAAAAAAATATCATATTTATTACCTGCAATCTCTTGTAACAGGCACCTTGCTGGGAAGATATGACTACACCCCCTAAGTTTTACCCAGTACCACGGACGTAATTTAGGAGGGGGACACAGGAGACATGTCCCCTGCAGTTTTTACCGTCCAAAAACCATGTTACGCTATATTTAACAGAGACACGTCAAGCACTAGGACCAAGCGGAAAACGGCCGCTCAAGCTGAAGCCTGTTTTCCTGAGTTTAGACCCTCCCACAAGCTCCTCGATTGGCTCTGCCGTTTCTTGTGTGATTGGCTGTCCCCGCTGTCACTCCATCTTGCTTGCACACCGGTCTGCTAGTTGCCCAGGAGTCCTTATTAATCTGCCGCTGTAAATTAGGCGTTTGTTCTGCCTGGGTCACGTCAGCTAGAGGGATTGTAATATCGGAAGTTTAATTTATATTAACGTTTGAATCAGTGTCCATTGCTTGTGATTTGCGACCAATTCAGCCAACAGCACTCGCTGCAAACTCCTCATCTCTGCTGTCACTCATGGTGGTGCACATTTGTTTTGCCATCGCCCCGATCATTTTGCGGGACACTCCCTCGTGGCATGCCCGTTTGCTGATAACTCATCCCCGCATGTTTATCTCAGGCTCCTCGCTAGCCTTCTTCCTCCCTCCAGCAGGCAGCCTGGTCCTGCTGCTGTCCTCCTCGGACAGACGCTGAAGCTCAGTTTCTCTCACTCTCTTGGGGTCGACAGAGAAACGTCTAGCAGCTGCTTCTCCCGGGTTTTCCTCTGCATATTTTACGACAGAAATTTTAAATTACAAGTCGTACTTTTTATTGTTTTGCTGCACCGGAGCCATGGCAATCATCAGTGTGATACTGACTGACAGAAAGCAGCACAATACGTGAAAAAGGCGGAGAAGAAAAACGTGCAGTGTCAGAGGTCACGTCTTCTTCCTTGATTTAAAAAAATTAAATAAATTAGACTCTGCATTTATTTGGAACCGGCGGTTATTTATCAAAATATACACCGTCACTGGCTCCCAATAAAGCAGCATATCCACTTCAAGATCCTCCGCATCAATTACAAAGCTCTCAATAATCTTGTAAAGTGTCTTTGAGTTTTATTGAAAATGCTGATAAATAAAATGTATTATTATTATATCTGTACAGCTTCAACAATGCAAAGATTTTTAAAAAGCTTATATTTAATGCCAAAGAGATACACTTATCTTTATGTATTATTTTTATGTTGAAAGGCAGCAACTGCTTAAAAAAACACCAACAGTGAAAGATTTAGGGAAAAATACAATAAAACCTTGCATACAAATGTGATTTTATACATCCAAACTCATTAGAATTGTGAAACTACGTTTGAATGAAGTTGACTAACAAAGTGAAACACAGAATTGGGTGATAATGTTTTGCTACATGCTTCACAAACCAAAAAAGGGAACAGTAAACTTAAAAGTAGCAATAGAAAACTAGAAGAACTAGTAGAAAACACAGTGAACTGTTTTATGAAAAATACTTCTGTCCCCCCCCACCTCTGAAATCAAAATTTCGTCCTTGCCCAGTACTGTAACCCTAATTTAATGCGCCTTAACCATAAGGGCATTTCAAACAAGCAGGGCAGGGACTGGGGAAGTTCTAAAGGCCCCACAACAAAGCCTCAAAGCCCTTGCTTGCACCATGTCTAACTTAGCCATTCCTCTATAGACACCAATGCTCTTTGAATCTGTTTTAAAACAAACTCTACATTACGCCCTCTTTTCCAGACGGCCCCATTATCTGCAAATAATGACAACCCAAATCCTCTCTCTATTTTTCCAAATATATCATTAATCATTATATTAAATAAAACTGGACTGATATCACTTCCTTGTGGGGTTCTGTTCTCTATTTCTACCGTCTTTGAGTATACACTGCCAACCCTTACTTGTATTGTTCTTTCCATTAAAAAATCCTTAATCCAATTAAACATTCGTCCCCTAACTCCCAAGTCAAAAATTTTAATCATTAATCCCTCCTTCCACAGAGAATCGTATGCTTTCTCAATATCTAGGAATACACTCACTCCTTGCTGCTAAATGCCCTTTTGATATCCTGATCCAAAACTGACACTGACTCCATTGTCAACCTAGTTTCTATGAAGCACACTAGTCTGTTGGTTACCATCTTCTCCATTACTTTACAAAGTACTGCTGTGAGCGCTATAGGGCGGTATGAACTAGGGTCAGATGGATTTTTGCCTGGCTTCAAGATAGGGGCCACAACTGCATGTTTCCATTCCTTGGGTAAGTATCCCTCTGCCCACACCGCGTTAAACAAAGCTAAAATTTCATCAAGTGCAATATCATCCAAATGTTTAAAAAACTCATATGATAACCTATCTCTCCCGGGGTAGTATTTGCCCCAGACACAATTGCATCCTTCAACTCTTTTATAGTAAAAAACAGATGAATAGGATTATCGTTTTCTAAACTCCTTTCCAACTTCCACTGATTAACTGTCATCAGCTCAGTTCTCCTCCTACACCTCTCATTCCCCATTCTCGCTGATCTATGTACTGCTTGAAAGCTATCTACATACATGTCTGCTTTTTACTTATTAGACACTGCTACTGTCTCACCCTTCTGTAACACTGGTATCAGTCTTCTTTTATACACCCCGTCTACGTATTGCAGTACCACAGAACTTCCTCCAACTATTCCTCTTTGCATCCTTTATGAGTCTTCTTGCTACTGCCCTCAGCCGCTTGTACTCTATTGCATTAACCAACATTGGAAACTTTCTCAGTTTTCTGTATGCTCTATTCCTGCTCCTTACAGCTTGATCACATTCCTTATTCCACCAAGGAACTGGCATACTAGGTTCCTGCTTTAGAGGAATGGTACTGCAAGCGGCTTCATGTATCATGAGACTAATGGATGTATTCCAATTATCTACAGAGCCCTCGTTATCAATCTCTCCCACTAAGCTCTGAACTCTCTCCTGAAATTTATCCCATTTAGCTTGAGAAAAGTTACATCTAGGGACTTTCTTTTCCACTTCTCTCCTCAAATCCCTACCAAACCTGCATAAAATAGGCTAGTGATCACTACCCAATGTATACGATGCTATAACATCCCATTCACCAACTCTTGCTAAGTTTGACGAAGCAATTGACAAATCTATATGACCGCTAGTATTTCTGACGATATGATACCTAGTTGGCCTTCCATCATTTTACACTACTAACTCATATTTATCTATAAATTCTTCTACAATAACACAATTTTTATCCCTATGATCACTGCCCCATAAAGAATTATGTGCATTAAAATCTGCAATCCATACCACCGGGCACCTTATCTTCTCCATTATCTCATCAAAATCTGACAATACCAAAGGTTGGCAGGGGTTATAATAGTTTAGCACAGTAATAGAGTTTTGATTACTCCAAATCTCCATAGCCAAAAACTCAAGATTGGAATTGATAGCAATTATCCTATATTGCAACCCAATTTTAACAAAGGTTGCACAGCCCCCACCTGATCTATCAGACCTATCTACTCTCAAACATTCATAACCTGGGATTACAAAATCTAGAGAAGGTTTTAACCAAGTCTCTTGAATACATATCAATTCTGGAGCTTCTTTAAATCCATCAACAAACCTTTTTAACTCCTGACCATTTCCTATTAGACTCCGGGCATTCCATTGAAGGATATACCACATTAAGATGCTAATAAGGATCCACCTCATCCACTTCACCATCATCCTCCATACTGCTGACCCTCACCAGCTGTGACCTATCAATAGTTTGACTCTTCATGTATTGATGTAACTCTTCTGGCATTTAGCTGCTTTCTTAGCTCCTACCAACACATCAGACACAAAGGACAGAAATGCCTCCTTTGTAAGGGTCAACATATCAGATGGAAGGGCCGACTGTAAGTTTGACGCATTGAGCTGGCATCCTACCACTGCTCTAGTACAAGATCTCCCATTTCCGCATTCTCTATCCACTCTTTTAACTGCCTCTGCATACGATACCTTGTTCAGCTCCCTCACTTCCTGCACCCGCTTAGCCTGAACAAATCGCTCACACCCGTAAAACCCTGCCCCGTGCCCCCCCCCCACAATTCGGGCACTTAGGAGCCTCTGCCTTGCAACTTTGTATTATATGATCTCCACCACACTTTGCACATCTTCTTTTAACCCGACAAGCCCCAGCAACATGCCCAAACATCTGACAGTTGTAGCATTGCAAAGGTGGTTTTATGTACTCTCTCACATAATACGCCATACTCCCAAGAAACACTCTCTGCGGCAGTACTCTATCTTTAAGCGTCAACAGTATCGGTGGATCCCCGGCTCCATCCCTACGCTTAAATCTGAACTAATTAGTTACTTGGGCCCCCTTAATGTTTTCTAAGATCTCTGTGGTGTATTAACGAGATGGAGGCCGACATGCTGTTCATTGCTTGTTTACTTAGCCATACTGCATGACTGAACAGTGCGCATGTGCACAGCACCTTGACCTGGCCTAGTTACACATAGATCTAGCTAACATAGATCATGAACATAGTTACCATACAATAACATGCTGGTAAATCAAACATGTGGTGAATCAATACACCACATTATCTCCCCTTTTAGCTGAGAATAACCATGGGAATATTAATAACATCAATTTTCCTTTTTCATTAGTAAACATCTAATGTCAGGTGACAAGTAACTAGAAATGGCTACAATTGAACTCCAATTACTCACAATAACATTATGTAGCAACTTGGGTATTATCATTTCTGATTTACATCATACAGTATTAGTACTCCTGGCAAATTGGCAACAACCATTCATGACCATTTACACAGTGTAGACATACAGTTTCATTGCATAAATCTCTTGGGTAGTTTACTAACTCGTGTGGAGCGCCTCAGAGACACGGGTTCAGGCTCCAGGAGCTCCAGGGACGGCACAGTGGAGTCAACAACATCCTGAGAACTACTACCATCCTTATCAACTAACTGTTCAACATGAGGGTCAGTTAATACGGTGTCAGGTTCAGCCATGGCCCGAGCTCTCAGCTGGTCTCCATGGCGTCTGTGTACTGTGTCCAAATCCTGCTCTCTGACCTCATATGACACAGGGCCAGTCTGTCTCACCACCAACCCTGGAATCCACTTGAGGTCTCCTCCCACAGTGCTGCGCAGGTACACAGCGTCATCCACGCTAAACGATCGGTCTGCAGCACTGCGGTCATGGCGGTCTTTCTGCTGGTACTGTTTTTTGCGCACTGTCTCCTTTGTGCAGGGCTTCAGGAAGTCCAGCCCTGTGACATTTTTGAGGGTACAATGACTCTGGTCCCCCAAAGGACACAACCTTGCTCTGTAGATAACTCGCTTCTCTTGGTGAAGAACACTTTCAGAGTGTCAACCTTCCATGACATACTTGTAGACACGGGCTAGCTCACTGTCAGTGCGTGTCGTCTGGGCTACTGAAGTGGCTTTGAGCGGCGCCTTTTGTAGATTTTCTGCAAGCAGTGAGTGGACAGTAGCAGATGCTACAGTAGTTCCTGTGTCGCTGGTCTCAGGTAACGGGCCACGGGAGAGTCCATCAGCATTACTATGCTCTCCTGACTTACGATAGACAATGTTGTAGTCATAAGCTGACAGTATAATTGCCCACCGCTGAATGCGTGCAGCAGCCAATGTAGGCAAGCTCTTGTGCTCGCCAAAAAGTGTTAAGAGGGGGAGATGGTCAGTGACTTAAGCAAAATGTCTACCCCACAAATACTGGTGGAATTTCTTTACACCATAAATCAATCCAAGAGCTTCCTTTTCTATTTGAGAATATTTTTTCTCATAAAGCATAAGCATAAGCATAAGCATAAGCGATTGGTCTCTCCTCCCCATTCGCCAAGGTGTGTTGGATCACTGTTCCAATGCCATATGCAGAGGCATCGCAAGCTAGAGTGAGTGGAAGATTGGGATCATAGTGTGCTAAAACCTGGTCACTCGTCGACAGGTCCTTGCACTTCACAAAAGCAGACTGTTCTGCTTCAGTCCATTTCCAGACTTCATTTCCTCTAAGAAGTCTGTACAGTGGTGCCAACACTGTGCTCTGCTGGGGCAAAAATCTCCCATAATAGTTTAGAAGACCCAAAAAAGCTTGTAGCTCCTTAACATTGGTAGGTGCAGGGGCCTCTTGTATTGCTCTCACCTTTTCCTCTGAGGGGTGGATGCCACGCTCGTCCAGTACGTGACCCAAATACTCAAGCTGAGTTTTCACAAACTCACACTTTGAGCATTTCACTCGTAGTCCATTGTCCTGTAAGCGTTGCAGGACACGCTGAAGGTTGTGGAGGTGACCTTCCTCTGAGTGTCCCATAATGAGAAGATCATCAAGGAAAACTACCACCGGTAAGTCTTTCATTAAGTTTTCCATTATCCGCTGGAAGATCGAGGGAGCGGAACTGATCCCGAAGGGAAGTCTGTTATACACAAACAGCCCTCTATGGGTGTAGATGGTAGTGTACTTCTGGGAGTCCTCATCTAGCAAAACTTGCTGATAAGCTGCTGCTAAGTCAATCTTAGAGAAAATCTTACCTCCACTAAGGGTAGCTAAAAGCTCTTCTAAGCGAGGTGTCCAGGGTTTCCTCTACATTCATTTAGGAGTGGCGGCCCGCCATTCTTAAATCCTAGCCGCCGGTCCTTTTTTTAATGGTCGCAAATACACCACCTCCGAATGTCTCCACCTTCACAGCAGAGTCCTGCACTGGGTCGGATACTCTCGAGTAAGGTAAACTACAGATAACTATCTTGCTCAGTATCTACTCTTTGCACCTCGTCTGCACCTCGATGACGGACCACAGCGTGTTTTAAATCAGGTGACAGAATAACAACAGTCTCAGTAAGCTTCAGATCAGTGGTCGCTGTTGCCGGTGTGTTTTAAAATTAGCGGGTTTGATTCTCGTGTCGCACGTCGCGCTCGAGTGCTAGTGGAAAAGAAAAAAAACTGAGTGTCTCAGTCCGCTGGGCTTATAAATAATCAACACTGATGATCATTCAGGACATCTGCGCCGTAACGTGCGGGGACCTGTGTCGCGGGTGGCGGGGTGTGACGGCGGCGACGACGACACAGCAGAACGATCCTGTGTAGGAACTGTCCATGGTCAAAAGTCTCTTGAAGTAGGCTATCAAACAAAGACAACTATGGACTGAGGAAGTTTGAATAGGTGGTTAGATACAAAAGTTATCATGACGTGAACCGTAACCTATGTTGCGGTAAAAAAAAAGGGGGGGGGGAAACGGGGAAACGGGGGGGCCGCTCCGCCACTCCTTAAAAAAAATCCTAGAGGAAACACTGGTGTCTGTTTCCAGTGCCTGATTAACTGACACCTTATAATCACCACACAGGCGAAGTGACTGATCCTTCTTTAGCATGTACAACGCTGAGTTCCATCGAGTATCCACTGCTTGGATTAGTCAGTGCTGTGGCAAGTGCAACTGGCTTTGTACTTCTTTTAGTTTGTCAGTTGCTCTGGTGCTGTGGTGGAAGAACCGAACAATAGCACTGCATTTCTCCAGGATGGACTCAAGACTTATGTCTGCCTTAATGGAGTCCTTCACAATGAGGTTCAGTGTGTGAGAAAAACAAGGAATATGTTTCCAGCAAGTTTTACGCACAGCAGGGACCATATTGGCTCCATTGTCAGTAATAACTGCATGAACCTTACTGGTGATGCCCCACTCATCAGTTATTTTTGTGAGGAGTTCAGATATATTGTCTGCTGTGTGCTGCACAGCTACATGGATTGTTGCAAGATTGCAAGACTACATCTGCCAGTCCTTGTCAATAAAATGTCAAATGTATCGCTTGTTAAAACCAGATTGCTTGCTGACAGTCTTTCACTGTTTTTTGTGCTTCCTCATACAGTTACGGAATTTCACCTGTGATCATGGATTTCCGACTAGGGATCTGGTATTGGGGATCCACCACCTTCATAAAATGACGGAAACCTTGATCCTCTACCATTGAAATGGGTTGCAAGTCTTTCACAATAATTTGGGCTAGGCTCCTTGTGATCTCTCTGGCTCTTTGAGACTCATCTGAAAAGGATAAAGTTTTCACATCACAATAGGGAAGATTAAATGTATTTGCTATATAATAATAATCATTAATAATAATATATAACCATAATAAAATAAGGATTTTATACCTGGCTTAATCAAGTGTTCAGACTTATGAAAATATATGCATGTTCACACATAAGCTATACATTTTGCATAATTACTTAATCAACAACTGTTTACTGTATATAATTATCCTCTTCACCTGAAGTGTGTTCTGTAAAAATTAGATTGTGATCATAATATTTAAGGATTTGGGAACAGACAACACAAGCATTGTCTTTATCACTACGCTAGCAAAGGAAACAGTGCTGTATGTACCTGGATACACTTTGCCTTTTTGCAACTCTCTCGCAGGGTCTTTTGCCGCAGCTTGTCTTTTCTCAAGCTCACTGTGGCTCTCAGGATGTGTGGTCTTCAAATGTTTGAATAAGTTAGTATTGCTGCTGTGTGCAACTTTTTTGTCACACACTAGGCACCTTGCCGTAACTTTGTCAACTGCCGAAAAATAACACCACACCGCGCTTCGTTTTCTGTCTGCCATAGCCGACTCTTCTCTCTTTGTTTCCCCGAGTCCGTATCGTGCTGGTGAACGGCTGTGTGACAAACATTGTGTGCGTTTGAGCGTCAGCCGGGCCGACTGAGTCGCAGGTTTGACGCTCATATAGTTTCCTGGTCATGTGACACGGGCCAGCTCAATACACCCCCAGGTACGGGGGTGACCCCGTATAGTAATTGAAGTAAGCTATCCAAAACAGTTGAAATTGATGCATGCACCCCCAATTCTTATTTGTTATTTGATATCGATATTTGTTTAAGGAGATCGATGCCAAATGAGTAGCGTGTGAGTATCAATATATCGATACCACAGGATCGACACGCCCATCCCTAATGGAGGCCGACATGCTGTTCATTGCTTGTTTACTTAGCCATATTGCATGACTGAACAGTGCGCATGTGCGCAGCACCTTGATCTGGCCTAGTTAAACATAGATCTAGCTAACATAGATCATGAACATAGTTACCATACAATAACATGCTGGTAAATCAAACATGTGGTGAATCAATACACCACAATCTCCTTCTCAGATAAGCCAGCAAACAGTCCATACACCACCCCCTTGGTTCCTTGCTGGTTTCCTCTAGAGATCAATGCCTCCACCTTGACCACCAGCTTTCCCACACCTCTAGCATCATTATACTGTTTCCTGTTTTTACAGCAAACTCTCAACATTCCATTAAACAATATCTTGGCCTGAAATTCTTTGCCTATCTGATTCTCTAAAGCAGTGGTAACTTTTAATGGATTCACTGCTCTAAATCCTGCATCTCCTTGATTAGTTCCCTTAACTTTAAACATCACGACAAACTCTTCAGTGCTTCCAGTTTTTCTAATCTAATTTTCTTCATCCCCTGACGTTTTAGGTCTTTCACTCGATGCCCCCCTCCTAGCGCCCCCTTTTTTCTTCACCACCGCCTGCCACCCACCACCCTCATCCCCATTCCCTGAAGCCATAGCCTCTTAAACCCCTCCTTCCTAACCCTAATCTAATTCTAGTAATACTATCCCTGCTATTAATAAAAGAAAAAGGAAAAGAAAAAGTGTCTCGAGCTTGTTGTACGGCAGCAGGTGTAGAGAACGAACACATGCGGTGCAATCCGTCGGAAAACCGGATCCCCATCAGAAGTCAATCACTGGCGTTCACGAACTAAATGTCCGGCTGAAATAATAATGGTTCTGAGGGACTAAAGTATGTGAGGTAATTTTTGTTTTAAATTACGCTCTGATCCCTCCGAAGCGACTGTGCAGAAAATGTTTTACTGTCGTGTGTGTGTGTGTGTGTGTGTGTGTAAGGTTATGTATTTGAGTTTTCTGAACGTTCTTTTAAAAAATATTACACTGAAAAATAAGCTGCTTGGACAGACAGAGTTTTCCATATTATTTTAAAATTCTGTTTATTATATTCTTTTATTATATGTAGTTATGATCACTTTTAATTCTTCGTAATTTTAAATATTTTTTAAAATTATGCCCTAGATCAGTGGTTCCCAAGGCAAGGGGGTTGCCTGTGTCCAAGACAAGCCAGGCCCCCCCAACCCGCATACACTAAAAGAATAAAGTGATTAATTACAAACTTTTATTTGCAAAAATAAACAACAGTTATATTCTCCTAGTTTTACAATGTATATAGAATAGGCCTACCTCATCGGGGTGTTGGTAATAAATAGCTTAATTAATTTAAATGGACCAAGAAATATGTTTCAATTTAGATTATAGAGAGTTTTGATTGGGTGTGTTACTGGGATTTTATGCAGTCCAGGGTATAATTGGCCATTTTGACTATTTTTTGATTTTACCTTTATATTTCACCTTAACAACTATTTATCTTGCCTTGTTTGGTGTCATTATTTTCAGCACAACCTCACATGTGTGACTGTACAGTTATTTTTTCATTTTGACACACATCTCTCAACTCTCTCACCGTCACTGTCGGTCCCTCCACAACTTCCTCCTGTCCCCCAGCAACCAAATCATGTGTCTTGCCATGTAATTTTGTGATTGGCTGGTGTGGTGCCTTTTTCCACCAATAGGAACGTGTTTTTTCGCTCGCAAACTTTTCCTCCTTATGTACACTTTCGTGAGAGAGGCTCGTTTTGAACGTCTCTTCCTGCACCAAACGTGACGGTAATGTCAACGAAAAAGCGTGCCGTACATTATTTATCATAAGTCCGGTTTTACTTGGCCTGTCAACACAATTTAAAAACTGGTACACCGCTTGAAGGCTAATTCAACACATCAGTCGGACCGAGACTCACTGAGGCTCCGTCTTGCTGCTACGTCATCTTAAATAGGTCATGTGAATTTGACTTGCCGGCGTCAATCGACCTCAGAGGGTTGCACAAATATAACTTTAACCTCACAAACTCAGAACAGACAAAGTCGTGCGCCCCCCCTGCGATCGGGCGCAGACCCCAGGTTGGGAACCACTGCCCTAGATCATACTCCAGAAAATCCTGTAACCCCCTCTGTTTGGGAACTGTCATAATGGTTACTTCCAAAGATGCTGGTAAAAACATGCAAACTGAGCATGCAGTCCTGCATGAGAAGAGAAGAGGTGTGCTTTTCACACTGCACTTAGCCCCAGGCTAAACAAGGTGTTAGTGCCAGGCAGGGGCGCCGCCAGGATTTTGGGCCCCATGAAAAGAAATGTAATTGGGCCCTTGTTTAGGCCGGCGAAAAAATGTGATGCCGCTTTATATAAAACTATGCATTTTAATGATATTTTTGACTATCATTCCCATATTTGTGAAAAGAAGAACACAAGTTTTACGTGGTTACTGCTCACTGTTTCCCTTGTCGTCCTTCATGCGGGTCTAATTTATCTCCACAGCTTTCCAGAAAATATAAGCTTTTCTCTGATTGTATTGAGAGTTGTATTGAGACACACAGACTGCATGCAACAGAAATGTTCTTCTCTGTTCCTACTGCAAAGCAGAGGGGTGAGAGTTCCAAACTACTGACCAAACATTCTTTCTGAATTTGAACTATATTATATATACACATACATATGCTCTTTTTATATCAGAACTGTTTTCAATACATACATCATTCTGAAGTAAATATGGATAGGCTATTTTAATTTTATAGGGGGCTGAACGACATGTTTATTTTAATTATACTATGCCTCATTGATCATTATGTGAGAAAATAATTCGTGTTTGAATTTCTGTCATTAATAAATATTTCATTTTCTTTTTTGTTGTTATGACTCTCGAGTCATGTCTTTGTTTTGTTCAGATGATGTTTTTTTTTGTCTTTTATTCTCCCGTTTTTTGATATCATGTCTTTGTATCGTGTCTTTGTTTTGAGATTCCATGCCACACTGTCTCCTTTAAAGTCTGTGTAAAGCAGAAATAAATTTGTGTTATGAGTTTGTCATACCACAGAAACATGTGTCATTGACCACTGAGCCAAATTTGAAAGATAAAAAAAATTGCCAAGTATATAAAATTAGGTCTCAAAATCCTGGGAAAACAAGCACTTCTCTCTGCTGTGAAACGCTGGGGGCGTGTCAGATAGAGGCGCAGGAACCACGCCCACGCGCAGGAGGGGAGCCGCCTCCGTGTACTGTACAATAACCTACAGTAACAATGGAAGCTAGCAGCGTCATCGGATGGACCCAGCCTGTCCTGTTTGAGCCATCAGAGCCAGAAACTGACTCTGAGTCAAACACTGATAGTGCTCAGCCTCGTTCCTCACAGTCCATGTTTTACATTACACACAAACGTAACACCCCAGTCTACATATAATTCCTTGTCATAGCTATATTGGTGCACAGAAAATATTACCTGTGGATTATCATTGTGCTGTCAGATGGACTCCACTCAGGGAATAAGGCCAAATCATGTCATGATTAAATGCAATAACAGTTGCTAACATTACATGGGCATGACAGGATGCACAATGTCAAATCACTGTCAGGATTGGCACCTTCAGCAAAATGCATTTAATTGCCCGTGCACGTTGTGTCCGAGCCGGCCCGACACATTAACTGTATATGAGCCGAGCCCCGATTTAAACCCGACATTTTTTGAATACGTGGGCTGTCATAACGGACGTTCTCAAGCTCCATGTTGCATTTACACTGCACAATCAGTGATGCCGGTCACGTGTTACTCTAATCTGACCACTTTTCTCAGTGAGGAGTAATCTAACGCAGTAATATTTCCAAACCACTAATCAGATTAAAGTTACTTATTCTAATCACTGTGCGTTACTATTATTTTTGTCATTTTCCTTGGTAAAAATATATATTTTTGCTTTCTTCTTGTGTCTCGGGGAGTGACGTCACATGCGCGAGAAGTCACGTTTTCTGCATGAGGACACTCACTCATGTGTAAAACCACGCAGCGGCGAAAACAACATGGAGGGAGGAGAGAGATGCGCCTTTTGTAGCTGGAAATACAGTCATTATTTTGAGTTATTACAAAAACACACAGACAAATGCTTGATCAAGGGCCGGCTCGGCGAATTATCGGCCCAGCCTGGGCCGCGGCCCGCGGCCCCGGTCGGGTGAGGGTCTGGCTCGGGCAGAGAATCTAAAGTCTGGCCAGTGGCGGGGATGAGAGCACCTGTTGTCGGCGGGACGGTTGCAGGCAGGTACATAATACCGGGCGTAGATGAGAGCATGCACTGTTGGCGGGACAGGAGGATGCAAGCCGGGGACGGAGAGGGTCGGTTCGGCCCCACTGACCAGCGTCTACGGACTCTTCAGATATCCAAACTTTACCTGGTGACAGTTTCTGTAACTATCGGGGGTAAAGTGGACACTTCAGATACGGGTGTTGGTGGTGATTTTTAACTGTCCACAGTAGCCTAGCTCCTTTTGACAAAATCGATCCACCGTTTCCTTACGTTGTCGTCCTTAGGAAACTTAAATAAGCTAACTGCACTGTTACCCTGCACCAGTGTTCCCATACATTGACGAGACTATGGCGGCCCGCCATAGTCTAATTTGCGTCGCCATAGTCTGAATATGGAATGTGAAAAAATATTTCCGCCTTTCCAATGCATACCAGGGTTTCAGTAAGTCTCTTTTGATTGCATTACCTTTATTGACTTCAGTACTGCTAATTCAGGGCTGTATTAGTGAAAAAATAATAATATGAAGCTGTTTACGAACCTGGAGCAGTGCGCTTAACGCGCTCGGAGGCTCCTCCACTCGCACACACGCACACACGGTGACATATGGTGGGTCTGTGTGCCGCTCTGAAGCAGCCATGAATAAGTTACAAAATGACAAAACTGTCGCCTATGAGTGACTGTTACGGTGAGTTGAAGAGTATCAGAAACATCTAGTTTGTTATTGTATATTCACAAAAGATCCGACTTCATGTAAAACCGTTGGCATGAATAAATCCAGTGTTAGAGAAAGGAAATATTTTACCGTCGTCTTTCACCGCAGTCCTTGGCGTTAACTAGCATGTCGAATCTTTAGCTTGATATAGAGGATTAAAATGGTCACTTATGGAGTCACGTCCTGCACGGGTCTTATTTTGCAAACCCGCACCCACCATACTTAAAACTGCATCCATTTTCCGACAGTAGCACAAATTACATTGCGCACCCAAGCCGACCAGCTATAAATTGATACCAACGCCCGACTCGCACCCAAAGTAAAATAAGACGGACGCAATTTTTAAAAATGAAAGTAAGCCAGCCTCCCGAGTCCCGAGAGTAACTGTGTTTGGGTCCAACTTCCATTTTCCATAGTCTTTCCCTTTAAACCCCAAACCTGACATTTGTAATGGTAAAAAGAGCGAGAAGGACAGAGAAATCCCTGCAGTGATGCTAACTGGCATGTCATTGAACACAATGTTGCTCAGCTTCTTCACTGGGACAGAGAGGGTACAGTTATGGCAGTGGGGAACCTTCAGGGCCTTCTACGCCTTCAGAGAAGGCCTAAATAAATAAGAAATAATAATACATTTAATAATAATAAAGTATTCAATAAAAACATTTTTTCTCATTTCATATAATACAATATATTCATTAATTTTCTCTCATCTATCCAATCAGAATCGTCTGTCTCTATTAAGGCCCGGTTAGCTGGCTCATTCATTGGTTAGGACTTCACAAATCCCGGGGAAGGCCAAGCTATGTGTTTTGGTGTGGAGAGTGACGGGCAAATCGACCAATCACGGTTTGATTTCAAGAGGGCGGGAATAAAATGATTTTGAATTTGAATGACTGTTTGTGAACTGTTTTATTTCCCACACATTTCCACAATATGGCAGTGTTTACATGATGATGATAGTTTAGATCTGGTATAATGTTTGGTCCAGAGGAATTCAGCATGTCTTCATTGTTTTGGAAGTCCTGTAGTCTCCTACATGCATTGCTGTGAATGAAAGATTCTAAATGTACCTGTCATTTGCTCTGCTCATATCAGCTCAGTTTGATCTCTTAGCTTTGAACCATCCTTCAGAAGAGTGTGGTTGCAGTTTGGACTATTGATTTGCATTCTTGGGTGGCATGAAGGAAGTTATTGAGAACAATGGTTTGGTGCTAATAGGTTTAGCATGGGATGGTTAAAGGGGAGAAAGCTGGGCTGAACAGGGATCTTGGCAATTGTTTTAAGAATGTTGGAGCAAAATAAAAGAAAGATAAAATGATTTTGCAAGCTGTCCTTTATGTATGTTTTAGTAATTTAATTAAATTTAATGCATACATTAGCAATAAAAAACAGTAACTAAAACACGATTCAAGTTAGTATCACAGACAAAAGCTACATTAGTTCATTTAACAAGATTAACATTGGTATAACAGACAAAACATACATAAGTTCATATAACAAGGCTGACTTTTGTTGTACGAAAATGTAAAATGAACTTAAATGAACTTAATTAGACTAACTTAGTACAAACATTTTAATTCAATAAAAGCCAAATTAATTGAATGGAAATGTTAACATTATGTTACACTTACAAAGATATGCGTTTGTTGAAATAACACAATCAAGACAGATTGATTTAACATTGTTTATTTAGATGGAATATAGGTGGCAAGATAAAATTATGTTCATCCAATGAATTATTTTTTTGAGTGTATTTAATTATTCAGCAGTGACAACCCTCCCTCTCCTAGGTGAATCTGTAACTTTTGTAATTTCAATCTGGCCCGTTTGTTCCTCCACAAAAAGGAAGATAACTTTTTAGGATGGAGAGTGATTTTCTAGTCAGAAGAACTGGGACCATTTGGGACACACAGAGCAGGCGAGGTAGTATGCTCATCTTAAAAAGGTTTACCCTACCTATAAGAGATAATGGAAGACTGGTCCAGCGTGCCAGATCCTCTTTAATTTTACAGATTAAAGGTATAAAATTAGCTTTATAAAGACCAGAGAGAGAGGGAGTTATATTTATACCAAGATAGACGAATCCAGAGGGTGACCATCAAAAAGGGGCAGCGCTAGAAGAGGTCCAGGGGGTACGAAGGGTTAGGGGCATAGCCTCTGACTTTGAATAATTAATTTTATAGCCTTGAAACCTGGCCGAAGGTTTTAATAATTTCAACAATTCTTACAATAGAGATCTTAGGGTTACTTAGAAAGAGAAATACGTCATCCGCATAAAGGGAAATAGTGTGCTTTTGTGAACCTATAGTAATGCCAGCCACCTGAGGATCATTCATTATCACCTCTGCCACGGGCTCAATGGCAAGAGCAAACAGAAGAGGAGAGACTAGGTAGCCCTGGCGAGAGCCACGCGCCACTGAAAATGTGGGAGATTTCCAACCATTTGAGATTACGGATGCACGAGGGGAATCATATAAGAAAATAATCCATTTAATGAAGCTGATTTCACGTTAATCCTGGATGAGTATTAAACTAGATTTTCATCTTTTCAAAACTGACAGATTCTCAACCAGCATTAGAAGGTCTCGAATTTGATGTCTTTCACTTTTCTCTAGGATCAAATTTACTCAAGATAAGAATTTTGTGTTTAATATGTCGGAGGTTTGGTGGAACCACAGTGCCCTTTTTAGTACATTTATTTTGAAAAGCTCGAACAAGAACAAAACGTATTTCTTTTTGTTTTCTTTTATATACAGCTAAGTATCGTTGCCGACTCAGAAGAAGTGAACTTAATCTAATTCTTGTATTTAGTGATGACGGAAGACTTGCCCAGCCAGCGTTTCATCCTCCAGTTATTTTTAGGAGCTGTCCACACCAGCCCGGTTAATTTTGCAACCGTGAGGTTATGTTCCCGGTTTTACTGTTCTGTCCACATGCAACCGTGCTTTTGGAACACTGAAACCATGGTCGTTTAAAACCGGAGTCCAGGGTGAGGTTGTTGGCCGAGTCGGGTTTCAGCGGTTGGCTAATATGGACGTGACAAAGTTGTTGTTTATTGGCTTGCTGTCAGCTGTATTCGGCTGTCATGTCCAGCTGCTCAACCTAATGCAACAACGGCAGCGCCTGGATGAGCAATGAAGGAGACTGCTCCTCTTGCTAGCAAATAAACAATGCACCCTTGCGAGTCGCCATTGTTGTTTGTGTTTTGGTATTTGCCACGCTTCCCCTTTCCGGTTTTAAACTATTTTGATTGGTTAAAACAGCCTTCCAGTTTTACCTTACATCCCCACCTATTGCTGTGGCATATGTATTACACGTATATTACATCACTTGGTGGCGCATTTTACGGTTGCGTGTGTACGGAGTTATTCTCGGTTATTTTTATTGCACCACTCGTGTGGACGCGGAATTTTATTTAACAAAATCTTGGTTGTAAAATAACCTGGTCTGGTGTGGACAGGGCCTTATACAAGAAGTTAAATTAGTTCATAATCAAAGCTCAACCACCGCTCAAAGATATCTTGATTAAGAGGTTGATCATCATCAAAGAGAGCCGGTGCAGTAGTCGACGGCTCAAGAAGCCGTGCCAACGTCTCCAGCTGAACAGAGACATTATTATCCAGCCAAGACCGACTCTGCCTCTAGCGCACTCAAGCGAAATCTCGCTGGGCCGTGTGGTCCGAACCTCGTCATCAGAGACGAGAGCAACTTCCCTCCAGCTGTTGGCCGGTGCTGCACACCCGCAGCCAAGGATCAGAGGAGGCCAAAGCCGTGGACATCATCCATCTACAACAAAGTAGGCTGAACCTCCTGCACACAGCTGGATTCACACAAATGAAAAAGAGTTGGTGTTTGTAACGTTCGATTCCCATCTTATAAGCCTATAAAGAGAATTTCGGTTAGGGCTCCGTTAGTGTAAAAATTACTCCCGTAATATATAAAATTAACTACCTGTCCCGGAAATTAACCATCGTTCAGAAATCACGTAATCTCAATATTTTACCCTTTAAAGTCTCCACATTTTCTGTTATTTGTTGTCATTTGTTTGAATTACCATTTCATTTTATTTACTCTGCATTATTTAGTTAAGTATATAACTGTATGTCCTTGTCTGTGCAAGTTTAATTTGATGTGGAAAACCAATGGACCTGTGTAAAGAAATCACTACTTCAGAATATGAGATTGAATATAGATTTTGACATTGAATAAATTGATTTCAACTGTTCAAGCCTAACTTGTACAGTCGGATTTTGGAATAATGTCCTCCGGATTATCCAAATAGTTGAACAACGGAGGTGGTGCGTGTGTGTTATTAATCGCCAGTGATTAATTTCCTTTATTATCAAGTAGCGTATCTCCTACACTGTGTTTAGCAAAAAACTGAGAATTCTAAGCCTCTGATGACATGAGTGTATCCAGAGCTGCTGTTCAATTTGAGATCTCAAGACATTGGAAGGGTTAATATCAACTTCTTAAATTGTTGTTCCAAATTCTGCTGTTCTGCCTCCCTCTTGTGATTGGGATGAGCAGAAAAAGATATTGTGATGCCCCTAGACACAGCCTTAGCAGTCCCAAAGCATATTAGGAGAGATTTCTGGGGTATCATTATCAGCCAGAAAGAGCTTGAACTGCTCTGTAAAATATTGTATGAAATCAGAGTTTTTAAGTAGATAGTTTTTAAATCGCCTCTGTGGCAGAGGACGCTGCTCTTTAATGGACATAACCAAAAACAATGGGGAATGATCTGAAATAACAATATTGCCAATTGAACATGAGATCACTTTTTGAAGGGCATGACTAGGTGTGAAAAAGTAACCAATCCTTGAGGAGGATTTGTGGACCTTAGAATGCAGTGAATATTGTCTGTCTGTAGGGTGGAGGGCCCTCCAGGTGTCGATGAGATTTGAATATCTACAGTAGCCTAAAAGAGTCTGACTAGTACCAACACTCGATCTTGACCCAGTATGTGATTTATCTAGACGGGGGTTGAGACAGCAATTAAAATCATCCGCAATTATTGAGGATTCAACAATCCAATCAGAAAACAGGGAGAATACTTTGGTGTGGAAGTCAGGACTACGTATTGGTGGAGCATAGACATTTAATAATAATCAAAGTGTTTTTATTGATTTTTTCATATTCAAACAGCAAAACATCCCATTCGAAAAAGGACAGTAGGACTCAAAACATACATCACAAATACAGGTCTAAACTACAGACAAAACAATAACAAGACAGATCATACTAATGCCAGACACAAAAAGGGGGGGGGGGAAGAGAGCCACCAATTATGTTGAAGCAGATGAAAACTCATGTTCAAAATAAGAAATAAAAGGCTGCCAGACCCTGCGAAGTAAATCTGAGATGCTCTAATTTAAGGTGTGCCATACCCACCGTTCATGAGATGGCGGTGTTGCAATGACAGGGGGAGAGATGACCATCTTTCCATATCTAGTTTTGCCTTATCCAATGCTACTTTAAAATTGTGATTAAATAGATCTTTGTGTTTGCTTGTTACATTAACACCTAAATATATGAATTTATCCTTATTTGTTGTGAAGGGATAGGCTTGGAATGTTAGTCTCCTAACCTGCCTACTAATTGGGAAAAGCACACTTTTCTCTAGGTTGATTTTATAGCCCGACACCTTCCCAAAGTCCCCGATAATACCAAGAGCCACCGGGATGCTCGTGGCAGGATCCGACAGAAAGAGGAGGTCATCAGCATATAGCGAGAGCTTATGATTTTGCGTCCCCCTGTGTATACCCCTCAGTCCAGCAGCATTCCTCAGCATTATTGCAAGGGGCCCAATAGCTACATCAAAGAGCAGGGGTGACAAAGGACATCTCTGTCTTGTTCCCCGAAACAGGGGAAAGAATTCAGATACTATACTGTTTGTTCTTACCATAGCCTGGGGGTTCGCATATATAATCTCAATCCACTAACGGAATTTAGGGCCAAATCCAAATCTCTCAAGGGCCGTGAACAGATAGAAATACTCTATTCTATCGAAGGCTTTGTGGGCATCAAGGGATATCACAATCTCAGGTTCAATATTATTTTCAGCAGTGTAAATCACATTAAACAGGCGACGGAGATTACTGGAAAGTTGTCTGCCAGCAACAAACCCTGTCTGGTCAGGATGTATTATCTTATTCATAACCGACTCAGTCCTAGCTGCCAATACTTTGGCCAATATTTTATAATCATAGCCTAGTAAACTCACTGGACGGTATGATTCACATTTAAGCGGATCCTTATTTTTCTTAAGGAGTACCGAGTTCATAGCCTGTGACATCGTTTTTGGGCAGAGCTTTTTTATCAAGGACCTCCCTATATACTCTACAGAGCAGGAGTATCAGTTTAGGGGCAAATTTTTTATAGAACTCACTTGGGAATCCATCAGGGCCCGGTGCCTTACCTGCCCTCATATTCCGGATAGCACTCTCCACCTCCCCTGCAGTCAGGGGTCCCTCTAATCTACCTCCATCTGTCGCCTCTAGGGATGGTATTTCTGGAGTATCAAAAAAATTATTCACTCGTTCCCTGTCATTTATCTCTGAAGTATATAGATTCCTATAAAAAGACTTAAATTGGTTGTTAATACCCTTCTGATCTATAATTTTATGTCCCAGATTATCCCCTATCTACTATCATACCAGCAGCTGCTGATTGTTTCAGCTGGTGGCTCAGGAGCTTACCACCACGCTCACCATGCTCATGGAGATCCTGTCTCGACCTAAGATATAGATCCTCCTCACGTTGACTTATCAAGACATCGTATTCAGTTTGGAGCAAAATCCGCTTTCTATGTAACTCCTCAGAGGGAGCCATAGAATTTGCCACATCGACTTCTTTTATTGCCTTCAATAACTCTGTGGTACGTTTCATCTTTCTTTTCTTTTCACCAGCATTGTATGAGATTATTTGTCCTCGTATATAAGCTTTTAAGGATTCCCATAAAATGCCACTACCTATATCAGGGGTATCATTAATCTCTGGGAAGAAGTCTATTTGCGAGTTTATGAATTTTGTATAATCGTCATCTGCCAATAGCCTGCTGTTGAGGCGCCACATTCTTTGAGGTGCCGTGTTCCCAGGAAAGCAAAGTTTCAATATGACTGGGCTGTGGTCGGATATTACTAGTAATAAAGAGAATAGGTCTTTAAAAAATTGAGCATTATCCCAATTGGGTGCATAAACATTTGCCAACACTACTGGCATATTGAATAGCTTTCCAACCACAATAATATACCGACCATGTTTATCTTTTATAGTAGTTGTCTCTACAAATTGTACATTCCTGTGTATAAGGATGGCCACTCCCCGACTCCTACTATTGAAATTTGAGTGGTAAATCTGATTAAATCCCCACCTATAGAGGTTGAGGTGGTCCTTGTTCAACAAATGTGTCTCCTGCAAATAAACTATCTCTCCGCCCTGATCTCTCAAATGTGAAAATACCTTATTCCGTTTATCCGGCTTATTGACCGCCCTTACATTCCAGCTCATCAATTTTGTATCCATTCTGCTCGCATCCATGTTTCATGCCATGTCAGGAGTCCGCAGCCCGATGTCCCCATTGCGTCCCTGTGGTACCCACTATCCGGATCACACCTTGAAGGTTTGGCAGCAAAAGCAAATACAATTTTAAAAAATGAGGGTCTGGGAGGGAAAGGGGGGGGCTTCACACACGGTGCTAACGGAGCTAACAGCTGTCTGTCAGTCTGACCGAGAAGTTTCTCACTTTACTTCGCTGTTAGTTGAATTAAATGACATTCACGCTGTCTTTAACAGGCCGTGCGAACCAGTCCGCAGCTTTGTGTGTCTGTTTGTGTGTCTCTGATTGTTGCGTGTTGACGTTTGCGTGTCGTTTATCCAAGCTGCTGTTTGACAGATTAAGTTTGAATGGACAGAACTTGAGCACACGACAGGTTTTCAAGTGGTTGCCGCTCGTACCACAAAAACTTTCAAATTGGCGGTGTTGTTATACTGTTGA
>CAEMYA010000550.1:5959-18505 GCA_903131615.1 Diplodus sargus | reverse complement strand
TCATCGCCTTCGTCGGCCTCTTGTGGGTCCCAGCCCACGTCCCCGGCCTCTTGTGGGTCCCAGCCCACGTCCCCGGCCTCTTGTGGGTCCCAGCCCACGTCCCCGGCCTCAAGTGGGTCCCAGCCCACGTCCCCACCCTCCTGTTTGTTTGGACCTTGGGTTAGGGTTAGGCACAGAGTCCTGGAAGCTGAGGAATAGGTGGAAGATCCAAATCATTGGCAGTAGGGCAGTTGATCCAGTGTGGCGGCGCTGGACACAGAGGGCGGTAGTCCACTGAATCTAACAACTATTTTCATAGGGTCAACATCACTAATGCTAAAGAATATGACTTGGATGTGAATAATGGTGTATATGTGGTGGGAATACAATGTGAAATTTATTTTTGAGTCCTTCTATCGCAGGTCTTTCATTAAAGAACTAATTGTGAACTCCCTGGAAATACTCAGTACCTCATCATTAAGTAATGAGAGACTAGTCAGTATTATGTATCATTTTATATGTAGGTACACAAAAAGAGAAGAGTAACCAATGAGTCTGTATTGAGTAACTACTCAGTATGATGTTCCACTTTGCTTGAAGATACACAAAAAGCACAACTAATTTAGGAAAGTAATTAGGAATTAATGAGTTGTCACTAGCTCATGCCACTCAGCGGCTTGTTGATAGTTAAGACCAAGAAAGTGGTCAGTATATTGATTCACAGATATTTATGAACTAATCATTACCTAATGATTGAATAAGTCTGCTCTCTAGTAACTCATCATTATCTGCTATATTGTCCTGAAATCATAGTTATTGAGGAATTACGAGTTAACGATTAATTTGCTCGGTCTTGATTCATTTGTTACTTGCTCCTCTGTAACTTCTCACAATTGTTGTGTAACTTATTGTAGTGCCACACAAATAAAGCTGTTGTGTCATTCTGAGTGTAATTACTTACCATTACAGCTGAAGACCTGAAGCCTCATTTTACCATTATCAAATAAAATAAAATGCATTTCCTCATTGCATTGCAACATAACAAAGTGTGTTATGAATGAAAAGGTTTCATTAGCACACACTCTATCTCACACTATCTGGCTGACACTTGTGAAATTTACACACTTTGAATAACATGGCAAACTAATAAATAAACAAAGTCCAAATAGCTCATAGGAGCAGCAGATGTATCTTTCCAACTGTCATTGACCAGTGTAGCATTTATAAATTAAATACAACATTCAACTACATCAAACTATTGACCCCTTTTTAAAACATCATATATACCAGTCTTGGCAAGAGATAATGACTAACCAGAGTAGTTTGACTGTCTCGAGAACCAACTGATTAATGATTAAGCTTCAGGTTTCCTCATACCTTTGTCAGGTTTACCAGAAGGGCAGACAAACGATAAGTTTGAGGAACTCATACATAGGAGAAACACGGGATATCTATGTGAAGTTAAGATCGGAATCAACATGTATGCCAGTGTGACTACAGGTCGTATTCTTCGTTTACTTTACTTTTATCCTTGTAGGCTCTGCTTTTACACCAACAAGCTTTATTTCCTCTGCCAAGGAGGTTATGTTTTGACCCGTGTCTGTATGTTTGTCGACTGCTTGGTTTGTCAGCAGGATTACACAAAAACAAATGATAGGATTACCATGAATCTTGGCTGGAAGATGGGTTTCAGCCCAGAATTAATCCCATTTCCTTTTGGTGCAGATCCTGATAAAGGGACAGAGCCAGGAATTTTTTTCTCACTTTCTTTAACATTGTGAGATAGGGTCTTTTTCAACATTTAACTTAATTAATGCAAGGATCTTGATGAAATACCTATGCCCTCAGGTTGCTGGTATCAATGTATGAGTACCATTTGATGCAGATCCAAATTTAAAAAACAGATCTAGTAGATTTTAATATGTTTTATTTGATATTGTCTTAAGCCTTAAGCCAGCCTTGGACTGTACAGCTTAAGGGGACTGTTGTGCCTTGGCAAGGGTATATGCTCTACTCTACTTTCTAACGCAGTCAGGAGCAGATTTCATCGACAGATTTCCAGCATTTAATACAGGACCACAAAGGAAAGCTGAATGTTTGCTTTTATTATGGTGGCCCCTGTGGACAAAAGCAGCATGATCCCCACACCTTGTTTCTAAAGATCTTGATCTAATACGTGCATTTGTGAAAGTGAGTGTAAGAAATAATTACAGTAATATTATTTACTGTACAACTGAACTACAAAGCAGCTTCTTTTCTCAGACTCTAGGACCGCTCAATTTCTGCTCCTGGTGTTGGTTTCTCTCTCCAGTCTCTGCTGATCTCTCCTCTTTGACTCTTTGATGCCAGCTTTCTGTCTTGCTCTGGCATTGTTATATGCTTCCTTGTCAGCTGACTGAAAGGCAGTTTTTTTGGCTCTGGATAGACACCCTGACCTCTCCGTTCATCTTGGCCTTCTGGTTGGGGAAAGATCTTTCTGTCTTTATGATCACCACGTCACAACTGCTGATAGCTGTTTTGTCCTGGTGGTGGATTTGATTTTCATTCTCATCTGCTGCTTCCAAACCTCACAGGAAGTTTGTGATCTACTGACAGTTATCTATGTAGCTTCCATGATACAGACCTACACCTGAGCCAACCACAGCTAAGGATGCACCCATTTGCACTGTGGTCACAACCATACTATATTATAATCCAGCTCAGCCTTCCTCTGAGACTGACGAAAACAAAATGTATTGCAAGGTCGTGCAAAACTAAACTGAAAGGTGCAAAGTTCTTTGTGAGGGTAAAGAATTAAAAGAAAAAATCCCATGGTCACCTTTTGGGGCTTTGTATTTGGCTGTTTCCAACAATGAGCATGTTTACATGCACACTAAGAAACCAATTATTATCTGATTTATGGAGTTACCAGATTATTCAAGTGGTCATGTAAATAGCAGAATGTGAAATGCTTTATCAGATAAAAGCTGTTATTGGGTTACAAGAAATCAGATAAACACACCTAGTTTTTTGCCATATACTCTGTTTTATTCAGTGCATGTATACCGGTTTCTTTTGTTCTTTTACATCTGTACATGTGTAAAAATGTAAAAGAAACCGGTTGCAAGTGGAAGCGCTTTCTGCTCATGTGCATAATGCAAAGAAGGAGAGCATTATTTTGCATGTTTTGCAACCAAACAAATCCACAGAGCAGCCCTGACCAGTGGAGACACTGTGATAAGCAATCATATTGCTGAGATGTTTTGAAAAAAAACAAAAAACTGTTTTATATCATGTACTCCAACTAACTGACTGAATCCTGTAAACCCATCATCGCATTACTAAAGTACATGGAAACACATCAAATCAGATTATCATAACCTGGTTATTCCAAATTATTGGATTGTTATGGTCATGTATGCGTTAATGCCTTGGCACTTGCATAAGGTAGGAGATGGCAGCATGAGCCCATTGAATTGAAGTCAAGGTTCAAGATTTTTATTTGTCATCATAAGATAAGATAATCCATTATCGATCCCAAAGACGTCAAATTCATGTATCACAGCAGTACAAAGACTTATAATTAAGGATACTCAAAAGGAAATTTACGAATGAATATAAGAACATTAAATAAAGATATGAATAGATTAAAATAGAGACTATAAAATAGCAGTTAGGCTCAAATGCAAATTATCAGCAATGGCAATACACAAACAGTATTGACAAGAAGTATTCAACCTGAACTCATAGCTCAATAGCGTCTCAAGCAAAGTAAGAGTGAAATTAGTAGGAACAAGTCAGGGGAGTACAGCATATGTAAGAGTCACATGATTCTGTCAGATATAACAGTGTACAACAAAATATGATAAAGTATGATTATATAAATAGACATGTCTGTAACAGCTCTGGTGACAGTTGCTCATATTAGGATATAATTGACCCACCACAGTTAATTCTGATTTGTTTGAAGTATTAAAAAAAATCCTTTTAAACTATCTCAGAATGTTAATGGTCTTTTAGTCAGCATTTGCAAATGCAAGACTGTTTGTGGAACTAATTTAGCACTTACACATTCATTGTACATTCAGCTTCACTGACGTCACATTTTGGCATTATCTATGGTCTTGTTAAATGACAATTTGTATTGATACATGTTTTTCAAAGAACATTATTAATATTATGAAATTCTTTTCTGTAACTGGAATGCAGGCGGCAGCTCTGCTGGCTTCAGTACCGCAGCACCTCCAAGCAAAGACCTCGGAGTGGAAGTTGCTGACATTGCTGTGGTTGTCATCTACTTTATCATTGTCATGGTGGTTGGAATCTGGGTAAGCCTTGGAAATGACACAATTCATCGTGCACTTACCCAGTTATTCTAAATAATCTTAAAAATATAACCATCAAGTTTAAGTAATAGCTCTTTTTGGTTCCATAAATTCTGTTTAAGAATCCTGAGACATGCTGAACTCTGCTTAACCCTGGCCACTAAAGGTCCTGATCAAAGGCCAGTTTCTGTTCTATAAGCAGTAAAAAGTGCCTCAAATTACATACTGACATTAACAAAAAAAAAATATTATAACCAAAGTTGGACACTTGACATGTTGGAAATGCAGGAAACTCCTCTCTGCTACATAGCGTCCCCAAATCAAACAGTACCACAAGCAAAAATGACTAATTCTTGCTCTGTGACCGCTCACTGGAAATGCATTAATTTAATTCAATTACTTAAGATTGGTCCTCTAATTATTCACACAATTGTGGTGCTTCCTTGCATTCGGCCTTGCTCAACCTGGCTTGCTGGCACAGCCATGACGAAACAGGACAAGAGCGTAGGTAAACAGTATAAGAAGGTCCATTTACCAGAAAGGTGCAAATACAGTAAAAATACTCACAAAGACGTTTACTGATTGCAGATGTATGATATAGCATATGAGAACACATAAATTTTCAGTGTTGTTAGGTGTAACTTCTGGCTCTTCTTTAGTCATCAGTGAGAGCCAATCGCAGCACTGTGGGGGGGTACTTCCTGGCTGGCCGTTCAATGACCTGGTGGCCCGTGAGTACCAAACTTGTGACTGTTGTGCATGATCTTTTGTTCTCAAGTTCATGTTGATGTGCTATAAGCTATATTGCTATGTCAAGATACGGTACTGCTCTATCGTCTGAATTCTAGTCTAGTCCTGTTCTGAATAGTTATATAGCGGCTAAGCCTTAAACTTGAAGCCACTGAGATGCTGCATAGTGGTGCTTCTAATTGATGTGCTCGCCATCCTTAACAGCTGCTGTAGTATCTAGTGAAAACAGTCCCAGTACTTCTTCTTGTCTTCGATGCAAAGTTTGTTTTGCACTGTAGAGTTCTTCTAGGAATCCATGAATCCATGAATCTATAAACATCTTAAGAACAATATTACACCAATACTTGTGCAGAATCTACCTAGCATGACATGGCGCGACCGTGGTAGATTGTGAGTAAAATGAACAGTTTTGTTTTATCCTATTAACTACTGACAACATTTCTCCCAAATTCCAAATAAAAATATTGTCATGTCATTGTCATGCATATGCAGAAAATGACAAATGGTCTGAATAACAAAAAAGATGCAGTGTTCAGACCTCAAATAAAGAAACAAAGAAAACAAGATCATATTATCTTCTAAACAACAAAATACTAATGTTTTAACTTAGGAAGAACTCAGCAATCAGTATTTGGTGGAATAATCCTGATTGTCAATCACAGTTTCATGCATCTTGGCATTCTCTCCACCAGTCTTTCACATTGCTGTTGGGTGACTTTATGCCACTCCTGGCGCAAAAATGGTTTTCAGTGGAGTTCAACTCTGGAGTACTGGCAATGACGGGATCTTTATCTGGTGGTCCTTCATCCACACATTGATTGACTTAGCTGTGTGGCATGGAGCACTGTCCTGCTGTAAAACCAATCCTCAGAGTTGGGGAACATTGTCAGAGCAGAAGGAAGCACATTTTCTTCCAGGATAACCTTGTAGGTGGCTTGATTCGTGTGTCCTTCGCAAAGATGAATCTGCCTGATCCCAGCATTCCTAAAGCACCCCCAGATCAGCTCTGTCTTAGAAATGTTAAGGATGGAAGCAACCTGACACTCACTGTATCCATCTGCCAGTAAAGCCAGAATTGAACCCTTCTTTTTCTCACTCAAAACTTTTTACATGTGGCACTCCACTTTGATAAAATAATTGCTGTATTCTGTGTATGAAGATGAAAGCAGGTGAGTTTTTTAAATCATATTTGTAGTTTTTGTCTCATTTCATATAAAATGTGTCTCTCTATGTCTTATTATATAGGGTATAACAGTTTTTAAAATGTTCTTATAAAGGCCATATTATTTCTAGTTATTGTCTAATTTGACAAAGAGTACCGTCTTATTAACTTTTTTCAACATAACATTTTCAAATAAAGCAAGCACTCTAATTTTATATAGAGTCATTTTCTTGTTATGCATTATCCTCATGTGTTTACAGATTGGAGCCTCTTTGATGTCCAGTAATGTTGGCAGTGGTTTGTTTATTGGTCTAGCGGGAACAGGAGCAGCTGAAGGCATCGCTGTTGGAGGATTTGAATGGAATGTAAGTCCATTATCACACCCACAGTTTGTTTGCTCTGATCTTAATCAGTTGATGGGTTTGTAAACTAGGAGTGTTTTCCCCTGTATGTTTGTTTTTCACACCAAGAAAAACCTAAGCCATAAGAACTGAAATTCATCACTACAAACTATATGAAAATGTTCACTCTACTATAATTACAAGAAGACAATCATGTGTTCTGGACCTGTGCACATTTTTGTGAAAAAAACAGCCATGCAATTTATTACTGAACATCAGTATAGTTGGCACTTGTCTATAAACATTACATAAGATAAGATAAGATGTTTCTTTATTGACCCCCCTTGGGAGAAATTCACAGATAACACAGCAGTACAGAGGGAAAATAAGTAGCAAAGAATAAAATAACAATTGAATAACAATATTGCAAAAAGTATTAGAACTAGAACTGCAAGCAGTTATGAACAGGGGCCAAGCCCCCCCGCGCGACTCGGACCCCTTCTATTATTGCAACAAAAAATGAGAGTGACAAGAAAAAATGCATTTATGTTGATTAGTGTGTAGGCATACACTTTCTAAAAGCACTGTTATCCATTTGTCCTGCATATGTGAGAAGTGAACTAATGTAACAGAGCCTGTGGAGCAGAAAGAACTTTTTGTGAGGAGCTACAGAGATGACGTGCTAGCGCGTTGGACGTAGCACAGTAATATTGAGTTTTTTTTAAATATCACCTGTTTAAAGGGCAAAAATGCATTTACATCCGTTATAGTGCCACCTGTAGGCCAATTTGCACCAAATTTGGCAGGAACAATTTTAAGTTTGATGTTGAAAGCATTTAGTTTGATGGAAATATGAAACAATATGTGTTTTTTAGCTAGGAAAAAAGATTGTTTGGTTATAACTAGCAGATTTTTTGGAGTGCCAAAATTCTTTTGACAACTTTTCATCAGACACATCTGGAGATTCTATGTGCAAAGTTTTAGGCAGATGGCTCTTAGATTGTAGGATGAGTTCGAAAAAGTAGGTTTTGCATATGTGGCGATTTAGCGAACGAAATGTGCAGTAGAAGTGGGTGTGTCCTATGTCAGAAAACCCAGCTCTATTCAGGGAACATATGGATATAAAGTTTGCGAATGTGTTATTTAAAATGTGGAAGTTACAGGCAAAAACGGGATTGCATCCATTATAGCGCCACCTAGTGGAGTACATGTGCAATTTTTGGTATGGAAGAACTGTGTCCTATTCTATATGTACCATATACATTTCAAAGCTCTCAGCATAATAGTTTGTTGTTTATCTTGTAAGAAACCACGCCCACATTAACCAGTCATGACCACCTTCAAGATATGGCCTCAGGATTGGGCCTACATCATACTGACCAAATTTGGTAAAAATCAGTGTGGCCGTTCAAGAGATATAAACTTCCCATATTTTTAGCGCCCCCTAGTGGCCAAATTCGGCTCGTCCCTTCCCAGTGTCATGGCAAGCAAGGATCTGAAATTTGGTGTTAATAGCATTTAGTTTGACCGAGATATCAAACAGTTTACATTTTACAGCTAGCTACAGAAATGTGTTCGTAAATAATTTGCGCATTTTTTGACCGAGCAAAATTCTTTTGATAACTTTAGATCAGGTCCTGCTGAAGAGTGTACGTGCCAAGTTTCACGCAGATCGGACAAAATCCCAAGGAGGAGTTAAAAAAAGTAGGTTTTCCATTTTTTTGTGATTTTGCGAAGAAACTTTCTTGCTGGAAGTGGGCGTGGCTAATTGCAAAGTGATTCAGCTCCATTCAGGGAATCTGGGGATACAAGGTTTTTGAATGTGCGACATACGGTGTGGGAGTGATAGGCAAAAACACGTTAGCCTAGGTTATAGCGCCCCCTACATGCTGATATATGTATTTTTTGTGTCTGAGGTACGTGGCACTTTTAGCGAGAGAAAAAAAAAATCCTTAGAATTGCAATAGGGTTCCTAGCACCACTGGTCCTAGGAAACGCGTTGGCTTGGCCCCTTAATAAGCAGCGTCCAAGTAACCTTAGCCCATGTCCCGGTCTTATGAAAATTAACGGAAAGTTGTGCACAAACAATATAGCCTGCATTACCGGACTACGGATCAGGCTATTAAACTTTATACAATTAGACTATGAGCCTGACGTGGCACAGTTTAAGCATCTTTGATTGAATGAGGGCAATTTTGGCCTACCTTCTCCTACGCCGGGGAATTACACTATCTGGTGTTTGGCGTGGTGCTTTAGATTTCTGTGTAAAAAAAAAAGCACATTAACCACTGTTGATGGTTTTAGTTGACTCCGGCACTCCTGAATAACATATGCAGCACAGGAGAAGTCTTGCTCGCTTGCTCCGCTTGATGCAGGGATGGCGAGGATAAATCTTGCAATCTGAACAATATTGGGAAATGAACAACCGGCCACCAGCTCTCGCCACCATTACAAAACATCAAAAGAGTCCTCTTTAAGTGTTTTGTAATCAATGTAAGCAGCAACTTCATCCTGATTCTGCAGGGCCTCATCCCTGGAATCCTCTACGTCCAATAGTCTGTCCGCTGACACTCGAACTCGCTTCTCGGGTGGGGGCTTGGGGCACTGCTCAGGACTTCCACGCTTATCCTTGAGATCTGTGAGGCATATAAAATAAAATAAAACTAGAACTGCAAGCAGTTATGAACGGAACGCGGACCCCGCGCACAGCAGAGCCCACTGAAGTTGGCCCCAAAGGATGCCTGGCTCGGGGCAAAAGTGAGGACACAAGTTAACGTCTGAGCCGTGGTATTCGCTGTAATGGGAAGTGCGTTGGAAGCGTAAAAGGCCGAATGTGTGCCTATTTGGATATGTTGTAATAACTCAAGCCCACATTGACCAGTCATGATGACCACCTTCAAGATATGGCCTCAGGATTGGCCCTACATCATACTGAACAAATTTCATAAAAATCGGTGTAGCCGTTCAGGAGATATAAACTTCCAATATTTTTAGCGCCCCCTACTGGTCAAAGTTCACCAAATTTGGCTCATCCCTTCCCAGTGTCATGGCAACCAAGGAGCTCAAATTTGGCGTTAATAGCATTTAGTTTGACCAAGATATCAAACAGTTTACATTTTTATAGCTCGCTACAGAAATGTGTTTGTTAAAAATTTGCGCATTTTTTTTTTTTTTTTTCGAGAGAGGAGCCACTGCCTCATCGATAACTCCACCATGCATGTAGATGAGATGTGACAGTGGAGCGACTTAAACGTTTGTGAGTTATAAACCCATTAACATAACTCTATTGTGGGGGCTAACAAGTCACCTTCCACTTATTCAACATGCTTAAATATGAGTCATATTTCAAAGAGCGTTCATTTGTCCTTGTTAAGCTAATCACTAGTTATGACAGCTGTCTGTGTCGGCTGTTCATCTTGCAACAAATCTTAAACTTCTTCCAGATATTGAGTTTATTGTTGTAATCATTGCTGTTCCTACTAACAGTAGTCATTTCTTGGTTTTGTCATATTTTTAGCTTGTAGCCTGTATTACTAGTTTGCACTTGCCCTCCAATAAATAGCCTAATAATAAAACAGTGTTTCATTGTTTTTTAAGAAGTGCAGCTGAATTGCATGTCTTCCAAACCTCAGTATTATGATGATGTGAATAAACTCATGTTGACAATAATTTGTTAAAACAAAAGAAATGGCAGTTGCATATCACTCACAGCTCAACAGGATAAACAGCTAAGTAGTTAGCTTTCTATAAGGACTTCGTTTATTAATTTTACATTAATTAATATACATATTGTGTTATTAAGGCAAGAAAATGCACTGCGCATGCACTGCCCTCTTCTGACTTTGAGCCCCTGCCCCTCTATAATCATGTGCACATCCCTGCTCATCCAAGTCTGTCAGGCGTTAACTTCCCCTCGCTCTTCCAGAAGTGTGCGGATGTCTTCATATTGACTGCTGATGGACTCTAGCATTGTATGCAGTGAATTCCAACGAGCCACTACAGAGGCTTTGAGAGTCTTTTTCAGGCGAGCCTGGAAGTTGCTCTGCTTGAAATATGTCACCAGTGACTTGGTCGAGTCAGTTATAGAGTAGTTATCTCCTCTCCATACACATGCTGTGTCTCAATTCAGGGTCCTTCAGAGAGACCTTCGAAGGCCACGTCAACGTTGTTAAATGGGACGGTCTAGCCTTCGGAGCATATCCTGGTTGCATCACCAGATGTTCTTGCCCTTACCCTTATGTCATGATTTCTGCCGCCCAGGCCCGCGAAAATGACGACCTGCTCCACGCGATGTTGCCATTTTCTTTTTTTTTCTTTTTCGAGCGCGCAAAGATTCTTGGGATATGGGAGACCGCGAAGGATAGCAGTGGTGCATTCTCCAAAAAGAGGTAAAGGAAGGGCGCATTTGTGGGGTGCATTTGGAGGAGCCTTCGAATTAGGACGGCCTTCGTGCAGCATTGTGGTGTAATTGGCATTCAAATGTGGCCTCCGAAGGATGCAGACCAGAGGGAGTGCGTGAGTGAGCACTCATCGAGGCACGCGACTGAGAGAGCTCCGATTTTTAACACCTAAAGATTGATTTATAGGTTATACCAGTAGGTGATTTGTTAATTTTTAACAAGGGGGATGGTCCAATGGGAACACCACCCTGCCCCGACACACCTATGTACACCTCCCAAAGGACATTTTAGCAGGACACCTTAACCATAACTGTGACATTTCTAATTATATAATTCCATTTTATCCAGTTGTCTTCCTTCTCTACCTACTACAATTGTCTTTTTATAACTGTATTAAAGTAATGAGTAAATAAATTGCATGTAGTGGACTGAGTTTATTCAGGCAGGGTTTTCTCATGTTTCTCACAATACACTACAAGCAGGGTTATTTTAAGTTACATGACCCACATGACCCCTTGGAAATTTTTAGTGTCTAAATTCCTTGAAGGACACACATTGAACATTGTGCAAAATAGCAGAGCCAGACCGACTTATCGGTATTTGCCTTTATCGATTTATCGGGTGATTAATAAGGTTTTAAAACCTTATATTTAAAAAGTATCATGCAGAAAAACATGCTTGGGGTAATTAAAAATAGGTGTAATGACATAGTTAGGCCAGCAGAGTGCGTTTCAAAGGGGGATAAAACAACTAGTGTCACGAAATGTAACAGCTACCTCACTAATGATTAAACTATAAACCAGCGCAAAAATGACAATTGGCAACACAACATAAGCCACCATGTTCTGAAATGACACACTTAGAAATGCTAACAAAAAGTAACATTTTGGTTTTAGACCCTGAATAGCAAACTTTTGTTGATCTGGTAATTTTTTAGTTTTTATACAATCAGGAGATTGTTCAGGGTGTTTTATTTTGAAATTGACCGGATGCTCTATGCCTTTCCTGTGTCTCTGACTTCCCGTTGGCACGATCTGCGCTGTGCAGCTTTTTGCGGCTTTTTGCGGCTTTCGTGAAAAATAAACCAGGCAGCCGGATCGCAAAGCAGCCGTGCCTGGCTTGACTTCGCTATGCACCGGAGCTGGTCGCGACCACTTGTGATTTGTAACAGACTATCTGCTACTAGCAGATGGAGAGTGATGTCAGGTTAACAAGGGGGATGCTTTTTGGTAATTTTGCTAACAAGGGGGACAGCATCACCCCTCATGCCCCCTCAAATCGCCTTCTGGGTTATACCAACTATAAGCGGCATCTTTAAGAAACACCAAGACTCAATCTGAGAGTTGGAGACAGATAATCTCAATTTTTAGCAAAGGCAAGCCTCTGAAAAAAAAGAAAGAAAGAAAATCTCTGCCAGCGTTAATTAACCTGATGAGTGACAACACCTAGGACGCCGACCAGGGGGGACTGGGAGATTTGTGAGTCCCAAGGCGAAGTCTAAGGTGAGGCCTAAGGCGAAGTCAGGAGTGCTCCATGGCCCGTCACATCTAATCACTCAGAGTACACCAATACACTAGTGAAGGATTTCAGAAGGAGAAGGTCAGACTCAG
>CAEMYA010000549.1:429422-449061 GCA_903131615.1 Diplodus sargus | reverse complement strand
CTGAGGTTTAGTGAATGTAGCTTGAAAATTGGGGTTTGTGTTCACAGTTTAGAGAAAAGGAGAGAAGCTTTCAAGAAATGTGTCTTAGCAATCGAGAAAAACTGTAAGTTTAAGTGATTAGTCATGACTTTGCAACAGATGTGACATAGTTAAATTGGGAGCCTCAGTGCCTACCAATAAAATGAAAGTTAGGTGAAAAACAATGCTTATAAGTGAAAACCTTACCAAACCCCCATATGAGACCCACCTACTGGTACCCTTAACACTGAACATCCCCATTGGGTACGAAGCTCTCTACTCTCTCTGCACGACCTCTCAACAGTTAGAAAGGAGATATAATAAGCATCAAACCATGGTACATATACGAAGAGCCAGTTACATGTTGAAAAGAGAACATGAGGTCCGGAGAAAACAGCCATTATTATAGCTACTACTGTATTCATTTAAGGGCTAAATAGCCACCTGGAACAGGGAGCGGTACCATCTTTTATCCACATGTCTACAGTGGGATCAGGAACAGAGCAGGTGTGTTGCAGGAATTAAACACACGTCAAGCCAGAGTCACACTGTATTATGAAAACCAGCTTCATGTGAGTTCAAACTGTCCATTTGTCACCGTTTTTGAGCACAGTCATTGTAAACGATATGGTAATTGAGTGGGGCTCTTAAAACTGAGTTTCTATCCTACTCAGTGCCAAACATATCTCAGAAATTATATATGAGCCCCTTTGCAGTCCGCAAATTAACTTATCCTCCCCTCCGCGTCGCAGCAGTACCGGTGGAGCAGCCAGGTGAGAGTCCTCCGGTGCATACCGTTGTGCCAGCTCAGCTGCTTGATCAATTGTTATTGTCAATAGTTTTCAAAAAGTCCGCCGCTGCGTAAGGTGATGCAAACCACTTGATGTTTCCCTCATGCGTAATCCGTAGTTTGGCTGGGTGATGCAGGGAATACGAAGGCTCTTTTTAACATCCTTGAGAAGGCGTCTTTAAGGCGTTGTAGACTGGGGCTGCAGTCTGGGAAGATGTAGACCCTGCTGTTTCCGTAGTGAATCTCTCCCTTTTGTCTGGCGAGGCGCATTATTTTCTCCTTGTTCTTCAAGTTGAGGAGCTTTGCGATTATGGGTCTCAGCCTCGGCGCGTCACCTAATAATTAATAATAATTCATTTAATTTGTATAGCGCTTTTCAAGGACCCAAAGTCGCTTACAGAGATATAGCTGACACCTCCGCCGGTGGGGGGTTTTCCCAGGCGGTGAGCTCTCTCGCAGGTAATAGGGGTAGGAAGGTTTTCGATGCCGAGGATTTCCGGTAAGACTCGCTCCAAAAATCCTGCAGCATCCCGGCCTTCAGCGTTCTCGGGGAGACTGAGCACGCGGATGTTGCTGCGCCGGCTCCTGTTCTCCAAATCGTCCACTTTATCTTTAAGGGACTGCACCTCCTTCTCCAGTTTCCCAATGTGCGTGGTGGTGTCTTTAATGTTGTCCTCATTTGCTGATATGCGTCCCTCCATTTCTTCGACTTGGTCGGCTAGTGTTGACATCGCCGTTTCTATTTTAGAAAGTGAGGACTAGATGGAAGTTGTTTTGGCATCTATCTGTCTTGATATCTCTTCCTTACTTTACTGTATGGCTGCCATCACTGCATCAAGAGAAAGGCTTCCACCTTTCGACGAGCTGGTCACCATTTGATTGTGTGCACGGGTCTGGCCGTTCGCTTAGGGAGTGGTGTAATATCCTTAAGACCCCTTAGGTTATACTGTGCCATGCGCCACTACAAAGAGACAGTAGTTTTCTAAGTTTTTAGTATCATGGTTTTGGGAAGTTTAACTGAGAAATAAAAGCAACTGTTGAGGTATGCCTGTGGACCTCACGTTTGCATGTCCTCCCTCGCTGGCTGCAAACCGGAAGTCCCTCAAATCCCTTTTCTTCTTCCAGCTGAAGGAAACTTCCACATTTTAAATAGCACATTCGCAAATCTTATATCCATATGTTCCCTGAATAGAGCTGGGTTGTCTGACATAGGACACGCCCACTTCGGCTGCACATTTCGTTCGCTAAATCGCCACATATGCGAACTCCTCCTTGGGAATTTGTCCGATCTGCGTGAAACTTGACAGGGCCAATTCTGAGGCCATATCTTAAAGGTGGTCATGACTGGTCAATGTGGGCGTGGCTTATTACAACAAATCCAAATTGGCACACATTCAGCCTTTTGCTAGGGGTGGGCGATACTACAAATTCTGGTATCGATCCGAGACCAAGTAATCACAGGGCCAGTATTGCCGATACCAATACTAATCCTTTTTACTTCCTGATTTTTAAATTCCTGATCATTGAATAATTTTTGTACTTTTGTCTTTAATTAGCTGATCATGATTATGATAATAATAAAACACAGGACAATGATTTTAGCCAATATTTAACATAATTAAATCTATAACCTATCGGCATGTAGCCTGAATAGAAATATTCATGTTCCTTCAACAGATACACAAAAGGGTTATTATATTCTGCCATATTCATACATTAGAGTGAACCTGAGTGAGTGGAGTGAAAGAGGTGGAGAGGACAGTGGCGGTTCTAGACCAGTTTTAATAGGGGGACCAGGTTGGGGCTGGCTTTTTTGTTAGGGCGCATATACAACCGGGAAAAAAAGACAAATCCCTCATTCAGACAAAACAGTGTTTACAATTTCAACACTTTTGATTGGGTAGTGAACTGCTGAGACACTTTATTTCCGCCTTTCCCTTCAGTACAAAATCATTGCAAGAAATCTGTCATTGTATTATTGATGCAGACTCCCTGTCGGGGGTCCGGATTCAGAGTTATGGGGGTAGTGGCCCCTGTTGGGCCCCACCCCTAAAACTGCCCCTGGGAGAGGAGCACTGTGCATAAGGACTGAGAGAGATGCTGCAATCACACAAACTCTGTGAAGAAATACAAGTGATTTGCTGAACTTATGGAAGAGAAACTACAACAAAAATATCGATCTCATCGCGCTAGTATCGATCCGATACCAATACTCACCTTGGTATCGATACTATCGATATTTGGATCGATCCGCCCCCACCCCTACCTTTTGCACTTCCAGTGCACTTCCCATTTCAGCAAATACCACGGCTCAGACGGTGACCTGTGTTTCAACTTTTCCCTCGAGCATGTCATCCTTTGGGCCAACTTCCGTGGGCTCTGCAGTGCCCGAGTCGCGTGGGGGGGGGGAGTTGGCGCCCTTTTATAACTGCTTGCAGTTCTAGTTATTATATTATGAAATTACAATTCTTACCTCTTTCTTAAAACATTCTTAGTGACATGGCAGCTGTCGATCGAGTCAGAACTGCAAACCCAGTTGATGGATGACGTGGTGGACACAGGAGACTGGACCCCCAAACACCCTGAGCACCGACCCAGATGATGTCCCACTGACACCAGGGTCTTTATTGTGACATCCCATCCAGCCCAGCAGCACTGCAGGGACTCCTGCTCAGCCTGTTACTGTCCATCATCTGTAACTGTTTTAATATTGCTTTTAATAATAGGCTAATTGTTTTTGTTTATAGTGAATAATACTCTGTAAATAGTTATTTATGCTGTAATTTTGTAAATAGTGTCAGGTTTAAGGGGAATACTCAGGATGAAGGAGGTGGACCCAAACACAGTTAAACAGGAGGCAAGATCAGGGGAAAAACAAAAAGCGAGCTTTATTAAAAGCTGAGTGCAAAAACCCAAAAACAGACAAAACGGGGTGAAAGAACAAAGTAGCAACTGAACAGAGAAACAACAAAGTGCAAAGAAAAAAGGCAAAGTACAAATTAAAAACCAAAGTTCAAAGCAGAATGCAAAATGCAAAACAGAACAGGGAGAACTTAAAGGCACATGGGGCATGAAAATCCAACAAAAAAGACAAGGAAAATCAGGAATCATGACAAATAGTTGTAAATGTTAAGACCTTAATAATAAAAGAAAACATTCAATCCCTTGCAGTGGTGTGTGCAGACTTTTTGAAGGGCAGGGGCGAAAAGAAGGGCACTTCAGCGCGTGTTTTGGCTCCTAAGTGGACACTTTAGCATGTGTTTTGGCTCCTTCATCCTCTCTCCTCCTCTTCCTCCTCTGCCCTGGCTGGCTCTCCTCCTCTTCATCATTGTCATCATCCCCCTTCTCCTGGTCACTTGGCCCTGATGTGACTTCAGGGATGGAGGCAGTTAGGACAGGGGGGCAGTGGAAGGCCTCTGTCCTAACACTTCATCCATGAGGACAATCCTAAGGCAGTGGAAATCAATCACGTCAGCAATTTTCAGCAAATTATTAATTAACTTGCATGGGTAAAACAAATATAATTTAGTTTCCACATCATCATTCAAACCTGCACCTACTTTGTACTTGTTTTTTAAATGGTCCCACTTGTTTCTGGCCTGCTGGACTCGACCTTCCCCTGCAGACCCATTGTTTCCAGAACTGTTCTGAACACAGAGAGAAGCAAGAGAAAAGGTAAACACAAGCTCATTAACACAGGAATGCAAAGATTTGGGACATCAGGGCAGACACATGGGCTATTCATTATTTATTATTTATTACTGCCTTACTTTCACCCAGCCGCAGCGGAATGTTTTGCCCTGTGAATAAATCTTCGTTCTGACCTCAGACAGTGATAAAGCTCTCTGTTTGCCACTGAAAAAATGAAATGGAAAAAGACATTGTGTGTTATATCAACAGACAAAATAATTCAAAAGAGTTCATATAATCATCATAAGGATAATCATAAACTTCGCTCTTTATTCAAATGCTTAACTAGACTTTATAGTTTACATTCTGGAAATAAAGCAGGGATCACAGCCTGATCTAAATCTGTTCATCTTGGTCCATTTATGTATATGAAGATATAAGTCTGAACATCCAACGTTTGAAAGTGAAGGCTTTTAAGGCTTTACTTCCCAAGGAATCAAGCTGAGCATTACCGACGTATTTAACTGATATTTTGAGGTTTTAATGTCCCTTGAAGTTTAACATATCTGGCGTTGGATGTTCAAATGAGTAAAAAACAAATATAAACCCAATACTTACTTTTAAATGCAAGATCTGCACCACTTGAGGTTATTTCTTTCTTTCTTCTCTTCGGGGGCGCGCAATGAATCTTGGGATATGAGACCATGAAGGGTAGTAGCGGTGCAGCCTCCAAAAACAGGTAAAAGCAGGGCGCATTTGTGGGGTACATTTGAAGAACACTTGGAATTGGGACACCCTTTGTGCGGCGTTGTGACGTTATTGTGCAAGTGTGCAGACCCTGAATTGGGACACAGCATGAGAGTCACTTGTGTTATAACAGGAAGTTCTGATGTGGAATTTTTTAAATAAAGCCCTCTGAAAAGTAAAATATTTTCAATATTTCCCTCAAGCTCAGATTGATATTGGAGGGAAAGTCCCTGTTTCAACAGACTAATGATGGTTGAAGGTGGGTTGAAAAAGTTTTATAGATTCTGGGTTTTCCTGGTTCTGCGGCCCACTCAATATGCACGACACAGTTTCCCCGGCTTGCTGTGCCCACAAGTTCCCACTCAGCTCATAGACCATTGTCATAGCATAATTTTGATTTTTTTTTAAATTACGTTCTCGATACATTGAAAGTTTTGCAAATATAAAACCTCCATGGGTCAAAAACAAATTACAGAAAGAGTCATAATTGGCCTTTTTTGCAGTTTGAGGTGTCCTGTCAACAGTTTTACAGATGTCCCTTTTATAATGGTGCTCTATTAGTCCATGGGCCAAAGGCCAAAATTTGACTTTTCGGTACCACTCAAGGCAAAACCTAGTAACATTTTTTGAAATGGTACATGTCCATAGATGATATTTTGGTATGATAACCCATCCTAAGTGGTAGCTTTGTGACAGTTATCAGCACATGAAGTTAAACACCCCCTACAATAAATAGGCCTCCAGGTCCAGGTGCATATCCTACTTTACGCTCATTTAACCCAGGTTTTGGGCCTGTCTAAAAAATACAAAGGTCACATGGGCTCTTCAAACTGTCAACAACAACTATTTTTCCACAATTTTCGCCTAAACTGTAGTCTTTTTTATAGCATTGTGGCATGTACGAACAACACTGACACAAATAACAAACACTGAAATACTCACAGGACTGTAACAATTCAGGAAATGTATAATCCTCCCATATTATCCTACTATGAGGGGTGACTGTGGGCCTTAAAGTGGAACATGGGCCCAGGCGAGAATTGTCAATAATTGCTTGCTATTTTCAGTCTTTATGGAACGTGTTCCATTGTCATCTGAACAGTGTATGTAACAGTCCGTCATGGGACACTTTGGCTGTTTTAACCATTATCTAAATTGTATATATTGGCACACAGCCAAAGAGGAAACAACACTGGAACAGAAAATATCGCCTTCGACAATTCAAACAAAAAAGGAGATAGGTTGAACATCTTAAAGCCTGAAACACACTGGGCCAACCATTGGCCATCAGAAGCGTTTGGAGAGACTCAGACGAATTCAGGAACAAATCTGTTCGGTGTGTTCAACTGCACTGGAAGCTTTTGGGACTGCATGGACAGCGTCTGCTCCAATTCAACTTGCAAAGTCTGAGAAGGTTGGTTGTCGACCGTCTGAGCCATTTGATACTCTGATTGGCTGTGTGCTAGCTGTATGACTATTCTGATTGGCGGTGTGCTAGTGAATCAGCGCAGTGTGTGGGAGGGACGTACTTCAGTGTGCGCCACTGAAGTCTATGATGTGCGCTTTGTTTTTCTATGCACTCCATTCCATCATTTCCTGTTTTCATGTTTTGGATTAACGGCACAAGACTAGGGCCACCCGACCTCGCACAAGCGCAGAACATACACGCTACTGTGTAATTGGCAGCTGTCGAGGCGGTATGTTTCAATGCAACTTTTCTGCCGAATGGGTCAGACGAGGGGCAACAGAGTGGTCGGATAAAGACTGTTAGCTGTTGGTTTGAGTCTGAGCGGTGTGTTGAGGCCTTAAAGTTTCTGACTGCATTACTGACTCCGTTTACCATGTCTCTGGTCCAGTGTCTTCATTGTTTTTGTCCCTCTAAGGTTATGAAAAGTCATCCACTGGGCCACCATTTAGCTGCCAGGTAGCCCCAAGTTATCCGGGAGCTCACCTGCTGAACATTGTTTCAGTTGTGTGCGGGCCCAGGATCCGTAATACCTGGTAAAGCGAAGTGGGTCCAGCCCCGGAAAGGCTAGACAGCGCAGTTAATGCAGCCTGCCGTTGGTCGAGCTGGAGTTTTTTAGTCAGCTTCAACGACGCTCGAACCTCTTTTTGGCTCCGTTTGCCAGCGTAATCTGTTGTCAGGCCTGGGAACAGGAGAGACAGTCTGAGGCCCAGATTGTACAGTGCTGACATGGTGTCACAGTAGTTGCTCCAGGACATCCGGACTGTAGTCTTTGTAGATATGCACCGGCGTTCCTCAGTATTGGAGGCTGCCTCGTCTCTTGCGGGCTTCCCGTACAATCATCTCCTTTCTCTGGAACCGGTGGAGAAGAATTATGACCGGCCACGGCTGCAACCCCGGTTGTGGCTTGGCAGTGAGCACACGTGTGCTCGGTCTAGTTCAGGGGGTGACGAGAGAGTCTTTTGGCCTCCAGCTAGTCAATCTGTTGGCCGTGCTCTGTCACCACAGCCTGTGTACAGTGTCCAGTTTTGCTTCTAAAGCCGCAACAGAGTTTTGAAGTTGGTGGATATGCTAGCTCTGTGGTCCTCCAGTAAGCTAGCAATGCTAGCTACACAGGTGTTGTTGCATGTGGCTGAGGTTGAGGTCTCTCCCTCAATGGCCTTTATAGTGTTTTTCCCCCGATTTTGACATCATGCCAGTTATATTAAGTTAGTGGGGTACACTGTCTTACTGTAGGCTAGTGGGGTTGATTTTTAGAATAAAGATGTGGGAGCGTGAGATTGTCACACGGGTTTTATTGTCACACACACGCATGACACTGGTCTAATGTTTTTTAAAAGTTACAAAAACACCGCCTGTACGCCTCAGGCAAAAGCTCATACACACAAAGGATAGCGCTCTTTACCTTATAAACCAGACTGTAGTCAACTGAACAGGCCTCCTGAGTCTTACCAGTTAATTTATATTGTAACTAAATGGCATAACACATCCCTCAGCCACTGCAAAGCAACTGCAATATGCTCAAATGTACTGAAATATGAGTCTATCGAGGAAGTCAACGTAATTCACTGTCCACCAACAATTGTGGCCGAGAAGTTTACTCAATCGCAGTCAGGACATCAAACCAGATAAGATTTTACTAGGGACAAATTGCTCGAGGCTGTAACCCAACCAGTCTCTCCTATCTGACATTCTCCACCAGTACTGAACTTAAAGTACTAGGGTGCTATGGAACTGTCAATCTGCAGTCAAGAAGGCAAACACCATTTCAGCCTATGCCTCCCTGCAGACTCTCCACCTCCTGGCCCTTCCCGAGACCTGGATCAATCCTCACTCACTTCAGGCATTATTCCAGCTCCTTTCAAGACAGCCACAGTTAATCCACTCCTAAAGAAACCCACCCTAGACTCAGCTGACATCCCAAACTACAGACCCGTATCTCTTCTTTCAACCCTCCGCATGGTGACTGAGTCACTCGGTGCCGCCAGAGCCTCATTCAACTCGTCAGTCCTTATTCTCCTCGACTTATCCTCCGTGTCTGACACGGTCAACCACCAATTCCTTCTCTTCACTCTACACTCAGCTGAACTTGGCATTGCTGACTCTGCTCTAACCTGGTTCACATCATCGCATGTTCAGGTCACATGGATCCTTGTCCAAACACTGCTTTCTGGAAACTCTCTTTTCCTGATTCTCCTCCAACATCCATGTTGCAACGCGCATCTGATAATGTTTGGCAGACATCTCTGCTTGGACAGCTGCACATCACCTCGAACTCAACCTTAGAAAAATTGAACTCGGGGAAGGACTGCCCTTGCATAGACCTGTCAGTCACTGTCGAGGATTTCATGGTATGGCCTTCGTTAACGACGAGGAGCCTCGGCACTACAACATGTGGCCCTATCCTGCGGATTTGCCCTCTACAACATCCACAGGATCCGGTCTTTCTTCACAAAAGACATGACGCAACTCCTGGTCCAAGCTCTGGTCATCTCCCGTCTGGACTACTGCAACTCCCTCTTGGCTGGACTCCGAGCCTCTGCGACTAAACCGTTGCAGCATATCCAAAACGCTGCAGCGGGCCTCGTTTACAATCTTCCCATATTCTCCCATGTGACCCCCTCCTCTGTGACCGCCACTGACTTCCTGTTGCCGCCCACATCTGATTCAAGACAATGGTGCTGGCCTTGGAGGACGTCAACAGAACTGCAACCGTCTACCTCCAAACACTGGTCAGACCACACGCCCCAGCAAGAGCACTTCGCTCTTCTACATCAGCTGGCCGGTTGTTAACCCCATCGCAGAGAGCAAACAAAGCCCACTCAGTGAAGTTGCAACTCTTCTCTGTTTTGGCACCTAAGTGGTGGAACAAACTCCCAACCAATGTCAGGACAGTGGAATCACTATCCATCTTCCGCAAAAAACTCAACCTCATTTGTTCAGACTTCACCTCAACCCTACATAGCATGACTCCCTCCCAACCCCCTTTCCAAAAATGTAGAAAAATTAAAAAATGTATGTGTATGTTCGTATCATAGTACATGGGCACTCATGCACTTAAAGAATCTTTGACAAATTGCAGTTACGATCCTCAGATGAGCAGATGAGGGCTTGAAAACTGTTTCTACATTTCTTTTTACTCTATTGACGGTGACATGTCGTGGTTTCTCTCATGTGACAAATGCACTCATTGTAAGTCGCTTTGGACTGAAGCATCTGCTAAATTTCCTAAAGGTAAATGTAAATGTCAACTGCACACTCACGAACACCAAGACCAAAGAAATACTTAGGAATCAGGAAAAAGACAGGGCACCGACAAGAGAACAGACTGTGGCCTTCTGAAGTTCCAGCTGGCTCATCTAAATGGCAGTCTTTGCCCCCCATCTTTAAGCTCCAACTTCCTACACCTGACTGGTAAGGAAAACAAATCACAATCAACACCTCTAGCAACAGCAAATTTGATAATACTGACACCCGATGCTACACACAATTGTTTACTTCCCAGCCTTACAAGAACAAACTCATCAGATCCTTCCTATCACAAACCATTCCTATTTATCTTCTGGAGCATGCCAGGCTCGAGGCAACTTGAGAGGCAAACTAGCAGCAGCCAAGGCCCTGAACTGCCTTCCTCCACCAGGGAACTTTATCCCATTAGCCAAGGATTACCCCCCAAAAAAGACCCTGAAAGGCTGAAAAACAACCCAGCTGGACACCCACCTGTCTCTCTATAAAAGCAAGGAATCTCTGTCTGTCTGTGTGTGTTTGCCTCAAATATCTCGGCGGATCAGGATCAGACAGACCTGAGACTTTCCACATGGCTGCTGCTTGGTTCAAGGGTGTGCAACGTCGCATTTGTTTGTACTACAATGATACCGTTAATAAATGATTTCATAAATGATTGACCAATTGTGTAGCTCTACACACGAACAATGAGTTCGTGTGTAGAGCTACACACAAACATCCGTGGGCTGTGTGGGCTAGCGGCTAGCAGCTAGCTCTAGCTTCAAAGTTATATGTAACTAGATTTTTTTTTTTACTGTGAAAACCACAAATATGTTTAACAAACCATTTTTTATTACTTATAATGCAAATATAAATTGTTGTTTGCTGAATATGTGCATACATTTAAAAAATATACAAAGTTATGTGTAACTATTTACATTTAAATGCAGGCAATGCTCAGGTCTGCCTGAGCTCCTTCCAGCTGAATGAAGAGCTGCACTGCCTGCTCCACATTCAGCTTCTCCTCATTGTTTTGACTCATTAAACAAAAAACTGACTCCACTACACACTGAACACACACACCAAACCAGTGTTGGGAAAGTTCACTTTCTACATGAACTGGTTCAAAGTTCAGTTCACAAATGTTAAAACGAACTAGTTCAGTTCACAGTTCATAATTCAAAATTTTGAACTAAGTTCACAGTTCCAAAAATTAACTAGTTCATAGTTCTTTTTTTTTTCTTCAACATGTTGGTGCAAGCTATTATTTTTCCAAATGATTGCCACAGCCTATAGAATCCGTTTTAACACTGAACCTGCAGCTCTCATACAATATACTGCAACACCAGGTTGTCCAGCTGCAGCTGGGAGATGAAGACAACGGAGCCGCTACTGCTCGCCGTTAGTGCAATTTGGGTGGTAGAGGATCTGTTTTGGCTCGCCGTTGCCATGTCTTTTGATTTTTTATTCACTTGCACATACCTTGAAAGGCTCGCTGGGTGCTTTAGTTCAATGTGCCATTTCAGGTTTGTGGTACAGGATAGAGTACAAATTAAAAATTAAAAATTAAACAATACATAAATAAGTAAACAAATAAAGAAGAAAGGGAAAAATGAAATAATAAGTAAATAGATAGTTCAGACAGTGGCTTCAGGGAAAAACTTTTCATAATGACTCAGTAAGGTATTACTTTTATTGTTATTTAACAAAATCAGAGATTCAAGCAAAGAGCTCAGTTCCAGGAGAAAAGGAGCACATTTGGGTAGTGATTTTGCAAATTTTTGTTCGTGAATAAAACATTTTGCATAGAAGTTCATCATGTGTTCTAGTATGGAAGCCCGTTTCCGCCACAAAAAATAAAATATCCCAGTGCTAAGTCATAATTATGAGATTAAAAGTCATAATAGTGAGATAAAAAGTCATAATTATGAGATTAAAAGTCATAATTATGAGATAAAAAGTCAAAATGATGAGATAAAAAGTCATAAATATGAGATAAAAAGTCATAATTTTGAGATATGGCATGGGCTGCAGGAGCGTGCTGTCTTCAGAGGTGCCAGAGATGTACTTTCTCACAACAGATCAAGTAGCAGCTCTTATTCTCTGAATTCTCTTTTTGACATGGAAAATGGATTGTGAGTACATTGAGGACTATTTTAAACGTGGCTTTACCACAGATGAAATACTTAATTTGCTTGCTGAGTCACATGGGATTGTACTAAGCAAACGGACCCTTGAAATGATTTTAAGCAAGAAGCAGCTCTGGCAGAGAAAGAATAAAACCGATGTGGCTAAGGTGGCAACCTTCATTGAACAGCAATTAGAAACATCTGGTCAGTGTCATGGTTACCGATGGATGCACCAAAAATGTTGGTTACATGGAATTGTGACTGACAGAGAAACAGTTCGAATATTGCATCGGCTATTGGATGGTGAAGGTGTTGACCTGAGGTCAAGAAACAGACTGCGAAGACGTGTTAACCACAGCTGTGGTCCAAACTATGTATGGCACATTGATTGCTACGACAAGCTTAAGCCATTTGGAATCGCAATCAATGGATGCATTGATGGATTTTCCAGAAAGCTGATATGGCTTGAAGCTTATAAAACAAACAGTGACCCAAAGATCATCGCTGGCTACTTTATGGATGCTGTGATCAATGCTGATGGATGCCCTGTCAAACTCAGACTGGTTTTAGGAACAGAAAATGGCCATATGGCTGAAATGCAGCGTTTTTTGCATTTTCCTGCAAACCAAGCTGAAACAGACAGTGTAATCTTTGGACCAAGCACTGGAAACCAGCGAATTGAACGATGGTGGCTGATCTTGCGAAGTGAGTGTGTCCAGTTTCGGATAGACCTTTTTGACAAACTGAGAGAAGATGGCTACTTCTCAGACAACTTCTTGGACAAGTCCTTGATCCAGTTTTGCTTTCTTCAAACAATACAGGTACAGTAGTTCACACATTATGAGATAAAGAATGGCTCAATAATAATTTCAAGAGATGATGATTGCCTGTGTTTGTGCAGAGAAAGATGAATAAGTTATGGTTTTGGTTTGCAAAAATAATGTGGGTTGTGGTATTCAAAGTAGCTGTGCATCAAATAAGTAGGCATTATTTAAGAATGTACCAGTGTAATGAATGGCATGGCATAATAGTGTAACAGCCCCTTTACATTTAAAGTTCTTCCACTTCATATCGGTAGCTGTGAGAATAAAACATTCATTGCACTGCTGCAAATTGTGTTTTGCAGTTATTAATATTAGTGTGCTAACCCACCATATCATGATCAGAAGACAAATCTAACAGTTAAGACTACTTGACTTAGACAGTAGTCACCAATGCCCAATATTTATGTACACTCTATATTATGTGACTCCTAGGAAGAACTGAATGAGGTTGCAATGACTTGGAGCAACCACAGAGTCCGTCAAGTCCACAACTCACGATCACCCCATGGACGTCCCTCCATATTGCATGCTGTCCCTCACCTGTATGGAGGCCGAGATTGCTTGCACCATGTGGACCTGGAGAAGGTTCAAGTGTGCCTCGAAGAGTGTGCGTTTAAGGACTTCCCATGTGATGAAGACATGTTCCATACCTGTGTTGACCTGATGTCAGAGTATAATCTGACATTAACAAATGATGTGTTTGAAACAGTTAACCTGTATATTGAACTCAGGCAGCTGTTAAACAATGAACTAGATGAAGATCATTAACTCTTTTTTGTTTGTTTCCTGTTTCATTCTGGGACAAACTGAAACTCATATGTGAAACAAATATGTAAACATACACAGATTACTTTGTTTTTCTTACATTGACTATGTGTAAGAACTGAGTAAAAATGCAAAATCCACACACATATTACTTGAATACATTTATTCAAATATTTAAACAAACACAGCATACAACCTGTATTATTTCATTTAACTGAAATTTATTCGCAACAGATAAAACTATTAAAACATGTTTTAAATCAAATGCAATGTATTTTGGTACCCTTCTGTGCTAAATTCGACTTGTTATACTGCAAAGTTTATCTGATGTAAAGTGGTGTTTTCTCAGAAAGAACAGTGAAGCTGGTTGTTATGTGTGTGTGCTCTGGGGATTAGATGAATAGCAAGTGCTTTCAAGTTTCAACAAACACATGTAATTGTAAAAAGTGGGGGAAAAAAAAGTGTTTAAGGAAAAAGTTCCTCAATTTTTCTTTTATATCCCAAATTGCCCAATACGTTATGACATGTGAACCATTTAACAACCATACAATTGTTGTCTAAAATACAACATTTAGACTTATTGGTAATGTCCAGCAATATAAACTGAGGGACTCACAGTAAGTTACCTGCATTAAAACACAACACTTAAAAGAACATGTTTTCAAACAGTTCAACTAAACAAAAGTGGCAAGAGCAGCAGACAAATGTGGACAGCACATCAATACTGTGACAGGTTAAACCATTGTAACTGTAGTAGTTCCTTCATAAGCCAAAAGTCTGGAAATCTTACAAAGCCTAAACATGAATTTCTGATGTAAGTCCAGTGTCTATAAGCTGAAATCATTGTACCTTAGACAATGTCCATTATCGAAAATGTCTCAAAATATGTTGAAAATCTGGGTAGTTATCATAACTGATTGGCAACTCCAGGTAACAGCCGCATGTATGAGCCACTGGTCGTCTCTGAAATCCCTGAACTTGTGTGAAACTGACAGTGATGCGCTTTCCTGTGAATAAATCTGACCCAGTGCAAAATCTGAGGAAAAAGGAGAGGTGCTGGACGTCTGACTCTCTGAGATATGTACTTACATACTTGACAATTTGTTTCTCCTGAGCATTCTGGGTACTAGGGTAAGTAATTGATCTCATGATCTTTCGTGATGTTGGTTGTAGTTCTCCATAGAGTGCTGCAATCCCTGTCAGCTCTGATCTAACAGGTGCAAGCATGTTAGAGAGAGAGAGGCAAAGTATCATCAAGAGTGGAGGACTCCATCCCAGGGATGCTCTCTGTGTGAAAAGTCACAATTCCACTATCCTCTAATGCACCAACATGAAACAACGTTTCATGTTCTGGCAAATCAGATGCATCAGTTTGGTCAACTGTAGTGTACAGAAGGGAAAGACTTTCACTGCTTGCATTTGCAAATACAGTGCTGCTTCCAACAAAAACAACATCTGAAGTATTTATCTCCACAGCCTCTGCTGCAGAAGTGTCTGGAGAGTGGAAATAGATATCAGGTCTGTCACATGTCTTTTCACCATCTTGTGTAGTTGCATCGCTATTGTCTTCCTCCAGATTTATCACACTGGTATTGTCTCTTTTCTTGGTTGTTAAATAGAAACGTAACAGAGGCAACTTTGTCTTTTCATATAGCTCCCCGACTGTGATACTATCATCAAATGAGTTCTGCTGAAAGTCAGTTAGATTAATGTCAAAATCAGCAAGGCTCCCCTCTGCACTTTTCCCATCTGGAAACAATAACTGCACAGCCTTTTCAATCAAGTTCTGTTTTTTACTGTCCTTTGTGACACGCTCTTTTCTGGCTCCCCCACCTTTTTTGGTGCGCATCTGCACAACTTCCCCTTCTCTGAAATGCGGCCATCCCAACTCAGTTTTTCTCTGATTCTTCTGAGCGTTCTTTTGAGTTTGATGCTGTCTCTCAGACACGTCATCACCTTTGTTTCTAGAGAGTTTTCTTCTGAGCCGCTCAATGATCTTTGACTTGCGACTGTTGGGTTCTTTTTCCTTTCTCCTGCAGTGTCCAAAACAGCCAGCCACAGGATGGTGATCGGCTCGTAGCTGGTCATCTGTCATGACGTGTATGACACTGGAATCAATCTAAAATGAAGAAACATTCAGAATTTTTTTAAATAAACAACCTGCTTATACATCACCCGATATTATTTACTAAGCTTTTCAAAACATTTCTTAATGTTTATGTGTGATTTGCCAAAATTGAGCATTTCCTATATTAACTACCTTCTCCTGTTCCATTTGCTGTATGTCCTCCTCCGGCACATGCCGTGACCTTAAGTAGTCACCCAGCTCATCCATATTATGTCTGTTCAGAAAACCTCGACATCCCTGTTGAAGAAAATTAAAGCTTAAATTTGGCCTAAATAAATTACACATCTGTACAAAATCATTTTTCTTCAGTCAGTTCATGTTTAAATAAGACAAAACCTGTTACTATGCTCTAAATTATTCACCTAAGAAGAAAGGTTGTATTATTTTCATGTTAATATCTTCTATCTTTCTTTTAAAATAAAGCTCTTGGTTTTCTGATTTTCTCAAGCTGCCCTATGATATTATGACAAATTCACACTCAGGCGATTTTGGACCAATTTTGGTCCCCCTGGATTTATATGTAATAAAGCTTGTAAAACATCAGCCCTGAAATGCACTGTCAGGTAACAACGCAGTTTTTTTGTTTCTTTCTTTTCAGGACAACCTGCGCTCTAAGAGTATTTGTGCTGCAGTGTCATGAACTGAGAACATAAAACGTGTTACATTGTCCGAAGACTTTTCAACATACTGTAGGTCTGCACGGCACGTTGTACGTGTATGCCAGTGTTGTGAGACTGGCGTAGCCCTTTTCAGGAATAGGACGGTGCGTAAGGTGTGAGTTGGCGAGCGAGAGTGAGGGAGCGTGCATGCTTGTGGACGGTGAATTTATACGAGAGGAAGGAAGGCGAAGGAGGTAACTGCAACAGTATAATGTACAGTAAAGGCTGCAGTTTTGTTTGAAATAAAGGCGACGGCTCCTCCAGATACAGCAAAGCTTCCTGGTATTATTTCCCGACCAGCTTAACACGTGAAAGGTGTTTCACCCCGAAGGTAAACACAAACTTCGGCCCTGGAGGAAATCGTCTCCCGTGTGCTTCCCGACCACGGTCCGGGAGCCGAACAGGAATGGTCTAACACTTAAATAACTACAGGTTGATATTGTAGGTGTGATAACACTTACCAACTCTTGATTAAAGAGCTATGTGGAGGCTGATGTTTCCGCCTTTGAGTAACATTAAACAACTCGCCGCAGATCTACCGACACTGTTTTCAATATTGGCGTGAACGTTAGCCTGATATACAACTAAATACAAGAGATAGTGTCAACAGTGGGCTGATTAAAATACTACAAAATTCAGTGTAACATTAACAAAAGTCTTGACGGAACAAACGGGAAAGTTCAGCTCAGGCAGTGATGGCGATAATGATGAAGGCACCTCCGCCCACCTTCCTATCTCATATGACTTTTTATCTCATAATTATGACTTTTTTCCTGATAATTATGACTTTTTATCTCATAATTATGACTTTTTTCCTGATAATTATGACTTTTTATCTCATAATTTTGACTCTTCCATACTCCAAAACTTTTAGATGTATCACAATAAAAAAACAGATGTGAAGCCTTCATTTGTTTTTGTGTCTATGCTGAGCACACTGATGACGCATGCGCGGTGCGACTCTGTGGAGGCTGGTGTTGCCGGTGTTCCGTCCGTTCAGGACGAATTAATCTGTGTTCGTTTGGTAATGTCTAACTGCATGTTTGGTATGCAGCTGTTTCTGTCTGAAATAGTTAAGACTCGTTTTGACCGAAAGTAAAGCAATTAAAGTAAAATTGTGTAAATTAACTGTTTTTACAATGCCAGTTATGCTGGTAAATAGTTCTAAAAAAAAAAAAACAGTTCTAAGAGAACAATGTGTAAGATGTAAGATAATGTAAGAAACTACCCATTCATTTGCATTGTAGTGGAGGAGACCAGACATGGAATGTGGAGTCAGAAATATATTTGTCAAACACCATTATTTGTTCCACCAATTCAATCAATTCTTTTTAGATGTGAATCTAAAAAAAAAAGGGGGGGACATTGAGTTTGGTTAGTAAAAATAAAACTTTTAAAAGTACAATTGGTATTAATGAACCCCTTTTTGAACCACTGTGAAAACAAATGCTGTCACAAAGTGCACTTGCAGGAGAGATCCAAAAGATGCTGCTTATGTTTTGCCTTTGTAGTTGGCTCTATTTGGGTTCATTAGGTGTACAATACACACACAGACACACACAGACACACAGACACAGACACACAGACACACACACACACACACACACACACACACACACACTTGAAATTCAAAGATGCAATGCAGTTGCAGTAATGCAGTTATGTTTTTCTCATTTTAAATGTTGACATTTTATCATCAAGAAACAGATGGATTTAGAATGATATAAAGCACAACAAAAAAATCACAGATCAGTGTTTATCTAAAAAAGCCACTTTGACCTGTGTTGAATTTCAGATGATTTATGGTGAGCTGGATGTTGAGAGAGTAAACCTTTTAAGTGAAAACAGAGCATGAAGTAAGTGCAGTTGTCTCTTGCTACGGTTAGGGTGCAGTGTGTATCAGCCTTCAGTGTAACTAAGCTTTGACTCACTACCGGGATAGAATTGAAAAGCCACTTTCTGTAGACAAAATGTAATTAAAGCAGTAATTAAAGAACTAATCTGATTGGTACAGGCTGTGTGTACAACCTACACACATTATTTTACAAAAAATCATTTATTGGAGAAGGCTGACAGAACAGACTTAAAGCAGTGTACGACATTGGGTATCTTATTTCAAAATATCCTGATGTCAAATGTGAAAAGTTGTCATATAGGAAAAACAGACAGCGGTCATATTTTTTGGAGCCTTTGCCCGCACTGACCGTGGTGACAGCCAAACTGTTTTGTTGAAATTGGATGCCCCTGAAGTTTTGTTAGAGACAAAACCCACATAGACTAGTGAAGAGTTAGAGAATAGGTCTGATGAATAGATAATACTAAACACCAGCCTGTACCAATACCCTTGATTGTTAGCAATAATGTAAGTGTGTCCACAGGCCTATGTATGTCAAATGCTAATGTTGAAAGCACAAAAGCCTGGTGGGCTCTGACTCGCCCCCACACCCACTGTATTCTCAGTTCTGCTGGAAATTGAAATGCATATAAGTGACTTGTAATTCTTACACATTTTTATCCACTCACCTCAGGCACTACTGAACATTAGCACAAGGGATATAGCCAAACTGATTCTTGATCATTATGCTTGCTGGTGTCAATCTGACCAATGATTAATCAATTGATTTTTTGGCCACTTGGGGGCAGCAGATCTCTGATTACAGTTTTTCTCAGTTGCTAAAACACTAAAACCCATTGGCTGAACAAAGTTCGCAGTTGCCTGATCTCATTTAGCTAATTGTGCAGACTGTTGTCAATGCCTTAACCATTCCACATGGTAAAACACAATTTGCAGATCTCACTTAGACTTTTCAGCAGAACTCTAAACACATTCTCATTCTCAAAACACATTCTGCACTCTAATGCACATGTCATCCATACTGATAAACACAAGTGGCAACAATCAAATACAAAAAGAGAACACATGTCATTGATTAGTTTTTCTCAATTGCTAAAACACAATTTCTGAAACCTTGCTTCATTTTCTGAAAACATTAAACACAAAATCTCACCTTCAAGCACTATTTACAAAACCTCTGACCTTGCTTCATTTTCTGAAAACATTAAACACAAAATCTCACCTTCAAGCACTATTTACAAAACCTCTGACTCCTCGTGCAAAATGAAACTTTCGCCTCAAAACAGATTTACCTGTGCTCAAAACCAGACACTGCTCTCAATTCATAAACAAAGCGATCAGAATGATATACACTCTCAAGCAGTCAGTAAACAATACACCAAAAAATAGAAAAAACGTTGTTCT
>CAEMYA010000549.1:405843-419910 GCA_903131615.1 Diplodus sargus | reverse complement strand
CTTCTTCTTCTTCTTCTTCTTCGTCTTCTTCTTCTAATTGAGCCATCAGCTTTTTATTTTGATGTGTAAGAGAAACTATTTTAGATTCTGCATTATGGCGGCTACTTTCATCCCTCCAAAGTTTGAGGGAGGTGAAATGCTTTTTTGTATCTGGGAGAGTACTTAATATCTCCCTTAAATTTTCCAATTGTATATTCTGATTTAACCCAATTTAAACCCATGTTGCAACAAATGACAAACAAACAACCAACAAAAGCTAGCATTACCATAATTATCAAGCATTTACGAACACAGTACCAGTAAATCTCTCTCAGACCTTCTACTGAAACAACTTCCAATTTGCCTTTTGTAAGATCCCTCTATAAAACGAAAACAAAAATTACCTTCATACTCTCTTACTTTGACCAACAATTCACTTCAAATCTTTTCAATCAATGTCCTAATCCAAAGATATAAGTCATCCTTTTTTTTGTGTACCAAGAATAAATCAGATCATTACGGAATGAAAAATATACATCCAAGTATGGGGATCTCTCATCCCTGGGATAACAAATGATCCCTACTACTTCCTACTGGTCCTACACAGGCCTATTTTCTCAGTGGGCAAACCTTTTGTTCCCCAAATCAGACTCTGGAATATCTACCCGGTCTTTTCTCTCTCACCATGTTGATGTTAAGTAGGATGCTAACCCATAGATGCTTGGCCTTTAGGAGGGCGAATCATCTGAATAGGATTACACAAGCAATTCCACAACCCAATCAAAAGCTATGAAAACAAGCATTCCTATACATCTAAAACTAACTTCCCAATAACATCAGTTTCGAAACCATACAACAACTTCACAAAACACACAGCAACCTTACTTAAAATTTCGGATTGGGTTATCCCTTCTTACAACTCCCTCCTCAACAGACCTCCAACAATACACAGCAACAGTAACTGGGTTTTCAAAAGGACCTTTTACCTTTAGAATTTGGTTCTCAGGTCACTGGCATTGTCACTGGCACTGTCATTGGTCTGGAAAAAGGAGTCTCTGTAGAATGTTTGTTGCCATGCCGGTCACAGCACCAAATTGTTGAAGAAATCAATCAGGTCCTGTTGAATGGTTTGCTGTGTTGCGATGTGTTTATTCTGAGAATACCGGTAAACTGGTGAACCGACAGGCACAGAGTGGATCTGAGCCGGTGAGCAGACCCAGAGCAAATGAAACTACAGCATTTTATACAGTAAGAACAAAGGAGACAAAATGGCAGGTTCAAACAATAGGAAAACAAAAGACGGGGGGGGGGGATGGAGATTTTTGTTTGATCATCAGTTTGATCAATTTTAACATAGTGATCACATCGTGTCCTTTGATTAGGGGAATAGAGAGACAGACAGAGACAGACAGAAATCACCATTTAAGGTCTGGAGGTCAACAGGCTCCTGTATTTTCTTCCTCACACCCCAGTGAGTCAATCTGTGTATCTGACTGACATTTCCACCTTTAAAACTGCCCATGACTCGTGTGGCTAAATCACTGTAATGAAGTTTACATTAAGAACTGTTTTGACAAGATGTGATCTGAGCTAAGAGAGGTTAGATAAACACATTTCTTCAGAGACTTTAACCACATTTGTTTTGTAATTGCATTTATCCAAAGTAGCTGAGCTGTAAAGGACAGGAAACAAATAAAAAGCATGCTGTGTCACAGGAGTGGTAAAGGTATACATCATTATGTTCAGTAAATGAAAGTAATGTCACACACTGTTCAGCATAAAAGAGGCAGGTTTTGGATTAATGACTGCACATCAATGCAGCACTGACTTTATTCTCAAACACATTATTAGAATCGAAAAATAAGAAAATCTTCATGGTTGTTGTTGCCCAGAGTCCTTTCATCTGCCAACAATCACATTAATACAAAGAGATAGAAGTGAGAGACATGTCTCTCATCATCATCATTAACACTAAAAAAACACTTGACTTGATTAAAAAAAAACAAAAAAAACCCCAACAACATTAAAACACAGCCAACCCAGCAACAGTTATAGTTTCTTAAATACCCTGTGTTCACAGAGAAATAGAGTTAACAAAAGAGACCATGCAACCCAATCAACCACTCTGCTTTCTCATCAACACTTCACACACACACAATTTGGATCCAAATCAATATTATCAACAGACATATGCCAGGAGGAGGAGCTGTCATCATACAAAAGGTGTACATATTCATTCCTTTTTTTCTAACAAAGATTTGTTTGACATTTCATTATTTCAAGGACTAAAATACATTGAATTTCTACCCTGCTGATCTGAGCTTTACTGCCAGAGAACAATTACAGTCCTTTAATCATACACAATTATTTACAGCTGGTGCCTGGTTAAAAAGGCAACACCACCTCACCTTGTTCTCTTATTTGTCTTTAGCTGAATACAGCACAATGAATTCAGCAATTATCACTGTGTTCAACACTGCTTCTGTTCAGAATCAAAATGCGTTTTCTGTCTCGAAAGACAGTGTGGGTATTCAGTCCACACTGCATCAAACTGAACACATGTACTCATATGATTAAAGAACCAATGGAAAAGGAAGAAAAAAGGGGAAAAACAATGTGTGTATCATTTGGTTATCAACCCTTTGTTTGTGTACTGTATTCTCTTGGCTTTGGCTGTTGGAAGATACAGCAACTACCAGGTCCAAAAAACAAAACAAAACAAATTTAATTGGCTTTAAATCCACAGCTCAAACAATTACATTACAGTAATGTACAGTCGCTCTTCAGAGCCATTTGGACCTGATGGTAAACACCATCTTTAAAAAATGAGGAACTACATACAAACTTTTTAGAGCGGACAGGAAACTAGATGGAAAATCCCTCTCTGAGGGAGGTTGGAGCATATATACCTATCACAGCAGAGAACTTGTCTGCCTCTCCTCACTGTTATACACATTTTCTATTCAAATTACAGCACGTCTCATGCTGTAAAGGATAAGTACAAAAAATACAGCCAACAGTAGATGTCAGAGAAGCCAAGGGACATGCAGGAGCTGGAAGAAAGTATTTCTTCTTCCTGTTCTTAACACTGTCCTTTTGTCCAGTATATGAGACATATTAGTAATAAAGGGAAATGTCCCCTTATTTTACAGTTTGGGCTCTAGTTTGAAGCACTGAACTCCAAAATGTAGGTGGTCTGTTGGTTGAGTCCTCAGGGGGTTGAGGTTGGAGTAGGCTGGCCTTAGTGTAGAGAGGTTCCATGGTGGCAGTAGATGGGCTTAGCTGAAGTTTGGTGTCAGGGTCCTGAGATTAGCTCAGATAGAGATGTTTTTCTCTCTGAAGACCTCTGCAGGAAGACAGGAGAAACAAAAAGTGAGGCCATAGTAACAAACTGTATTTAGTGGTTCCCACGTCTGTCCCATTGTTTTAATACATACGGGGCTTATATTAAAAGGGACAGTTCACCCCAAGACCATAAAACTGCCCCTGATGTACTGGTCGGCACCTTGCATTGCAGCCACCACCACCTGTGTATGAATGTATGAATTACTGTAAGTCGCTTTGGACAGAAGCGTCTGCTGAATGCCCTTAAATGTAAATGCAAATGCTCAGTTGCACCTGTGACCACACCCTAGAGTGATGTTAAAATGTCCTGAGGTACACCTGTACAGCTAACCAGCAAGCACGAGTTTATTAAAAAAAAATTAAACCTGCAACAGCTGCATGCTAATATCTACCCGTTGCCATGGTAATCAGTGCTCCAGTCCAAGGAGGGGTGGTGGCCCGGTGTGTGTCGACCAAGCTGGTGGTAGTCCATTGATGGTGACATCATTGCTCCACCATTAAGCATACCTCCTCCTATCTGCTGGTAGTCAGACTGGAGGGAGGGGGGGTAGCCCTGGAAGTAGTGAAGAAAATGTCTTTGTTACAATTCATGTATGCAGAGTGTAACAAAAGCCGAAGAAAAGTAACACAGAAATGAAAGAAGTTCGCAAGCCACATACAGAGGTGTACTTTGCTATGCTATGAGCTGTGGAAATCCAGACAAATAATATTCCAGCTGGATACCAGCTGAGCAATGCTATTGGAGTGGCACGATTTTGTGTGTCCTATCACATCAGGGGTGGAAGCAAAAGTAAAATCAATTTCAAGTTTGGTTGTCCCTTCTTTTCCCCAAAATAGAGGGTAAAAATCTTGGAATAAGTGGCCTCAGTAATATAGCTGAAACATTAAGTAGATTAATTCATTGGCGATTGGAAAGAATTTGTTAGCATACCTATGTTGCTAATCGATTAATAATTTAAAGTGATAGTTCGGGTTTTTTGAAGTGGGGTCATACAAAGTACATATCTGTAGTCGGTCTGTTTCCTACCATAATTGCAGATCAGCGCAGTGTCAGATAAGATTTCCAGCCTCACCCCACACCATGTTCTCTAATGCAGACATCAAGTTTGCATTAGAGAACCAAGCTTTTTTTGCCAAGCTTCTCTTACTCATTCTCTACACTTTATTCTTCAAATAATCAACCATCTACAGAACTTTTCAGTACGCTATTTTTCTACTTCTTCTCATCATCATTATCATTAATTATTATAATAATAAATAATAATAATAATAATAATAAATAATAATAATATTAATTATTATTATTATTATATTGTTTAAAATGAGCCTCCTCTTGTTTAACAGAAAAATACATCATACAAACAGTAAGTTTTGCAGCCTTGTCAGTCTGATGGCGAGTTATCACCTTTCTGTCATCACTAACATACTGTTAATAATCAAAGAAGCTCTGAGGCTTTACATTTGTTCTGTATGTTATGATACAAGATTTCAGCATTGAGCTAAATTCAAGCTACATTCATGATTTTGTAAAGTCAAACTAACCAAAAACATCTTGTTGATCAACATTATAAAGTTTCAGTAACCATGGTAACTCACGGTGCCAGAGGGGAGGGAGAGACGCTGAATGAAGCCGTTTACACAGATACACTGCAGACAAAGTCCAGACTATAGTTGTTATTTTACACATGTAGCACACAACAGGAGACTCTCCGTGTCAGACGAGTTCTCACGTGTTGACTAAACTCAAAAAATAATTGATAAGGTAGCTCCGAGTCATTCAATTGCCATTCTAAAAATAAACCTCCAGTCACGTCGCGACCGTGCTTACTTTCGGTTTTAATGAAACGAAACTTAGGGAATTAACTCGAATCCCGCTTGAATCCCGAATCTCACGAATCTTAATGCGTAGTTGGGGCGATACAACTACCGTACTGCCACCTGCTGGGCTGGAGGGGAAACATGGGAGATTTAAGGGAAAATATGTAATGGCGGGGTAGATGATTACAATAACAGAATTTCCCGGGTGAAACGGGAGGGTTGACAGGTATGTGTCTGTCTGTGTGTGTCTCTGTGTGTGTGTGTGTGTGTGTCTGTGTGTGTGTGTGTGTCTGTCTGTGTGTGTCTGTTTGTGTGTGTCTGTCTCTGTGTGTCTGTGTGTGTGTGTGTCTGTGTGTGTGTGTGTGTGTCTGTCTGTGTGTGTGTGTCTGTCTGTGTGTGTGTGTGTCTGTGTCTGGCACTCCCTCTGTTGGCCCAGCTGATCCTGGTTGCCATGGGGATGGTTGCCGAACGGCCCTAGCAACTGTGGCTGAGACAGCTGATTTCAGAGTGATTTCAGCCTCACATGTAGGACGTGAAACTAGTGCTAGTTATCCAAAATCAAACATGATATTGGCAAATGTCTTCACCATCACGCGGGAAAGGCCTTAAAGAACACACTCATCAAGTTTTGTGGTCCTAGTTTCAGAAACGTGGAAATAAGAGCGAGTTAAAAAAGGGTGCAGTTTTGAAAATCCTCTTCCTGATTTGCATTGGAGTGAATTGGGCAGTTGAGAGCTACTCTTGTCGGTTGGAGGCAGATAATTCAAAAACCGTAAATCCTACCGATAAAGTAGACACATTGAGAGAAAGAAGACAAGTGTGGCTACAACTCTGGTAAATATAACTGTTTTCGCCCCGGCTCTGATCCGCCTCTGGTGGTAGTATCAGGGTCGCATTTTTGGTGAGCACCTCAGTGTGAACGGATTATCCGGAGGCACGGAGCGGAGGCGTGTCGGTAGCTCAGTCTGATAACTGCACAGGTCCTTCACTCAACTAAATACAGAGAAATGTCCCATAAAGCAACGTTACAGGACCGAACAAAAGTAACGTAGTAACTGTAACTGTCTTTGGCAATTTATATGAGGAAAACAAATACCACAGCTGTACATGGAGAAGTGTCTGCCCTCCTGTCTGTACTGTACTGTCTCTTCCTCACATTTCTGCCCAAAATACAGCGTTTGTCACCGGCAAAAAAATCACCGAATGTTTGTGATGAAAATAAATCACCACGACCGTCAGTCCTTCGGACCGAGACTGAGTCAGACGGCGTCCAGTTTACTGATGGTGATTATGTATAATTATGTAATTTAGCTTAAAAACTTAACTCCATCACTTTCCAGGATGTTTGGTGGGTCAGGATCTCAATCAATACACATTATAACAGCATCTATATGATTATAAACTGTCCGCGGGTTTGGATTAACAGGGGGAACACCTGGGGAAGCACCGACGTCATCAACATGACGTGTACCGTCACGCCTATTTAGGAGCCGCAGCACTGGCTTTCTGTGTGAATCACACACGTGAAGGCGGAGTGGCTTCGCTCTGTGTGAATCACCATCGGCGAAGAATTGGCGAACCACCGCTCCGGAGATAATGCGGGGTCAGAGTTCAAAAACTATACATCGTCGGAAAAAACTTCAAAAACAACTCAAAAAGCCAATAAAATTAATATTTTGGAGAGAAAAGTAATAGCATACTGAGTCCGATCGAGCCGCACGTTTTGATATATTATTTGTTTGTGTGTGCTCAACGGTGCGGGGCGAGTTAGCGACCGAAAAAAGGACGTAGGATGAAAAATAATAAGTTTAGGAAGAAGCGCAAGCAAAATCAATAGTGGGCTGTGCGACTATGGACACCTATAGCTTTGCTATAGAGGTGTCCGTAGTGGGCTGGCGAGCACAGCCCACTAATAAGAAGAGGCACGAGGAATAACACAGCCCACTATGGACACCTATAGAGAGAGGTGAAACGTCTTCAAGAAACTGAAACAAATCCAGTTGCCTACGATACAGTCGTTAGAAATACCATAACCTGGATGACTGAGAACCTCCATCAACATTGCGCTGAGACCGTGCCCACAAAGAAAGAGGGGAAAGGGAAGTAACAGAAGCAGGGGGAGCACTTTAAAAGTGTGGCTACCAAAAATGAACTGTAGTCATATCTTAGTTAACTTTGAACCTGGAAACATGCTGAGGCAAAAACTCGTCCACCCTAAGGACAAAACACCCAGGCATAAACAGAGTGATGTAGTTTATGCTGTTCAGTGTAGCAGGACTGCACAGATGTGTACACTGGAGAGACAAAACAACCTCTCCATAAATGAATGGCACAACACAGGAGGGCCAACGCCAGAGTCCAGACTCTGCTGTCCACTTACACCTGAAGGAGAGGCATAATTCCTTTGAGGACAATAATGTAAACATTTTGTCCAGAGAAGACAGATGGTTTGAAAGAGGAGTAAAAGAATCCATCTATGTAAAAGTGGAACAACTGTCTTTGAACAGAGGAGGTGGCCTACAACATCACTTATCACCCACCTACAATGCTGTACTTGAGTTCTCTCCGCAGACAGCTTAACAACCATTCACACCTGGGCTCATCTAGCCTCAGCAACCCACATGAAAGCTGGTTGTGTCAACGGAGTCTGTGAGTGTCCTTACCGACTCTGTAGGAACATTTTGGTTTAAAACCCTGGAGCTCCCCTCCAGTTGGTTAGAACTGAAGAAGCCTCTTGGATGAGAAGTGAAACGTCTACAAGAAACTGAAATAAGTCCAGTTAGAGTTACCATCTGGATGACTGAGAACTTTCACCAACACTTGTAAAAACATTTATAATCTATGTTTAAACATGAAACTACGGCTGTACTAAAAAAATGGCTTAGGCAATATATTGCAATATTTATTTTCGCAATATACTGCATTAATGTCCAGCTTAAAAAAATCCATATTTAAAAAAAACAAAAACATATCATGTTTTAAATGGGTTTCGGATGGCCCAAAACCTCCACCTGCAGTACGGCTAGTTGCCTCAAATTGCCAGGTTCCATTTCCAGCAGAGTGAATGAGTCAGTCAGAGAAGCTAGAAGCAGCATGGCTAACAAAATATGGTACATTTTGATATCATTAAATGTCCTTGGTGCATTGACATGAAATCCAGTGGTGAAGTCAAATGCTGCAGGCTTGTGTGGCGGTGTGGGGCTCTCATTCTGTGGTCCCTGAGTGCGACGTGTTGGGAACCCCCGTTGATCAGTTTAGAGAAGGCGAAGCTGCTATGCTGTGATGCTACCAGCATGCTGTTCCTACTCAAGATCGTTGTTCTCATTGATGGATTAAAAATAGTAATCTGGCTGGCATCCTGGTTGTTTCTGCTGTGTGTTTTAAACTGGGGCACAAAACCGAACTGAAAGTGAAACATCGTGCTACACTGAGAAATATATGTTGCGTTCCCTCTGGATGTCTACCTAATGTTCGGCTCTGCCTCTTGTGTCAGTGGTTCATTTTATTTGTCATGATTTGTGCCCCTTTCGTGTGCATGAAAACATTGGCTTCAGACGCATGGTTAACACTATAGTGACAATAAGGAGTACTACATTTCAGTTCACTGTTCAGACAGTGACACAAGAATATAAAACAAGCAGTTTATTTTACTGAGAAGTTGACAGTGTGTTCAAGGACAGTAAGAATACTTGAGCAATTTATGATGGCAACTACAGAAGAACACTTACAGCTGTAGGCTGTAACTATTTTTTGGTTATATTTGCTAAAATTGTCATTATGATCTGACGGCAGAATAAGATAAAGGTCAGCTGTGTAAAAATCCACTGTCTGTGGCTCCACCCAGTGGTTGTTATTTGATTGCAAGAATCTACCGCTCCTGGCTAGAGACAACCAATCAGAGCCAAGGGGAGTGTCTGAGAAGTGTCAATAGCCCTTTTTACACAGCGTCTCCACATTATCTCTGGAGCGGTGGTTTGTCAATTCTCCGCCGATGGTGATTCACACAGAGCGAAGCCTCTCCACCTTCAGGTGTGTAATTCACACAGAAAGCTGGCGCTGTGGCTCCTAAAGAGGTGTGACGGTACACGTCATCTTGATGACGTCAGTGTTTCCCCAGGTGTTCCCCTTGTTAATCCAATCCCGCGGACAGTTTATAATCATATGGATGCTGTTACAATGTGTAGTGATTGAGATCCTGACCCACCTGGAGAGTTACGTTTTTTCATACTGTATGATGCTGATTACATAATCAGCATCATTAAACTGGACGCTGTCTGACTCTCTCACTCGCGGGGACGGAGGCTGTTTTCTGGTAGAAAGTTCCCTGAAGTCTCGGGCCGGAGGGCTGACGGTCACAGGGATTTATTTTCATCACAAACACTCAGTGAGTTAAAGTTTTTTGCCAGTGACAGACGCTGTTTTTTTGGCAGAAATGTGAGGAAGAGTCGGGAGGACAGGCGGAGGACGGACAGGAGGACAGACACTTCTCCACGCACAACTGTGGTATTTGTTTAAATAGAGGCTAAATAGGCGTGACGGTATACGTCATGTTGATGACGTCGGTGCTTCCCCAGGTGTTCCCCCATTAATCTAAATCCGCGGACAGCTTATAATCATATAGATGCTGTTATAATGTGTAGTGTTTGAGATCCTGACCCACCAAACATCCTGGAAAGTGATGGAGTTAAGTTTTTAAGCTAAATTACATAATTATACATAACTACCATCAGTAAACTGGACGCTGTCTGACTCAGTCTCGGTCAGGAGAGCTGACGGACGTGGTGATTTATTATCATCACAAACACTCGGTGAGTTTTTTGCCGGTGACAAACGCTGTATTTTGAGCAGAAATGTGAGGAAGAGTCAGTACAGACAGGAGGACAGACGCTTCTCCACGTACAGCTGTGGTATTTGTTTTCCTCATATAAATTGCCAAAGACAATTACAGTTACTACGTTACTTTTGTTCGGTCCTGTAACGTTGCTTTGTGGGACATTTCACTGTATTTAGTTGAGTGAAGGACCTGTGCAGTTATCAGAATATCCGACTGACTAGGCCCTCGCTCCGCGCCTCTGGATTATCCGTTCACACTGGGACGGCTCACCAATAATGCGGCCCTGATACCAATAGAGGCGGATCAGAGCCGGAGCGAAATTTCCCCCTCTCCGCATCTGAAACTTTCACACAGAGGAGGGTGCGGAGAATTGGCGCAGGATCCCCGCATGCAAACGGCTGTGTGAAAGAGGTTAGTCACTCTCGTGCATACGCTGCTGGCAGCCCCCCTCCCTCGCACGCGTACTTGGCCTTGCCCTTCCCCCCATGCAGGTGCAGTGCCTGCTCTTACCTGGTCAGATACATTCAAGCCCAAACAATGGCAGAGAACGGACAACAAAAACAGAGCAGAAAAATGCCCCATCATTGACCACATCAAACAGCAGAAATAAGAAGACTGATGAAGAAAAGCAGTTTAAAAACAAAGAATTAGAGCGAGAGAAAACAAGGATAAATATCAAAGAGTCATTTTAGAGGTTGAGGGAGCTGCAGGATTTTTAAGGACTCAAGAGCGACGCAGAGTTAGCTGCTTTTCTGCCGGAAAAGTAAGGACTGCTACTGCTATATGTTTCTCGTATGATGTTGCAGTCGAGCCATGTAGCTTGTTGGTAAAACTAGCTTGTTAGCTTGTATGCTAATTCCGGTGTTTAGCTTTGTGTTTATGGCTAATGGTTAGCAAAAGTATCTTTCAAGTGACCGGGCAGTTATAATAACATTAGTTTGTGTTCAGGATGCTGTGTAGTGGTTGAATTGGTTTAGAGAATAATGTTACTCATGCTTCAGAAGAGCAGCAGGGTGATGATGATTACCTGAATGATTAGCTGACAACTTTATCTACCGCGATGTGAGGAATAGTGTTTGTTACTCTACATCTACAGTGATCGGCATGAGGCACTCGTCATTGTAATTTAGTTGTATTGGTCAGAAATAGAACAACCAGGGTTTATGTTGTTATTATTTTTAATGCGCCGTCTTACTTATCTGGCGTCATCTGTTACCGTGGTTACAAGCCTGCTTGTGCACAGCAAGCTCCTCTGTGGGGAGGGGCTTTGAAGGCAGGGCTGCAGGCAGCAAAGAGGAAGAAGGAGGGACCTGGGAGCTTTATCATTCAAATCTTGTGGCTAAATCCTCTTTTTTCTCAAAACTCCAGATTACAGCTTTAATGCACTCTATTTTCATGTTTTTTGAAACCGTGCAAATCTGCCAATACCATTCAAACAAATTGGAAAAAGAAATTTTGATTAAATGGTTGTCCAATTTGTCTGCTGAATCATCAATATAAGGTGATGTATCAAGACTACCCAGATAGAACATACCAACTTGTATTTCAGCTCTGTTTAGTTACATTTTCAGTTAACTATGTGGAATATCACAATATATTGCTATATGCCTTGTATTGCAATATATCATATTGTGAAGTCTTTGCCAATACCCAGCCCTACATGAAACAGGTCAAACTTGTTGGCAAAACTGGTTAAAATGTAAAATTCTTCAAATTCATCACAGCGTTACTGTGCAGTTTTTTGCTGTCACAGTAATGGGGGCTTTTTTTAATGTCCTGCTTCAAGCTGAATGAGTCCACAGACTAAGCTGATAGTTTTAACAAGCCAACTTTTAGCACTTCTCTGTAAATTGTTTCTGATGAACAGGGACATGACTGAAAGCAACCAAAATGAAAAAGAGGATCAGTCATAGGTTCATCAGTGGTAATTATAGAATTTTGAGTGTCTGGCTAATTTTATCATCTACCAGGAGGGAGGAAAGCTGAAAGCCGAGGACATGAAAAGGTAAGAAGGAGGAGAAGAGGAGGAGGAAGAGGAAAATGAGGGGAGCACGTCTTAAACCATAAGACACTTTGAAGGAGGAGAGGGACATGGAAAGAGAGAAAAATGAGTGTGTGTGTGTGTGTGTGTGTGTGTGTGTGTGTGTGTGTGTGTGTGTGAGAGAGAGAGAGAGAGAGAGAGAGAGAGGCTGAATGGGAAGTTAATCTGTGTGTTGTGAGTGAAAGAGGAGAAAGAAGAGGACAGCAGGTGGTTTAGTTTCCCTCCCTCCCCTCCTCTACCTCAGCTATTCATCCATTGTTGAGCAAATTCTTCTCCTTCACTCCTTCACAAAGACCCCATCTGCCTCTTTTGTATCTCTCTCTCCCCTCTCTCCCCCTTCCCCCATCATTCTCACTCTTCTTACTCAGTGAAAAAAGTTTAAAGCTCTGTCACTGTGTCCTCTCTTTCTTTCCTTCACTTTTTCTTTTTGTTTGCTCTCTTCTTTCCTAATAATATGCAAAATGTGGGAGAAGGGGGATTATGGGAGTGAGGGATTTAAAAGTGCACCATAAAAAGGGGAAAAAATGGGAAATGAGAATCAGTGGCAATCCATCCCCCCATTTTAACTATTTGCAGGAGAAAGTGGCAACATTATATTGTCTTACTTCATTTTATCACAAATTCATATCACGCCCACTCTACTTTTTACCTCCTGTTGTAACAGAGTAACTATTAACAGAGTAACTGACAATGAGACAGAAGGACAAATAGGAGCTGATTGATTGATTGATTGACTGACTAGACAAAGACGTAAAACAGACGTAAGACCCAAAAATTCAACAAAACAAGCTATTGAAAACATTGTTCCATAAGAACTTACTAGGCTGGGGTGCCCTTTAGCTCAGTGGGTAGAGTGGGCATCCCATGTACAGAGGCTTTGTCCTCGCTGCATCGGCCCTGGCTTCGAGTCCCGGCCTGGGGCCCTTTGTGTGTGTGTGTGTATATAATATATATATACACACACATATATATAATATATATATAATGTACATATATATATATACACATATACATCTATATACATATATATATTAGGGCCGGGACTTTAACGCGTTAATTACGATTAATTAATTACACAAAAATTAACGCGTTAAAAAAATTAACGCATTTAATCGCACTCATTTTTGCACCGCGGAACGTTTCTCACTGGATGAGTTTCAGGGGTATCGATTATACTGGAGCACCAACTAACGTTCATGCACAGCGTTCATGACTTCAGACAACAACAATGAACGAAGAAGCAGATGAGACCGCTTTGGTTGGCCCCGTGGATGGGGAATTTTGTTTTTAAAAGCGGACGGATGGCAGCGTAGACAAGAGCACGGTTGTGTGCAAATTATGCAAGAAGGAGTTTGCGTATCACCGCAGCATATCAAGCCTCAGATATCACCTAAATGCTAAGCATATAGCAGCTAGCGTTAGCGTGGGAGTATTGTGTTTTACTTTACTTTAACAAAGTGTTATAGTCTACCTACCTATAGGCTTCCTACCTGAAATTGCACTAGTTAGGTCTGTTGGTCTTGAAAAAAAACCCCAATGTTTTGTTGCTTAAGCTTACTAGTGCAGTGCCCGTAGGAAATATGTGTTCCTATAGAAAAGTGGGAGGTTATGAAGCATTTTCACTGATGGCCAAATTAGGCTGTTTGAAGGTGGAACGTCAGGTATATTTAGGTTTGTTATGAAATCCGATATTCCAGGGTATAACTGGTTGTTTTTGATTTTGCCATTATATTTCACCTTAAAAACTATTTACTTGGTGTGATTATTTTCAGCACAACCTCACATGTGTGACTGTACCGTTATTTTTTCATTTTGACATATTGTACTAACACAATAGACCTAAAATCACAAAAAAAAAACATAAAATCTGAGTAGAAAAAGTTATTTTTTACTGTGAAAACCACATATATGTTTAACAAACTTTTTTACTTATAATGCAAATATAAATTGTTGTTTGCTGAATAAGTGCATACATTTTAAAAATGTACAAAGTTCTGTGTAACTATTTACATTTAAATGCAGGCAATGCTCAGGTCTGCCTGAGCTCCTT
>CAEMYA010000549.1:372490-404189 GCA_903131615.1 Diplodus sargus | reverse complement strand
ATATATATATATATATATATATATATATCCAGGAATGTACGTTTTATTTTGCCAACAATGCGGTTGGAATTTATCGCCGTACACTTCGCCAGTTCCGGAATGACTTCGACAACGGAATCTGCCAGAGGACCCTCAGATTGGGCACACTCAGTGTCACACACAAAATCGTACTCCCCTCTCTGATCACAATATTGTGCTGTCTAAGATCACCCTCAAGAACACACCCAAAAAAGCAGTAAGGTGGCGTTTTAACTCATCTCTGCTTAGTAATGATTGAGTTTTTGCCATTTCTTTAAAAATGAATTACAAAGACATATAACTATAAATGAGGATTCTGTTGATGACCCACACATTTTTTGGGGTGCGCTAAAGGGATTTATACACAACGCTGCAATATCATTTTCAGCCTATCAGAATAAAATTAGGTTAGAGAAAATCAAACAATTCGAGGCGAAACTATCTGATCTCGAAAGCATCCATCAAGCTTCTCCCTCTGATGATTTTAAAGTGACCCTTGATGCCACACGCTCTGAGCTAAACTCATTACTGAGGCAAAGGGCAGAATTCTTAACTAACAGAAATGATTAATTGAATGGGCCCAGACCCAGCCACCTGCTCTCGTTGAAGATTAAACAAAATGAAAAAATCTCAAATATAACATCTATTAGTTCATCAAATGGAAGAAATAAACACAGAATTTTACAACTTTTATTCTAATCTCTACCTCGAAATGCAAGGATTTAATGGAAAATCTTAGTCTCCCTTCTTTAACTCAGAAGGATACAACCCAGTTGGAAGCCCCTATTACTCTAAATGAGCTTAAAAATGCTATTTTTAGCATGAAAAAAGGAAAATCCTCTGGATGGGATGGTATTCCTGCAGAATTTTATGCTACATTTTGGGAAGAACTCGGGCAATATATGTTAGACATGATGTTGGCTGCGGTTGAAAATGGTTCTTTTCTTAGAGATGTCAATATGGCTCTTCTCATTGTCCTTACCAAACCTAAGACCCTTTATTTTGCAACAACTATAGGCCCTTGAGTATCTTGTGTGCTGAATTGAAGGTATACGCTAAAGTCCTAGCGTCAAGAGTCGAGTCCTATTTAAATAAGTTAGTATATCATGACCAGACAGGTTTTGTGAAATTCCGCTTAGCAGGAGATAACATACGTAGGTTACTACATGTGATACATTTCTCCAAAGATATCAGTGACCCCTGCGCAGTGCTGTCCCTCGATGCTGAGAAAGCTTTTCTTCGGCAGGAATGGCAGTACTTGTGGGAGGTCCTTGCTAGATTAGGTTTTGGGCGGGGCTTCATTGGAATGGTAAAGGTTCTTTGTTCCAACCATACTACCGTAGTTACAGTTAACAACATTTTGTCGACCCCTTTCCCTATTTGCAGAGGTTCACGTCAAGGTTGCCCTCCCCCTACACTCCTTTTTGTCCTCTCACTTGAACCTCTGGCTCAGAGTATTAGACAACATCCATATATTGAACCTATTACTTTTTGTAACACACATCATCACATATCTTTATTTGCCGATGACATTTTGTTATATGTTAACAACGCTTTACTTTCAATACCTCAGATTCTAGAAACCTTTGCTCAGTTTAGTGCGCTCTCTGGTTACAAAATCACCTAGACCAAATCCCACCTAATGCCTTTAAATCCTGCTTTAAATCCAACTACACTTCCAGCTTTTAGTCCGGTAGTTAATTCGTTTAAATGTGTTCATCCTACTGTATTAGCCATTTCTATGGAAGTAAAATCATGTCTTTAATCAAGAGCATAGATTTTCTGTTTGACAACATGATTTCATTCCTTTTCAGTGACACAGCTCCTTCCCGTGCTCAGATTTTTTCTCCTCATGCTCACATTTTGTGCTTGCACTTAAATGTCTTCTGCTTTCTTTTAAAAATGTGTGCTTGAACTCAAAAATCACATGCCTGTGCTCACATTTCTCCCTCTTGCACACAAAAATTTCGCTCGCATTCAAATGTGCCCTCAGATCTAATTGTCTGCGCGCTCAGATCTAAGTGCACACACTCAGAACACATACCTGCTCACAGGTCAATGTGCCTGCTCAGACTCAATGTTGACCTGTCAAAACTCTGCTCTCGCATTCAAATTTGCTCTGCTCGTGCTCAAACTGTGTGCTCGCACTTGGTTATATAGCTGCTTGCGCAGCTCTTCCCCTTGCGCTGAGGAAAGTTCTGCTCTCGGATCGCTGCTCTGCTCACTGATTTTTTGGTGTATCAACACTGTCAACCAATAGAAGGCCAGCTACTATTGACCAATCAGATTATCCCTGCTTCTTTGCGGGTGCGTTCGCTGTACTTCAAGGAGCGTCGCATACGGACGGGCACTCTTTCTACCGGGTTTATCTACTTCCACCCTCCAGGCTGTTAAATGTGGTGGTTCCCTTTATTTTTTGATGACTTTTGGAATAAAATATCAGTTAATCAATACAGGTGCGTCCGTGCTTTTCATTACAATAGCTACATAAACATAAAGTAGAACAATAGCCGCATGGCACAGTGCTCCTCATCGGTGTGCCTAAATCGAAAAAATCAAAAAAACGGTTTGTTATTTCCTTATTCGTTTATGAATCTCTGACCAAAAAACAAATAACGGTTCATTTTTTGTACTTTTGATGTATTGCTCTGATCAAAAATAGGAAATGAAATAACGGGCCACAGAAGGATTTTGTTTTTGATATTTAATTTGTCCGATTTGTGTGAACCGGAAGTTATTGTCTTTCTTCGTGTGTTGCACTTGGAAGTTTAACGTTAGCCTTCAAAACCATACTGAGGATCAACCATGGAGAGTTTCATCTTGTTCAGAGGAACGAAACGGGTGTGTAATGCCCGCCAATGTAATAAAACCACATAGGCTACGTAATAAAAATCTGCAGCATTTCATGTAATAAACCCACAAATGTAATACATTTTCCACAAACATAATAGCCGCTGCATACTGCAAACATAACATGCGATTTCCCACAAATGTTATTACTATTACGTTTGCAGGGATTTATTATGTTTGGGGATGTGAAAATCTTTATTGTAATAACTTCTCACAAATGTAATAATACAATGAATAATGGTCGTTGTGGTGGTTTTGTGACATATAAATATCTAATTTAAAGAGATTTAGTTCTTTGCATAATTAAAATGCTTCTTGTTAATGAGGATCATCTCTCTCTCTCTCGCCGCTGTCCGCAGTGCTGCGCATCACTGCGTGAATGTGTTCTCATCATAATGAGTCGGAAGCAGCAGCAGCCCGTTCCTAGATGTGGTCTTAAATTAATTTTGGCCTGTTTTGGGTTTTTATGCGTTTCAGAATTAACACAATCTCAGCTTTAAAGCCCTCGTCAACATTCAAATGATAAGCTGTAGTTTAGAAATTAGTTTAGTAACATTGGCGTTTTCCCCAAACACCTGTTAATTGACAGCACTGAATAGAGTTTATTGACAGAGGAGACATGTTGTGGTTGACAGAGGGAGACACCTTGAAAAAAATAATTCAGTGAGGAAAACATCGCTGGACATTTAGATGTAAATTGCCATTGGCAATAACAATCTTGTGTAAATATATGAAATATGTTTACACAAGATTGTTATTGCCAAGATTTTAATAGAGAAAAATCAGAACACGAAAATTAACAATTAAAAGTAACTTAACACTTAACAATATATGATAAAAATAATAATAATCGATAAAGCTGGGAACGAGCTGACCTAAAACAAAAAAATATCCGTTGCGATCACTGGTCACAGTCCACAGATTACCTCGCACATTAACACACACAGGCTTGTGGCATTTCAAGTGTCCGACGTTTGGTTCCGTTTGCAGCTCTTTCGGACCGGCACTGCCTCCGTGTCCGTGTCTGCTGCTGCTGCTGCTGCTGCGGTTGTTTCCGCTGCTGACACCTTGTACCGACTGCCGCGGCCACTTTCCCCTCCATGTATCCAGGTCTTGAAGGCTAATGTTAAACTTCCAAGTGCAACACACGAAGAAAGACAATAACTTCCGGTTCACACAAATGAGACAAATTAAATATCAAAATCAAAATCCTTCCGTGGCCCGTTATTTCATTTCCTATTTTTGATCAGAGCAATAATCGGAAGTACAAAAAATGAACCGTTATTTGTTTTTTGGTATCAGATTCATAAATGAATAAGGAAATAACAAACCATTTTTCGATTTTTTCGATTTTGGAATCTCAATTGAATATGAAAAGAACTAATGATACAGTCGTTTTCTCCTGCAGCACACCGATGAGGAGCGCTGTGCCATGCGGCTATTATTCTACTTTATGTTTATGTAGCTATTGTAATGAAAAGCACGGACGCACCTGTATTGATTAACTGATATTTTATTTCAAAAGTCATCAAAAAATAAAGGGAACCACCAGATTTAACAGCCTGGAGGGTGGAAGTAGATAAACCCGGTAGAAAGAGTGCCCGTCCGTATGCGACGCTCCTTGAAGTACAGCGAACGCACCCGCAAAGAAGCAGGGATAATCTGATTGGTCAATAGTAGCTGGCCTTCTATTGGTTGACAGTGTTGATACACCAAAAAATCCGTGAGCAGAGCAGCGATCCGAGAGCAGAACTTTCCTCAGCGCAAGGGGAAGAGCTGCGCAAGCAGCTATATAACCAAGTGCGAGCACACAGTTTGAGCACGAGCAGAGCAAATTTGAATGCGAGAGCAGAGTTTTGACAGGTCAACCTTGAGTCTGAGCAGGTATATTGACCTGTGAGCAGGTATGTGTTCTGAGTGCGTGCACTTAGATCTGAGCGCGCAGAGGGCACATTTGAATGCGAGCGAAATTTTTGTGTGCAAGAAGGAGAAATATGAGCACAGGCATGTGATTTTTGAGTTCAAACACACAGAAAGCAGAAGACATTTAAGTGCAAGCACAAAATGTGAGCATGAGGAGAAAAAATCTGAGCATGCGAAGGAGCTGTGTCACTGAAAAGGAATGAAATCATGCTCTCAAACAGAAAATCTATGCTCTTGATTAATGACATGATTTTACTTCCATACATTTCAACTAAAAACTTTCAACATGCATCTAAATCTGTTAAGGAGGATATGGAAAGATGGATAAAACTACCCATTTCAATGTATGTAATGTAAATATCCATTATAAAAATGGATATTCTTCCAAGAATAAACTTCTTTTCAAACATGATTCCTCTTCCACCCCCAAAAAACTACTGGGACAACTTGAATAAAATCATTTCTAGATTTATTTGGGGTGGGAAATGACCACGCCATAAATTGGCTACTTTACAAAGGAGCAAAAAGGATGGTGGTTTAAATGTTCCAAATTCAAAATAGTATTTTTGATCTTCTGTATTACGCCCTGTATCTGTTAGGTTTGATCCATCTGTACGGGTTGCCTGGAAACCAATCGAAGAAAATCTAGCACACCCACATAGGTTACAAGACCTCATTTTCTCTGCTCTTCCTGTCAAAAGGGCTAAATGCCAACTTGGGCCAGTATGTCCTTTTTACTATCAACATGGCGAGCGGTAGAGAAACACTGTCAAATTTCTCAAAAATGGCACACCCACAGCCCCCTTTTTAATAATTTTGATCTTACCACAGGGGGAGCCCCGCTTCAGTTTCCCAATGGGCAAATAGAAATGTAAATATTCTAACTGATGTTTGGGAAGAAAACGGAATGAGATCTTTTGACCGTGTATGTTTTTTGTAAAATGTTCCTAGGACCTCTTTTTTCCTTTTACCTGAGACTTAGATTGGCTATGCGCTATGGTGTTCCATGGGGTGAAACTTTGGCAACCCATCCGCTCCACTTATTACTAGATGCCAGAGGTCAGACTAAAGGGTTAACATCTAAAATCTATGCTTTTCTAAACTCAGTCTGTAAACCCGTAAAAATTGACCAGATTTGGAGCAGAGATCTTGGCATTTCTGTGGAGGACATGTGTTGGTCAACTGTTTGGAAGAACCTTGATCGCACTTCTAAAAATCAAAAATAAAATTAATTAACTTTAAATTCCTATACAGGACATATCTTACTCCTAAGAGGCTTTATTTAATGAAACTCATACCCTCCCCAAGATGCTAGCTCTGCCAAAATCAGGACACTGGAACTTTTATGCATATGTATTGGCACTGTCCAAAAGTTGACATTTTCTGGAAAATGGTAACATCCACACTGTCTACATTTCTAAATGTTGAAATCCCTCAATGTCCTAAACTGCTCTTACTGAATGACACCTCTGCTTTAGCTATATCTAAATGTCACTATTATTTGCTGGACTGACAGCTGCTAAAAAGATGCTAGCACTTCACTGGAAACCGCCTCACTTTCTATCCCGGTCTCAGTGGTTAAACTTTTAATTAGATATTGTATACATGGAACAACATGTATACGTAATGCCAAGCAAGCCACTATTATCTCCTGGACCTCTGCTGTAGATAAAATCAAAAACATCCTGTGTTCACAAACTGGACTCTAGAGGATTCTCTCTTTTTTTTTTTTCCTCTGTGTTAATAAAAACTGTCTATATGCTGCATCCTTGTCCGCCTGGGTGGGTGGGAGTGTCTTGTGTTTTACATTTTTTAAATTTTTTTTTATTGTTGTCTGTTTTTGTCTCTTTGGTTTGTGTTTTATATATTTGATGGAAAACCCTAATAAAAAATTATATATATAAAAAAAACCCCCAAAAAACCACTGCATCAGTCTAAACTCTTTAAATGTGTGAAACAAACCCCCAATAACTAATCATGTTACTCTTTAATAGACTTGCCTTGGAATAATTTATTTGTACAAAATAATTATGTAAAGTACTAACATGATGAGAAAGTCCATTTCAAACCATTTCACATCAAAGAAACAATTCCATTATGTAAAAACACATTCATATTTGCATTTGCATCTCCTTCCTGTCATCGTCTTCTGTTCTACACAGGTAAATCTTTTGAAAATAAATAATGACTCAGTTTCAGTCAGTTTCACATGGCATAAAGAGGTGCTCTTACAAATGCAAAAAATGGTCAAAAGTTTTTTCATGATCCTGTATTCCTTTATTTCATTAGCATAACCTGTGTTTTAAACTAATAGTTTGCCTGTCTAAATAGAAGCTAGTATGGACTTTCTTGGTACTCTGTTATTGTCTATTTAACTTTAAACGTCAGAAGAAAAACTAAAACTGGTGGAAAACCCAATATAGCACAGTCTAATGATCTTTAATATTTGCAGAGCATTGATGACTTGACATTTCATATCTCTTCAACAACTATCGACAGGTGGCACGTTTTATCCAAATCTCACCAGTAGTATGTAACTGATAAGAATATTCCAAGTTTTCATATCTCACAAAAATCCTATGAAAAGACTGAAACAAACATTGTATGCATTCAATTAACAAGTACTGTCTGTGTATCACAGTTTGATAGTTTCTTCTCCCTTGATGACACAGAGCTCTATTGTTGTCTCAAAACAGTTAAAGACTGGTTTAATCCCACTGACTGACATACTATATGTATAGTGAGGACCTGTTAAACTATATATGTGGGTTAGGTCTATGGATGGGTGCAATTGAGGCAAGTGAGGAAGTATTTATAGATGGACTGCCACATTATTGGTTGGGGCTGCTGATAAGAATCCTTCACATTATCAATTAATTGGCCCCTTATTTTCATGGTTCACTGGTTAAAGCAACATTATGTAGAATTGACATTTTGTGTGATTGGAACCCCCCGCAGTTTCTGAGTGTAACACAACTGCCATGAAAACAAATCCCAGGTCTGTAACAGTTTGTCAGATGTCACGTAGGCACTATATACAAACAAAACTCATTGCGTTATAACAATGTTATGTCCCAAAACCTGTATTTTGAAACAACCATGTATGCAATGATGTTTCTCACTGAAGTTTCCTAGTGCAGAAACATGTGATGGAGGGCAGAGTGGTGGAGACAGAGGCCTTCCTAATTGTTGCAGCTCTACAATCACTCAATGTTAATGTGATGAAGCACCAGCCCCCTAACTAATTGCTGAACCCATTTTGTTCAGAAAAGTGGAAAGACACTCAACAGTTTCTTTATAAAAATTATATCTCTCTATAAAAGCAAGAAATCACTGTATGTTTGTCTGTGTGTGCCTCAAATATCTCTGCAGATCAGGATCAGACTGACCTGAGATTTTCGACATGGCTGCTGCGTGGTTTAAGGGTGTGCAACGTTGGATTTGTTTGGACTACAATGATACCGTTAATAAATGATTTCATAGATGATTTACCATTCCGCTAGCACTGTCAACCATAGCCACAATATAGTCATGTACGCACCAGACCCATCACTGCAGAGCCCACCCCCACGCCCCACTTCCTGAGTCGACGGACGCGCCGGTGCGCCAAATCACGTGACCAATTTAAGATGAAGTAGCAGCAAGACGCAGCCTCCATGAGTCTGTGTTCCGGCATATGTGTCGGTGCGGCCTTCAAACTAAAACCGGACTTATGATAAATAATGTCCGCCACGCTTTTTCACGAACATTGCCGTCACGTTTGCTGCGCGTTTGGTGCAGGAAGAAACGGTCAAAGCGGCCTTCTCTCACGAAAGTGTCCGCAAGCAGGAAGTGTTTGCAAGCAAAAACACACGTTCCTATTGGTGGAAAAAGGCACCACACCAACCAGTTACAAAATTATATGGCAAACCACGTGATTTGTTTGCTGAGGAACAGGGGGAAGTTGTGGGAGGGACGACAGCAAAAGAGTGACAGCAACAGTGACGGTGATAGAGACAACGATAGTGATACCGAGTTTTGAGAGTTGAGAGATTTGTGACATTAAGCGTGGTTGGAGTGTATAGTTAGTGTGTTAAGTAGTGTTTGGTGTAGTGGAGTCATTTTTTTTGTTTAATGAGTCAAAACAATGAGGAGACTGCTGAATGTGGAGCAGGCAGTGCAGCTCTTCATTGAGCTGGAAGGAGCTGAGGGAGGCCTGAGCCTGGGGCATTGCCTGCATTTAAATGTAAATAGTTACATTAACTTAGTAAATTTCAAAAACGTACGCACAAATTTAGCAAACAACAATTTATATTTGCATTATAAGTAATAAAAATGTCTCGTTAAACATATTTGCTACTCGGATTTGATGTTTTTTTGTGATTTTAGGTCCATTGTGTTAATACAGTATGTCAAAATTAAAAAATAACTGTACAGTCACACGTGAGGTTGTGCTGAAAATAATGACACCAAGCAAGGCAAGGTAAATAGTTTTTAAGGTGAAATATAATGGCAAAATAAAAAAAAGTCAAAAACGGCCAATTATACCCTGGAATATCGAATTTCACAACAAACCTAAATATCCTTCAAACACAGCCTCACTTGGCCATCCATGAAAAAGCTACTTAACCTCCCACTTTTTTATAGAAATACATATTTCCTATGGGCAGTGCACTAGTTTCCAGTAACATTTGATAATAGAAAGAATTGTACTTTAAGAAGGGGGAAGTTAATTACTCAAAAGATATATATATATATATATATAAGACTTGCGGTAATCAAAGTAATAACCTTTCAGAGTTGGAGTCCTTTGTGGTAGCCATCTTGTGCTGGTGTGGAAAGGGGAAGCGCGCCTCAGCAGTAGTCTTTTTATGTTGTGTATGAGAAGGCATGTTCTCAGATTGACCAGAGCGGTCTTAAACTGTGTAAGGAATGTTTATTTCTTTGTTTTGTTATTTGAGACTATTAACAAAAGTCCTCAATTTTTTTCCCCTGCACAACCCTTGCCAGTGTGATGTTTTATCTTCCACCATGCTTTGCTGCACCTCACCTTACGACAGTTAACTAATAAGATGTACAGATAGTGTTAGACCGACCTGTGTGATGGCAGGCGAGTGCGTCAGTCCCAGAGAGTGTCCACTGAGCTGCTGGTGCTGATGGTGTGGACTGTGCAGCCCTCCCAGGTGAGCCTGGCTGTGGAGAGGAGGGCTGACCTGGAGAGGAGGCGTGGATGCTGCAGTCATGCCGCCAAGGGACATAGCTCCCTGGTGAGGGAGACTGGGCCGCGGCACTGTCCCTCTGGACGACAGAGCCTGGAGCTGGGGGTGCATATGGGTGTGAGGAGGAGGCATGTGAGGGCCGAGGCCGGGACTTGAGGCGTGGGAGGGGTGTGACTGGTGAGGATATGTCATGTACATGCTCGGGTGCTGAGGGGGAGGGAGAGAGTGAGGGTGGGCTATGGAGCTGGAGGAAGGGTGCTGGCCTGGGTGACCAATGTGACCAGGGTACATTGAGAGTTTGGGTGTAAAAACTGAGGTAGAAGACGAGGAAGATGAGGGAGAGGAGTGGGGCAGTTTCATCTCAGATGAATCGTTGTAACTCTGAAGAAGAAGAAGGACGGGTTTAACAGGAAATTAGTTAAATGCTAATAATTGAATTGTCTGTCCGTCTGTCTGTCTGTGTATGTGCGTCTAGTACCTGTGAGACCAGACTGGCCCTGTAGGCAGCCAGTTGTTTCAGATACTCCTTCTTAGCCGTCTCTGTTCTCTTCTTGTACAACTGAAACAAACATTTTACTGGACTATAAACTTTTATTACATTAGTTGAAAACATTTTTACTAATCAATTTAATGAGCAGTACCTCGTTAGTTATGTAACAATTTTTATTGATGTAAACAATCTTCAGTGAACTGTAGCTGTGAATAATAGACAACATGCTGTGAAACAGTCAGACTTTTGGCTGCATTAAATCATCATAATAACATAACATGAACTCAGATATCACCATCATCGGGCTTATCATAGAAACTCCTTCTGCTGACAGCTGAATTCCCAAGGCGGAAACTTGGAATCTGAACTTTGTTAACATTTGGTGACATGTCACTAGCAATATAGTGAGCTCAGTAATGATTGATAGTCTCAGTTGTATCGTTAGAGCTGATGTTTTTTCCCTGTTAAGTGATGTGGCCACTTGCTGTCATCTGCTTTATTCCCTTTTTTATGGTCTGAAGGTTAGCTGCATCCCTCTTTGTACTTTCAGGTAGCTGCAGTATTTTACTGTTTCATCATGTTCACTTTCAGCTGTTACAGGAGTAGTGAAGTGGAGTGGAACACAAAACCATTCCTGGTTTTGAGGCTTCAAATTATTTTTAAAATTTTTTATTGGAAATTGTGTGTTTCTTAGCGAATTCATAGAGCAATTATTCTGAGATAATACTAGGGCTGCTCGATTATGGCAAAAATCATAATCACGATTATTTTGATTGATACTGTAATCACGATTATTAAAGACGATTACTCATTGATTTGAGAACAAGCACTTATTGAACTTTGAACTGGTATTTCATTTAACATTATAACTTTGAACTGAAAAACAAGAAAAATTAAAATAAACAAGAGAAAAATATATCAATAAAATGAATTAAATAATATGTAAAAAAAAAAAAAAACACTATCCTGGTACGGCTCAACCATAGGTCCATTGTGGTGGCAAAATATAATGCTGTTGACACTTCTCTTGCAACTTTTCCGCGACATTTGTCAGAAAGGGCAGGCAGCGCAATTCTGCTGAGATGGTGATGTGATGGTAACACACACCGCTTGTCCAATGTGTTAATCAGTTTATTGAACCCCGGGGCGCTAACGGTGTTGATAGAGCACATGTCTTTGGCATCATGTAGGCTATTTGACGGCACCCATTATTTCTTTATGTCTGCTGGAGCTGGGTGGATATGCGGTGGAGCTGTAAAGTGTGTCCTTAATTGAGGACTGTGTGGCAGTGGCAGGAGTCGAGGAGCTTTTCATTTTTGAGTTTTTTGTTCCTTCACTGCTTGGTCATGTATTACTCTGTGTATGTACTTTAAATGATTAAATAAATAGGTCATGTTCCCTTGAGGTGCAGACACGGTCGCACGACATATCTTGCACAATATCTTCGTTTGTTCCGAGTCAGACTCCTCGAAACCGAAGTGTTTCGACATCACAGAATTCGATTTACCTTTCTTCCCGACCTAAGGCTGCCTTTCTGCCATCTTCTACTGTCTTCTTCTACACGTTTTTTTTTCCAAACATGCACTGGCAATACGCACCGGCGTGTCTGAAAGCGAACATTTTCGGGCGGGGGCGGAGCGCACAGGTGGAGATGGAAGGGTTTGCTGCATTTACCGCACAAGACAGGGCGTGCGGCAGAATGATCGTTTTATTACGATTATCTTGTTTTCATGATCGAGGGACGCCAAAATCGAAATCGAAATTTAAATTCAATTAATCGCCCAGCCCTAGATAATAGTGAAGGAAGGAAGAGCATTGACCGCTGCTCTTGGACCACTTCTCAAGAAAGGCGTGTCATTACACACCTTCGCACCTTCGTGCAGGTAGCCCTATTGTAATGAAAATGCTGATGTGCCAAGTCAAACTGAGCTGAGTCAAGCAAGCACGTGTGAGGATAAACCCCATAAGGCAGAGTCTAAGCTAAGTGCTAACACCAGAGTGCTGATGTGCTCTGAATAAAAAAGTTATAAAGCAAATGTTTAGCTTTTGTAATGTTTAATATGTTCACCAACTTAGTTTAGGGCAGTGGTCCTCAATAGGCGCCCCCTGTGTCGCATCCGGCGCGCCAGCCTCCTATTTATGGCCCCCGAACTGTTATTCTTCACCATGTGTTTTAGTTGGGTCAGCACGTGTATACCGGGACTTGTCTCCATGCCAACCATACACAGACAGCTGGGTCACTCACTGCTGCCAGCGCAATTTTTAACTGTCGTTTTTGGAGCAGTTCACATATTGACATTTTGCCGGCTGTAGGAGCCTAGATTGCATGAAAATGGCGTGTTCCAAGTTCACTGCTAAAAGAAAAGTGGACAGTGAAAATCGGCAATTCAAAGAAGAATGGACTGAAAAATTAGCATTCATTCTCCCTCCAACCAGCACAAGACCCATGTGCTTAATATGCCAGGAGACTATAGCTGTAATGAAGATTTCCAATTTGAAATGGCATTATGAGATGAAGCATAGGAATTTTGAAGAGACATTTCCTCAAAATTCAGAGGTAAGAACAACAAAAATAAATGCACTGAAATGGTCATGTCAAGCTGCAAGCAGGATTCTTGACACATCTATGACACAACAGCAAAAAGCAACAGAGTGCTCACTTAGAGTGGTGTGGATTTTGGGTAAGCACAAGAAGCCATTCTCAGATGCAGAAATAATAAAAGAATGCATGACTGAAGTGATGGACACAATGTTTGAAGGCAAACAAAAAGGAAATATTCAACTATGTATTTTAATTTATGTCAAAAAGGAAATGACATTTTATTTTAGTTTGTATTTTTGTTGTCCCTTTGAATGAAAAGGACATTTTGTTTTGAATATTACAGTATTAATGCATGTGGCCTGACCGACCTCAATACATGGACCTTTGAGTCATTGAAAAAAATCTTTGTAGCCCTTTAAGATTTGTATTTGAGAACACCTGGTTTAGAATGCTAGCATGCTAACATTTGCTACACAAAGCACATTTACGGATGATGATGGTGGTGCTAGATTAACATTCAGGGGATCCTGATAGCTATTACAATTGTAAACCAAATTAATGTGCAATCTATCCCATATTTCTTGAGCTATTTCAGGCTGGATCAAGGCTGTGGATGAACCAACTTTTCCATCTTGAAAGCTACACTAGCATGGACAAAATCCTTTGCTCCTGTACATACAAATACTAATAATTTTCTTATCAAACCCTTTGTTTGTGTTTCTAGAAGTCAAATACAATTAGTGAATCAATACTATTTAATACAAAAACATCTGAAAAACCACCTAACAGATCTTGGGCATGTTCATTCAGTGAGGGAGGTTCTACCTGTTTCTGTTCCTCTCCAAGACTGTCCCACATGGAGGCCACAATCTTTGACACTTCCCCGAAAGTGGCGTTGGGGTTCTGGGCCTTGATGTTGGCCTGGGTGTCCCTGAAGAACAAGGCATAGGCAGACACTGGCTTCACTGGCTCATTTGGGTCCTTTCGCTTCTTCTTCTTTGGTGTTTTGGGTTTCTTGGAAATGTCCACTGCTGCTGGCCTCTTCTCTGCTCCACTGCCCAGCTAAGAGGAGGAGAAGGATGTTGAGTAGGACACAAGTTTGGAAGGACGTATACATGGGCGGATAGAGGGATGGAGGTATTTTAGCTCAGCATTAAAAAATCAAAACAAAGAAACGTGGCATGAAGTAAGTGCATAGTGTAAATGCTATGTAGTGAATGTATGTGATCATTTAAAATACTGTTTGATTCCTTTAGAAATTTGTTCTAATAGTAATTTTCCAGTCTTTTGTGCTCAAACTAGCATTTTAACATTTCACAACCCTGGCCGTGACACTGATGCCTCTCATGTCTGACATGTGACCTCAACCATTCTTGTTTAATGTCAAGCCACGAATCAACCTCACAGGTCAAATAAGGGGAAACTCCCCACCAGGCAGCAGAACTGACGAAGCCTTTTAGATGAGAGGATTCAAATTATCAAGACTACACACAAACTGTTTCTACACAGCATGTAACAGAAGGCTTCCATCACTGTCCACATTAGATTCTTTCACCCCAAGTAATCTAATAATTTCACAGAATGTTTTCTGGATCAGGCCATGTCATTTGGCACCAATTACAAATAAAGAGAGACAATGTTTAATTGGTGCACCTAATTATCAATTAATGACCAATTTTATGTCAGTCTTTGAGTCAATGCACAAGTTCATTTGACCAAAAAGATATGAAAAATGTGTCTACAGACAAGCACATGATTAAATAAATATGAAGAATAAAGTTTCCAATGACAATAATAAAAGACAAGTTTAAAACAACTTTTAAACTTAACATAACTGTCTCATTACGTTGTCTCTATTGTCCCTGTAATGATAAATAAACTAAATTGCCACTAACAGGTAACTTTTTGAAAATAACGGATCTTTTAAATTAAGAATTATTGATATATGTAAGCATATCTGTTTTGTCAAATACATGGATGCCCAAACAGTTTCAATTGGAGGGCCAAAACTAAAACTTAATGTTGGCTAAGGGTTAAAAGCAGACAGGTATTGTTTTGGTTTGTCTTTCTGTTAGCGGTAATGTTTCAGTTTAGTTGATTTGAAGATTATAAGTGATGACAGAGAGGAAAAATCATGAGTCATGGTGCATTACGATGAGATCCTGAAAAGTGTTACAATCTGTGTTATATTAGAGATCCTTTCAAATGTTTTCAGAATGATTATGATTGTAGGTAGACTGATCCAAAGAAATGGTCCTCTTTATTTCAATAGTAATACCATGGTCAGCAAACCAGTCCTGCTGGAAAAGGAAATCAGCATCTCTATACAATATGGGGATGCCGATTTCCTGACATATTCACAAAAAGCAACCATTTAGATGTGTTGTAAAGGTACAAGCCATGTCTGTTTTGTATGCTTTTCCTCATCCTTCCTGGACCAAGCATTATTAACTGTACTCTTGCTTATAATGTTGCCCATCTACAACTCAATCGTCTATACATAACCAATGAGAATGATAAAGTTGGTAAATGTTATTCAGTAGCACAGTAATAGTTTCATTTTCTGGGAAAATGAACCATCAATTTGCTGCATAGTGCTTGTTTCAGTGTGAGACACCTAACAGTGAGGGGGCTGATTTCCATCTTGTTGATATGCAGGCAGAATGGCTCCATTATGACACATAACATTAACATAACAACTCTCCTCTGTCCACACACACACACACACGCACACACACACACACACACACACACACACACACACACACACACACACACACAAATGGTTGCTATAGACCAGCAAGATATGACTCATTGTGTGTGTGTGTGTGTGTGTGTGTGTGTGTGTGTGTGTGTGTGTGTTTACCCTGAGTCCATCATCATTCTCGTCCTCATGTGCTGAACTGGAGGGAGATGGTGTAGCTGATTTACTTCCTGGAGGTGAGGGAGAATTATGGGTAACAGAGTTCCCACTGAGGCCCAGCTGGGATTGGTTGATGGTGGACAACTGACTTTGGTGGCTCATGCATGATTGGCTCCTCGGTCCAAGCGCTGCCTCGATAGGCTGTTGGCTGTTTGTGAAACGCGAATCAGAGTTGACCATCTGCTGCATCTGTGCAACACAACACGTGATAATAATTAGTAAATTAGGGCAAACATGGGTGTGGTTTTTAAAATGCTGACAGAACATACCAGTCTGAAATTCTGTTTTCCCCTCTGAAAAAATGATGCAACTTTCTAGCTTTCAGTCTTTCCAGCTGTCATTATTCCACCTGAGGTTTTATAATCTCTACCAAATGCCACATAGATAGTAGCAAACAGGTACATTTTCCTCTTGGCTCCATATGAAAATATATGGCTAGTCTATCTTTCAGTTGATCAGGTTCTGAGTTGAACAATCATTTGTCTTGATGAACTTTGTCACGTTAAAACAGCATCTAGTTAAGTCTGAGATGACTGTCTCATTAAAACACCAAAGCAGACTAATTTTGACAAACCTTTTCGGACCCATTGTGAGCTTCACTGCCTTTAATTTTCAGCTTTCTGCTATTGTTGTTATTACCATGACTTTTGCTTGTTTGGAAGCCACAACAAAGCACTGTAAAGTCCTGTACCCACAAGATCTTAGCTAAGTGGAAGGAGATGTTTAGTAATAGCTGTGTTTATAAGGCTGAAAAATGTGCTCAGTTAACTGTTTGTGTTGAGGATGAAAAGGTTTCCTTACATCAGGTCACACTGCACAGGATACATGTATCGGTCCATGTTACACTGACCCGTGTGGGAGTACAGAATTCTAAGAAAAACCTTTTTATGTGTGTCATACCGGCCCAATTTCAATTTGAATTCTAAAAGCAGTTAACACTTTAATATACACACATGATTTTATTTAATACAGACGGTAATGCCAAGTAAAAGTATTACCAATTTCGTTTTCAATATTGTATCTTAAAAATCTGCTGTACTAAAATTCTGCAACTGCAAGCGTCATCCTCGTTTTCCATCAGCAGACAACTTTTCTCAGGTTTTGGTGGAGTCAAAACAGAGCTAAATGGAGATAAAATATAGAAACATGAATATCTTGCTCCGTATTTGCTGAATATGACTGAAGACTGTAGAGAGTACAACTTTACATGATGACTTGTGGACCTAGAGGAGCATTTTTAGCAGCTATAGAGCTAGACATTTCCCTTTGGAGTTGGTGGCAGGGCGATGCAATATGACAAAATTCTCAAAATATAAAATATGAATATTTGATCTAAAAACCCTTTTACACAACATAAGTTGCATACAAAATAAATATTAATAACGCACGCATACACACACACACACACACACACACACACAAATATGTATATTTATTTGCTCATTCTTTAGTACATTTTTTTGGTCCGTGTCAGACTTTTCATCCCCATCCATGCACAGAAGTAGACCCTCTTTTAGGTACGAGCTCCTCATTTTGTCTTTGCTATTGAGTGTCCTTCTGTTATTTGGAATACCTTCTCCTGTGCTACATTTCTCTCCTGCTTTTGTTGCAAAGGCACATTTCCTGCCTGCATCCATGCTGTGGGGAATAATGCAAAGTGTTAGATTTAACACTTGATAAATAAACAATGGAGAATGATTACTCACAAAATATATAATCTTATTACACGGCTCTTCTTAATGCTGCAGAATGCACCTTCCCTACATTCGGAGGTCAGCTATTTTCGTATAACAGACTGCTGCTAAGCCTATTTGACCGTCGTCAAGGAAAGTGGCCGAACTATTTCTCTGCTGAAAGACACTGTGAACGGTAACAAACAAATTGTAAAAAGACACACTGTGTGACTTTAGCCGTGTAATAAGCGGGATAATGTATAGAACGGCGGTCGTTATTGGTAAAATAAGTCCTGCTTATGCTCCATTTTCGTCTTCTTCTTGTTGTGTTCGGTTTCTCCTTCTACTGTCAGTTTGTATACATTGTGCAAGCTTTATGCGCATGCTCTGTCTCTCCTCCGAATTTGGTGAATTTCAAGTGCCACCTATAGGCCTAGAATATGAACTAAAGTGTGGTGAGATGTTTTCAAATGGATAGCTTGGACGCAAATATTCTTGAAATGATGCCAAGGAAGACGGGGGGAAAAAAAGATCTTTTGGTACTTGTGGACAGCTTTTAAACAAGACTTTGTATTGGCCTTTACCTAATCAGGTGGTTGGAACTCCAAATTAAATATGCTTTTAGCAAATGTTTGCCAACATATTAGCACACCATGACAATTCTATATGATGGTAATGTCAATGTTGAATTAGCTGCTTTTTTCACTGCCTCAAAATGGAAACCAAAATCATCGAATGCTGTTTCAAGTGCCACTGAGACAGCTCATACTTTTATCAGGTTTGTATCATGGATTCCATAATGGACTGAACAGAAGGTGTGCCGAAACACTATCTGAGCTACATAACATGCTCATGTAACATAACCTTTCAGGGCTCTGAGACACAGTCTGCCTTTGCTTAACAGGGTTTGTACTGTGTGCAGCAGTCCAGGATTCACTAATAACAAAATCTGATAGTAACCGTGGCAACAGGCAATACAGGTCAGAGAGAAGATGGGATCAGAAGTCACACTGTTGTGCAAATACATGAATAGGGGTTGCAAACTCAATTTTCCCTGGAGAAGCTGTTACTTAAGTTTATCTGGAGGAGACGTCATGGTGTCCACAGGTGCAGACTGAACACATACAAGCACAGGTTTATTGCCTTGTGCATCCAGCTCCTCAATCATTTTTCACTGTGTGTTGATGCCTTTCAAAGCAAATGTCTTAGTTGAAACTGTTACAGGCATATGGAATAAATTGCATATAAAATGTAGTATATATCAATATGCCTGAATCAATGCATATATAAGAAAATAACGTGAAAGTCATCTTACAAAAACTTGTCATTAAGTTCTATAGTCACATCACAATGCATGTTGATATAAATGGTAGGTTTAGGTTTAAAGCTGGTTTTGAGAAATAGCAGCATTCGTGCCAGAGTTTGGTGTGCGATCCTTTGTTTTCATGAGCCGACTGTGTCAAGTAGTTCATGGGCAGTGGTAAAATGTGAGCAGTCTCACAGTGAGTCAGTCATCACTTAGATTCTGTCAATTTCTCAGTAAAACAAAAGTTATTATTGCCAACACGCTCAGCATCGGAACTTTGACACCTATTGTCACATATATGACGATGGGACTCCGGTTGGTGATGAGTACTTCGGGTTTCCTCTCAGTATTCATAACAGCGGATGTGGTCTGATGCTTCTTGCCCCTCTTGGAAGCATGTTACCTGAATTTACCGGCAGCCTCTGAATACTGCTGCGGTTTTTCGAAGGAACACCGAGTGACATTGGTCTGACATGGGAAGAGGTTTTTAGATTGATGTGTGTGACGCTAAAAATGCTGAAAAATAATGGTTGTGGTTCGGCAATGGTGGGTTGTGTTAAACAAAGGTCATATTAGTAAACTGTCAAAATATCCAGCTGTCATTATCCTCCAGAGACCTCATGTACATAAATAAGAATTGTTTTTAACACCTGAGGACAGCAGGTTGTCTGAAAATTCTTCTACATGACGCCTTTACACTACATAACACAGTCCCTATGGCTGTATTATTTTGTGATTAAAGTGCTTTGCTCAGGGTGACAGAGTGATATTGATAATAAAATAATGTTTTCTTGACAAACTTATATTAACATTTGAAGAATGCAAAAAAGCTGTAGTTTTCAGTGGTTTGTGTGATTATGAGCAGCATCTCTTGACAGGCACAGGGGGTCACAAGTTGACACAACTAGGAAATATAAGCGTTACCAATGGCAAAATGCTAATTTTGATTTTCCTTTGTGGGGTCAGAAAGATGTCTGATAATGGCCTGAGAGAACAAAGGAGGGGGGGCCCCTGACAAAATTAGGGTGAGTAGTAACTGACTCATGTCCCATGAAGGGGAAAAACTGAAAAATTCAAAATCTTTTTTGTATTTCATGAACACATTGTGCCTTAATTGCAGTAGTCACCAAATGTTAGAAATAACAAGAGAGTTCAGGACCTACAGTAACATGTAATTGTATTTAGCAGTAAGACTAATTAAATACTGAATCTACTTCATAGTAAATTACACATTTGTAAAGTGGAACATGTTCGGCTTGTCTTTCAAATCATAATGAAGTTTGGTAAGTGTTAGCTGAAAAGCTAATAACATTTTACATTTGTGAGATAAAAACAATAACATTAAACACTTATATGTGCATTATTTCTATGCACAGCATCATTTTTCTATGATCACTATGAACTTTGAATCCAAGTTGGATTTGTTTTTTAGTGAGAAGACCAGGGCCCATATTCACAAAGACTTTTATCTTAACATTAGGAGTACTCCTAAATCGGACTGGAAGTTTTTATGTAGGAGTCGTGTCTTGAAAGTAATTCACAAAGCCGCTGAGACCTACTTTTAGTTATGAAAACACTGAACTCCTAAACTAGAAGAAACTCTCTGTTGCTATGCATAAAGTCATTTTATGGTGACGCAGTGACAACGGTGATTGGGTGTTGAGTGACAGCCATTGGCAGCCCATTGAAAAGTCATCTAGGCTACACAATGCATGAAGTGAAAATAAAGAAGTTGCCTATAAGCCCATGACAAAGCCTATGAAAAGATATTGGATAAAGAAATGTATTTATGATGAGAAATAAGTGCCCCCCCCCCCCAAACAAAAGCACTTCGGACAAAAATTACAAATTAGAAGATTGCGATGAAAAGCATGAATTGTCAATAAAAGCGGCATTTGCTCGAAAAGCTGCGTCAAACCACTCTCCATTAAAATTTGGTAATCGTGTGTTGACCCGGGGCATTTCGCAACAATGTCCAGTATAATGTAACATGCATCAAAGACAATTTGTGTATTGATGGAATACAACTTTTTCCGATGGACAATTTGCACGGGACTAGTATTACCTGGGGACCTCCAGTAATTTGTAATAATTGCGGAGGTCGTCTTTGATCTTAATCCCGTGCAAATCTGCCATGTCTGTAATTTGTAAAGTAAAAATTCCACCGCAAATTACCTCCCATATTTCACCAAACACAGAGGTCATTTGATAATATTAGTCCCGTGCGAATCGGTATCCCTTTGATTTGGGGTTGTTTTTTTGTGTTTTCCACACCTTCTTTCTGCCTTTTTCCCGGTGGAGAATTATGAAGGCTGCGTTGGGAATTAGGAATGAAAGCTTTGACAGCATTTTGGGTGCAAATTCAGGAGGCTCATCAGAAGAACCAAATCTCGAAAGATGATTAGATGGATTACATGCATGGTAGCATGCGGTAAGGAACACTTTTCCATCTTTCAACAGGCTCACCAGTTATTATATTAAAAATATCCATATCTAACCGTTGTGCTGCTCCAGCAAGGGCTACGGTGAGATCGATCCAGGGGATAATGTCAGTAAATAAGAGTTAGGACACAGACTTCGCTTCTTCTGTGCGAATGCGCCGCACGAAACACAGACGTGGTGAGATTATTTCTAATCACTTTATCACATTAGCACGGTCCCCAGCTAATTCTAGTCCGGTGCGAAGAGCTGCATTTTCCCCGCAGCCAAATACCGGAGTGTTGCCAAACATTTTAACTCCGGCGTTATTGGACTGTTTCGGTTGGTTGGGGACGTTAAGCGTTAAGCACCACAACTTCAGACCATTCGCGGTCCATCCGATATCATTTTAATAATTCCCTGTCATTTAGCGTCTCCATCACATTCGGCTGTGAATAGGTCTTAGAAGTAGTCCAGAGGACTCCTAACTCGCTAAGGTCTCCCAGACTTAGGTGCTACTTTTAGGCCTAAAATGTTTGTGAATAACTGTTATCTTCAAAAATTAGGAGTCCTAAAGTTACGACTGACACGCCCATTATTTTTAGGAGTTGCTCCTAAATTCGCCTGTTAGGAGCTACTTTTAGCCTTAAAATTCTTTGTGAATACGGGCCCAGCCTTAGACTCAGCCACAAAGAGACAAAATATGTCTAAAAATAGCTTCAAAGGTTTTTCAGATCGTGTACTGTAACTGTAACTATAGGCTATTTATATTAAATGTCTTAATATAAGGATTAAGGCTGCTAATACAATTATATTCATTGTTGATTAATCCGCTGATTTTTTCTCTATTAATCCTTTTGTTTATAAAACATCAGAAAACACTATCAAGTCGATATTATCAAATGTCCAAACACCAAAATATTCAGTTAACAAGTTCTCCCCTTAGAGAACCTGGATTCACCAAATATTTATATATTTATCAATCATGATCAACTAATTGTTGCAGCTCTACAGACGACAGCAACCCATCCGGATACTTGGCCCTTGCGTCATACTCCCCCGTTTTGGGTGAACACAGCGCCTCTCATTTGACTGGTGGTAGGCACAAATTCCGATGGCTTTGCTAACTTAATATCATAAACTAAGAATAACATATGGATTTTCAGCTATAGAGCCTTGATGGCCAAAGCATTTTATGTTGTTGTCGATCTATGATGAGGTTGATGAGTGTTCTTTCAGTCACAGTCTCCATTAAAATGGACTAACCTGACTACGTTACTAGATGCCCAGGTACTGTGCTGTACTGCTTGGTGAGGCAGAACTGCTGTCTCTACTTTGACAGTGGTTTGTGCTCATTACGTAACTGTTTACTAAGAGCTGAGAGGAGGTCAAAAGACGGTGGTTGTAGCTCCAATTTCAATGCTACTACTAGATTCGTTATTAGAAGGTAGGCCAGTTAATGTTTGATGATTAAAGTTAAAACACCCTCTGCTCCTGGCAGTCTGTTGAGTAGAGTGTCTTTTAAACCGAAGTCCATTCTAGAAACAGGTGTTTTAGAGTCTGGCAATATTTGTTTACCTGTAAAACTGTGGTTACAACCATAGCTCTTTCTTGATTCACTGTGATCTACATGTCATCTCTCTGTGGAAGTGCCTGAAGCCACATATCTCTACTCTCGCTGTCCTTCGTTCTTTGGTAAAGAAAATCATAAACTTTGGGATTTTTGTATTGCTTGACATGAAAAAAATGCTAAACAGCAGCTTTTAGACATCTTGCTTCCAGATGTTTTCTGTTGGTGTCGGCACTTCCAAACCGTTTTTTTTTTTTTTTCACCTAAAGGGACGCGTGGTCTTTCTGGCAACAGTAAAGTGACGCGTGGCTGATCTTATTTATAAGGACTTTTTGTAGTCAACTGAAGATATCTGATTTTAAAATAAGCAAAGGGTAGATAAAGATAATGTCTTGTTTCATGTTGTATGACATTTTCTGTTATGATATTTACACATATCACCGTCATGAGTACTTGACTTGGACGTCAATATTCATTCAACGTGTAGAGTAGAGTAACACATAGACCCTGTTCTGTATTAAAAGTTGAAATGTTTAGACAAGACATAGCGATGTAACTGCTATCTATAAGTATCTGCACAGATTGCATTTGCAAAAGTAAAAGATCAGCGTCAGTAGTCATAGTTAACGTTTAAGGTTTCTATAGAGCTGCACGATATGTCGTTTGAGCATCGTCATCGCAATGTACGTGTGTGCAATAGTCACATCGCAGGGCCTGTGATGTAGGAGGCAAATTAACTGATCTAATTTCAGGGTACCTGACACACACTGTGCATGCAGACTCTGCCTGCGCAGCGATCCACCAATCACATTAGTTCTTATTCAGTGTGCCGAAGCAGACCACGGCCCTGCACATGGAGTCACTGGTAACAACACTGAAAAATGAGCAATGAACTAGAGAAAATTGCGAAGACTAAACAAAGACTTGGTGCCAAAAGGAAAAGCAACATCAGTTATCTGGAATTATTTCAGCTACAAGAAGGATGATATCGACCAAACACGTGTTCTGTGTCGACAGTGTCTTGCATCTGTTGCCACAACGAGAGGTAACACAACGAATTTGTTTGACAATTTACGTCGGTACCACACAGCTCAGTACGGCAAAAAGAGGTAAGATCAGTGCAAGTTAATTGTCCACAAGATAGCAGCAGTGCAGCATAACATAAAGTGCTATTCAGGTCATCTGATAACAATTCCTGTATTTTCTCATATCGCAGGGTTAAAAAAAAAAAAACAATTCAGTTTTTTCCAATATCGTGCTGCCCTAGGTTTCTATTCAGACATGACTTGATCTAAAGTTAAATTATTTTAAAAAAATAAACAGAATGAAAGTTCAGTGCAGATATGTAAATTAATGTGCATTAATCACATGAAAAGACCACAGAGATCTCATCAGCTCATGTGCTGGCAGTGTTAGCCTATTTCATTGTGTTGCCACCAGGGCAGAGTAGATTAGCCAGCTCAGCACGGAAATGGTGACTGGAAATATGCTCCCTTTGAACTTTGTGGAGAGAGAAGGCTTCTGTGAGCACGTTTAGAGGCAGTACTACTCTAATCTCCACAGTCTGTGTAGCACAGAGAGGAATCCTAAATCCTGTCAGCATTTTCACTTGGGTTTTCTTTTTGGACCCTGTTCTTCTTACGTTAGATTTTTTGCATTTGTATTTTTATTTGTATTTTTTACAACTAGTCTGGTACTCAAATGTGCAAGTGCAGTTGCAAAGTTTAGCCAACATGGCACATTTAGTTAATGACCATAAGTTGTGTTACATCCGTACACAACAGACAAAAGAAAAACAATGATTTACTATAAACATCATGGATTGTAACTTTGAACCAGTTAGAACAAACCACCAATGAAAAAGTGCCAAATCAAGTTCTCTAAGCCTATTATATTAAACATTAACCCTCAATCAGATGGCATCCAAGACAGAAAATAAAAACAAGCAGTCAAGAACTCGATATTAACTGCAACTGTTTTGCAACACGCACGCACGCACGCACGCGCGCGCACACACACACCCACACACACACACACACACACACACACACAGGGCCTGAGCTAGGCATGGTTGCCAGGCAACCATCATTCATGGACTGCTGGCAGTAAATGAATGTTAGCATGACAATATAAAAGTGAGGTAGAGAGAAGATAGGACTGAGACAGATGAGATGGAAAAGGAGAGCCTTCAGGCCACTAGAATAATTATCTCCAACATTGCACAGTTAACAGACAGGTTAATCTCAATCAAATATGGAGAGACACAAATCTAAATTTAATTAAAAGTTACAGTCTTTGTTCTGGTATTTTACAGTCATTCTGATTCAGCTACAGTCAAGGGTGCTTAGCTTAGGTAGCTTATGCTGAGGTTTCAAACTGACATTTCATATTATAGCAGGTACATTTAATATGGAGATCAAGAGTAGGAGGTAAGACAGTTTCATTTTTAATCAAATAAGAGAAATCTTTGTCACAGTCACTTACAGAAACTGAGGATTTGGTGGGCTAACTATATATGTGACAGTTGATGTGTCTAAGGTGACACTTTCAAAATCTTTACTGTATAACACAGTCAACCACATCTGAATGTCACAGCTAAAAGCAAGATTTTCACTTTACTGTGAAATGAAGACTTAAAATCTGAGGAAAATGTCAAATCAACAAGCTACCAATAACACTGCCTCACTGCATCATCCTATGTCCCTCCACTAAACTGAATAAAATGTGAATGACTGGTTAACATACATCAGTTGGCAGTGCATTTAAATCTTTGATTCACTGAGATCCTCAGTTTTCTTCCAGTAGCTAAAGTCATGGTGTCTTTGAGCAGGACACAAAGTAATAGTTCACTCGAGTATCTAGCACAATCCAAGGTGACTGTTTAAAGTGTGTAGTTTCCTCGAAGCAGTAGTTATCAATGACTTTACCAGCGAAAGGTTTTTAACTTGATAAAAGTATATGAAGCTTCATAGAAATGTCTGAAATCACTTGTACCTCTCTGGTGTCCATCCATGTGCACATAATAGTGCATATAATCCATAACAATAAGTGGGCAGCACTATCGAATTGCAAGGAGGGAGAGAGCACAACACAATATGGCAGTGGCTGAGCAACCCACAGCTGAAGTGTAGAACACATGATTACCATAACCTAACCATAATGAGGGAACGCTCCATTTGGAATGACATCAGCCAATTACACATAACACTCTCCTGTTCTTCTTCGCCCTTGATTACATTTTTACCTCTTTAATTCCTTTCTTAATTTTGTGTAATTGTATCTCATTTTACAATCCTGTAATGGGGGAACATATTTTACAAAAAATATAATTTCTTAAATGATGTTTAGAAGTGTTTCAGTACTTTAAACTTACTAGAGATATTTTCTGTGGTAGAACTTATCATGTATAACCATGTAGGTTATGCAACCATATCGTCTGGTTACCTGTAAACCTTGCCTTCACCATGCTAGTCAGTCTGCCATCAGGCTAGATTTTCACAGAAAAAAAATTCCCGGTCAGTTGGTCGCCATGAACAGCTGTTTGTAAGTATAAAGTACATGGCACAGTTGTGTCACTGCCATGACCAGAAAACACAAACTATTACCTGCTGCTGAGAGAAACTGGTCAGGATGGTCAAGAGTCAACCAAAACCCACCAAAAGGCAAGTCTGCAATGAAGACAGGTGTCAGTGTCCTCAGTCAAGTGTGTTTCACATCATCATGAGCTAAGAGGTTGCTGTGTTAGAAAGAAGCTCTTGATCCAGACGCAGAACCTTAAAGCTCCACAGAAGTTTGCTGCTGATCACATGAACAAAGAAAAACCCTTCTGGAGGAAAACTCTGTGGTCACATGAGACAAACATGAGTTGTTTGACCACAATGAGCATCAATATGTTTGGAGGACAGAAGGTGAGGCCTTTAACCCCAAGAACACCACACCCACCTACTGTCCAGCATGGTACTGGTCTTATTATGATGTGGAGCTGTTCTGCTGCCACTAGCTGTGTGTATGTATGTATGTATGTACGTATGTATGTATGTACATATATTAGGGGTGTTTTTTTTTTTTTTTTAGGGGGCCAAGCCCGAGGGGCAGAGGGAAGGACCAGCGGTGCTAGGAACCCTATTGTAATTGTAAAGAATTTTATTTATTTTTTTCTCCGGCTAAAAGTGGTGCTGCAGGCTAAACCGTGCAAGGGAGGGCGGTGCAATTTGGAGGGTTGGTCCAGACTCCTGCGAATATCTCAGACACAAAAAAACTACATATAAACCTAGGTCCTAACCTAACCTGATCTAAAGTTATCAAAATAGTTTTGCTCGGACAAAAAATGCGAAAATTATTAACAAATACTATATTTCTAAATATTTCTGTAGCTAGCTATAAAAATGGAAACTGTTTGATATCTTGGTCAAACTAAATGCTATTAACACCAAATTTCAGATCCTTGGTTGCCATGACACTGGGAATGGATGAGCCGAATTTAGCGAACTTTGACCGGTAGGGGGTGCTAAAATATGGGGAGTTTATATCTCTTGAACGGCTACACCGATTTTTACGAAATTCGGTCGGTATGATGTAGGGCCAATACTGAGGCCATATCTAGAAGGTGGTCACGACTGGTCAATGTGGGCGTGGCTTATTACAAGATAAACAACAAACATTAATTTCAGCCAAACTATTATCCTGAGAGCTTTGAAATGTATATGGTACATAAAGAATAGGACACAGTTTTTCCAAAACAAAAATTGCACATGTATTCCACTAGGTGGCGCTATAATGGATGCAATTGCGTTTTTGCCTGTAACTTCCACATTTTAAATAACACATTTGCAAACCTTATATTCATATGTTCCCTGAATAGAGCTGGGTTTTCTGACATAGGACACGCCCACTTTTGCAGCACATTACTTTCGCTTAAGCGCCACATATGCAAAACCTACTTCTTCAAACTCTTCCTTGGGATTTGCCCGATCTGCGTGAAACTTGGCACGTACACTCTTCAGCTGGACCTGATCTAAATTTATCAAAAGAACTTTACTCGGTCAAAAAATGCGCAAATTATTAACAAACAAATTTCTGTAGCTAGCTATAGAAATGTAAACTGTTTGATATCTCGGTCAAACTAAATGCTATTAACACCAAATTTGAGTTCCTTGGTTGGCATCAGACTGGGAAGGGATGAGCCAAATTTGGCAAATTTTGGTCACTCGGTGGCGCTAAAAAGATGGAATGTTTATATCTCTTGAACGGCGACACCGATTTTTACGAAATTTGGTAAGTATGATGTAGGGCCACTCCTGAGGCCATATCTTGAAGGTGGTCTTTACTGGTCAATGTGGCCATGGCTTTGTACAACAACTCCAAATCAGCACACATTCAGCCTTTTGCACTTCCAGTGCACTTCCCATTACAGCGAATACCACTGCTCAGACATTGGCCTGTGTCTTCACTTTTACTCCAAGCCCGTCGTCCTTTGGGCCAACTTCCATGGGCTCTGCGGTGCACGGGGTCCGAGTCGCGCAGGGGGGCTTGGCCCCCGTTCATAACTGCTTGCAGTTCTAGTTTAAATTGTAATGCAAACTGGAGTCCTCCTCTTACTGGCTTCCGCTACATGGTCCACAGTCTGGAGCCAAGATATGTTACTCCATCCTGGAGCTTTTTCACACTTAAATTGATTCCAAATCTTTACAAGGAGACAAAGCTAACCATGCAAGAGTTCCTCAACTCTGCTCACAGGTTAGCAATAACCTGCAATGCCTGGACATCCAGAGCTACAGTCTCATACGTGAATGTTACAGCTCATTATGTCAGCAGTTAATGGAAGCGAATGTCCTACGTACTTCAGACGAGAGCTATGGATGATAGCCACACAAGCGCAAATATGTGTGAGTTTCTCAAAGCAATGGCAGATGAGTGGGGAATAGAGAAACATGACCTGTTTCTCGTCACCGACAATGCTTCTAACCTGAGTCCGGCTGCTGAGTTTGGCAACTTTCTTTTAACAGTGAAATACTACATTTAAACAAAGTAAAAAATAACTAGAACTGCAAGCAGTTATAAACGGGGGCCAAGCCCCCCCGTGCGAGTCGCACCCCGCGCACCGCAGAGCCCACGGAAGTTGGCCCCAAAGGATGATGGGCTCACGGCAAAAGTGAGGACACAGGCCAACATCTGAGCCGTGGTATTCGCTGTAATGGGAAGTGCACTGGAAGTGCAAAAGGCTGAATGTGTGCCGAGTTGGATTTGTTGTAGAAAACCCAGCTCTATTCAGGGAACATATGGATATAAGGTTTGCAATTGTGTTATTTAAAATGTGGAAGTTACAGGCAAAAACGCCATTGCATCCATTATAGCGCCACCTAGTGGAGTACATGTGCAATTTTTGTTTTTGAAAAACTGTGTCCTATTCTTTATGTACCATATACATTTCAAAGCTCTCAGGATAATAGTTTGGCTGAAATTAATGTTTGTTGTTTATCTTGTACTAAGCCACGCCCACATTGACCAGTCATGAGCACCTTCAAGATATGGTTTCAGGATTGGCCCTACATCATACCGAGCAAATGTCATGAAAATTGGTGTAGCCTTTCAAGAGATATAAACTTCCCACCTTTTTAGCGCCCCCTCGTGGACAAAATTCGCCAAATTCAGCTCATATCTTCCCAGTCTCATGGCAACTAAGGATCTGAAATTTGATGTTAATAGCATTTAGTTTGACCGAGATATCAAACAGTTTACATTTGAATAGCTCGGTACAGAAATTTGTTCGTTAATTATTAGTGCATTTTTTGACTGAGCAAAATTCTTTTGATAACTTTAGATCAGGGCCAGCTGAAGAGTGTACGTGCCAGGTTTCACGCAGATCGGACAAAATCCCAAGGAGGAAAATAATAGTAGGTATTGCATATGTGGCGATTTAGCAAAGGAAATGTGCAGCAGAAGTTGGGGTGGTCCTATATCAGAAAACCCAGCTGTATTCATGGAACATACAGAGATAAGGTTTGCGAATGTGTTATTTAAAATGTGGAAGTTACAGACAAAAACGCGATTGCATCCATTATAGCGCCACCTAGTGGAGTGGAGTTGTTTATCTTGTAATAAGCCACAGCTCATCCCTAACCAGTGTCATGGCAACCAAGGATCTGAAATTTTGTGTTAATAGCATTTAGTTTGACCAAGATATCAAACATTTGATATTTTTATGGCTAGCTACAGAAATTTGTTCGTTAATAATTTGCACATTTTTCAACCGAGCAAAATTCTTTTGATAACTTTACATCAGGTCCAGCTGAAGAGTGTACGTAGCAAGTTTCACGCAGATCGGACAAAATCCCAAGGAGGAGTTCGAAAAAGTAGGTTTTCCAATTTTTGCAATTTAGCGAAAAAACTTTCTAACCGGAAGTGGGCGTGGCCAATCGCAAAGTGATTCAGCTCCATTCAGGGAATCTGGGGATACAAGGTTTTTGAATGTGCGACATACGGTTTGGGAGTTACAGGCAAAAACTTGTTTTCCTCTGTTATAGCGCCCCCTGCAGGCGGATATATGTAGTTTTTTTGTGTCTGAGATATTCGCAGGAGTCTGGACCAACCCTCCAAATTGCACCGCCCTCCCTTGCACGGTTTAGCCTGCAGCACCACTTTTAGCTGGAGAAAAATAAAAATAAAAATCTTTACAATTACAATAGGGTTCCTAGCACCACTGGTCCTAGGAAACGCGTATGCTTGCATACGCGTTCCCTCGGCCCCCCGGGCTTAGCCCCCTAATAACTTGGATATTACAGTTACACTATACAATATTGAAGGTGCTGTGAGGTGTTACTCAAAAGAGAAGTAAAATAATTCAGCAGCTGAGTGATGTTAAATGGAAGATCAATAATTGTTAATAATTGAAAATGGAATCGATAATCGTTAATCATCAAAAAACGATTTGTAATCAAATCGAGACTTCAATAATCGGAATCGAATCGGGAAATTGGGCTGATTAACTACCACTAATATATATATAAATAATATATATATATATATATATTAGGGCTGTCAAATGATTATTTTTTTAATCGCGATTAATCGTGTTTTATCCATAGTTAACTATTAATTAATCGCAATTTTTTGGCACATTTTTTTCTGTTCTAAATATATGTTAATGTATTTTTTTCATGTTCTTAATACTTTTAAGAAACTTCTCTTCTCGAGAAGTTCACTTATGTACCTGTAATACAAGTAAAAAAGTACTTCAGTTAGGAACCTGATTCTGTCTGTCTGTCTGTCTGTCTGTCTGTCTGTCTCTCTCTCTCTCTCTCTCTCACACACACACACAATCACCCTCTCTCTCTTCAGGACAGTCGCCAGCCTCTTCAGCTTATCTGTTGTTGGCATGGTGACTTTGGTCTCATGTCGGGATGAGCTTGCGTTGGCTTGCAAATGATATTTGAGGCTCAACGTACTTCAATGCTAACTCATTTCATGTCGACAGTACGAGCAGATAACTTCTGTCCTATCAACCGAACCATCTGGCAGTGTTTTGAAAGTGAATTTGCCGTTCATAAGTCCTTTCTCCATTTCCTTTTGATTTTGCTTTTCAGTCCCCGAACCGCCAACCCTGCTTCTTCTACTAATTCCCTTTCTTATTCTTCTGCCACCTTCTGGATCAAGACTACAGGTGCCACCGACGGCCGTAAATCATACAATGCAGGTTTCTTTTTTTTAATATATTGAGCATTAATCACGCGTTAAAAAAAATAACGGCGTTAAGAGGATGTTGCGTTTGCGCGTTTTGATGTATATATAT
>CAEMYA010000549.1:361353-372219 GCA_903131615.1 Diplodus sargus | reverse complement strand
ATATATATATATATATATATATATACACATATATATGCCTGAGTGGAAACTTAAAAGCAGCTTCGGTTCTCACTGACTGACAGGTAACTTTCCAGTGGAGCAGGAGACAAAAATTAAACGAACGATATTTTTATATTCATGGAGTCTGGACTTTTCAATGGAAGAGAATTTGTTTTTTAACAAGATGATTAATTTTATAATTATATGCAGTGAATTAAAACAAACAATCTTAAAGCGGGTAGTTCTTCTGGAGCATAACTCTTATATAAACATATTTTTTTATTTATTTTTTATTTAACCTTTATTTAACCAGAAAAAGACTCATTGAGATTAAAAATCTCTTTTACAAGAGTGTCCTGGCCAAGACAGGCAGCAGCATATTCATACATACTCACAAACACAAGGTAGACATAAACATTAAAACACTCAGCATCCAAAACAGCAAGATTAGAATGTCAGCTACAGTTATTACAGCCTCAAGCAAAACATCTACAACCAGATGTTTTTGCCTCCAGGTCATCCAATTTCACCTTAAAAGAGTTCAACGACACCAACTCATTATGTTTCAAAGTTTTTTGCAACATGTTCCAGGCAGAGGGAGCAGCAAACCTAAACGCTTTCTTTCCTAGTTCAGTCCTGACTTTTGGGACAGACAGCAAGAACAAATCCTGAGACCGAAGATTGTAAGTTCCAGCGTTACTTCGGTTTATGTCGGACAAAAGGTAAGAAGGAAGAAGACCTAAAATTGCCTTGTAGATCAGAATATTACTCATGTAATTTCACCTAAGAACGGTCTGATCAACAGATACTTTTGAGAACGTGTGTGGGTGTGCAGGGTATTGTGAAGTCATTGAAGAGGCTAAAGGTCATGTTAAAATACGACCTTGCTTCCATTTCCCTGTTAATCATTACCAAAGCAAAATTCCCTTTAATACATGTGATTTATTTGTCACGACTTACCACAGACAGGGTACTTGTCATTGGGCCACATGTGCCACCATCTTGGTTCAACACAGCACCTCCATCTTGGCTCCCAGGCATGCCTGGCAGATCCATGTCCTGCAGCTGGTAGGGGTGGTGAGGAGCTGTGCGGGAGGGGGGGTCCAGAGGATGGTAAGGTCCAGAGGGAGAATCGTGGGGGAGATGGGAGGGCAGCATGTGGTCTGGCAGGGTGGGAGGGGTAATGGGTGGGATGTTGAAGTCCTCATCGCCTAAACCACCCACTGAGTATGACTGAAGAGAGACAAAGACAAGATTGGAAAAAATACAAATAAAGACACCCGCAAAACTCTACTTTTTAGATTCAATTACTGTATTCTGAATCACACTCTTGACTTTCTGACTTTTCACCGATGTGGGACAAAGTCAAATCTATTGTGATATAGCTTGGGTGGATGTTGCAATGTTGCCATCGGCAGAGTGACATAATCAAAATCAATAAGAATTACATAGGGGATATAAGAGACCAAAGTGGCATGAGACATTATTCTCAGAGATAATGGATGGAAGAGATGGAGAAACTGTCCATCACCATTAGCCCAGAAGGCTGAACCCAGTCTGAGCTCTGTGTTGTGTCATGTCGTCATTCCTCCTCAGCCAGAGCGCCCATCACAGAATAATTATCACTAATTATATTTCCAGCCTTGAACAAAAGCCTTGAGACCAAACACTCATTTAGCGACACAACACAGTAATCTGTAAGCCCCCTTCGCCCAAGAAAATACACACCAGTGGATGGCTGTATGTAAAAATCAGTGCTCATGTGACTCAAAAAGAAAAACCAGTAACAGCTAATGTGTGATAATGAATTATTCTGAGAGCAAAGACAAATGAGAGGGAGACATGAAGAGGAAAATGGAGTGAGAGAATAATGCAAGAGAAGAGTGATATATGAGAGTGAAAAGAGAGAGAGAGGCCGTGTTGGAGAAGCTCTCTCATACTAATCTGACAGAGGAGATCTTTTATAGAGACTGACAGCCTTTTCTGCTTGGCTAGCCACACCAGTCTCTCGCTCTCTTGCTCTTTATCTCTCTCCAACCTTCTCCTTCCAACCTTCTTTTGATTTCTCGCCATTCTAATCTCATCCACAATTTCTCTTTCATTTCTCTCTCTCTCACTCTAACTCTTTTCCACAGTGCACTGTTCAGTTATGTGTTGCACCACTCGTGACTCAGTGAAGACAGAGTTATGGGTTGACTTATGTGATGAATAGGTTCGCTAGGTAATTAAAAGCCACTGTGGTAAGCCATTATTTGAGTTGACAGCTTCTCCACTTCAAATAAAATGATGGAAACAGATATGTACAATATGGAATGTGGAAAATGATCAAACACTTTCTAATGCAAAAACTAAAACAACTCCCTTTCCAGTGTCAATTCACAAGGATCGCATTCTTATCTTAACTAACAACTGACTATATATAGTGTATTGAAATAATAATATACATATAAGTGAGAGTTCAGCCACTTAGTTTTGTGGGTTGTTTTTTTTCCAGAAGTAGGGAGCACAGTTATCCTGACTTTTAGTCCCCTTATCCCTGAATCCTTCTATTCCCATATGTAATTAAATAGCATTTTATGTATGCACCATGGCAAGTAGACATCTAAAATTGATGGCATTTCTCTTTAATTATGGTTAAAGGGATTTACAACAGAGACTCATCAGGACTTGAGCCTCTAATTTAGGCAATGTGCTCTGCATTTCACTGTACTCACAACCAGGATTTGCCACTTATTTATAGTGCTACACAGCTTGCACATAATATGTACATAATGTCGTGAATTTAAACTGTTATCTTCAGGGTTACAAGATCATAGACAACAACATCCTGAGGATGCTTTTGATGTATAAGATCTCACAGATCAGTTTTTACTGTCAAGTTCTCCTCTCAGCCATGACCAACTCAGATTCCAATCAGTCCCAAACAAGTCTGAATCTATTCCATAGATATTGAACTCAATTGATGAAATCTTGATGCTATAATTTAAGTATCACTGAATTTGTTGAACCTGAATATCTTGGAGATACCACGATTACTCGAATACATGTCAACTACTGAGTTAACTGCCATCTATTTTGATCACTTTATTGTTCGTATAATTTTTTTATCACAAGATGGTCTGTATTTTATTTTATAATTTCATTTTCAACAGTCATTATCAAGTTGTGCAATTTCTACACATCATCTTTAGTCCAGATTTTATTAAGAGTTTGAGAAAAATGAAGTATCCAATATTCAAAACTAGATTCAAATTCTTCAAAATAAATAGGCTCAATTCAGATCCTAAAGTCAGACACTTTTAAAATTCACATATCTATCCCCACAACTATGTAAACTATTGTCTGGTCACTAAAGGCACATGTATGATTACCTATCACAACACTTCTGCATCATATATCACTGAAGGTCAGATGTAGATTGTTTCTTGCATGCATTCATGCTCAGTAGCTCACCAAGCTCTCTGCTCTGCAATTGTGAGTCTAATAATTTAGTTTCTTTCTAGAGCTATCCAACAAGTCAGCTACTTTAAAAAAAAGAAACTCTCAGCTGTTTGAACATTTTCTCTAATTACATGCGTTTGTGATGATGATCTTGTAATGTGAATTTTTGATATCAGTGGCGTGCTTACTTCACTGTGCTTATCAGGTCTCAACAAACCAGCGGTCAGTTTCATGTCTTACTCTTAGGCAGTGTCCTGTTGGAGCTCAGAGCTCTGCATAAATTACAACTCTTGTCTGTTGTTGTCTGTCTGCTTCCCTCTCCCTCTTTCCCTCACTCGTCTACTCTCTATCATTTCTTTAAGTTTTACATAAATTACTCCTCTCTCTCTCTCTCGCGCGCGCGCTCTCTCTCTCTCTCTCACTGCACTTCCATTCATGTCAGTACAATAGCCTGTTTTTGGTGCACTGGATACTTCTAGAAAGAATAATGTAGTCAGGATTCTTCAGTTCTTCAGAACTCCATGTTCACGACCATTTCATATACCATGATATAGCAAATATGTCTGTAGAACATGAATGTGTGACCATCAACATCAGTTTTTGTCATTAGAATGATTAGTAAATGCCTTTGGGAGGGAAAAATAACTGACTTTTGAAGGTATCTAAATAGCTATTCAATTACATTAGATTAAAATTGTCTGAAATTTAAATGTAGTTGTTTGATGAACTGGTGCCTATGGACATATTTATGCGCATTATTTATGTCAAACTGTAATTTGTATTTAGGATTGTTTGTAGTTGGTAGATTCAAGTGTTGTGGACACACTGATTGACTGTTGATTGACTACAGTGACTCTCAGGCCAGGAGGTATTATTACAAGGGATGGCATGTCCTGGCTGCTTAGCAGTAGTCTCTGCAATCCAATACTTGTGCCATTTTTCTATTACCTCTATCTGCCTGCCTCTAATTGGTTTGAACCGACGTGGTGGCCCAGAGCTGCCTGGTATTTGCTTTTCCATCAAAACTGGACTACCTGTTTGAAGGTGTGTCTTAAATCAATGATACACATGTTAATATCCCCACAGTACTATCAAAGAATCTCCGATAATTCAGATACAAACACAGTTCATTTTAATTTCTTCACAATAAAAGCTCCCTGTAATTTAGTCACTTATCCCTCTGAAGTCGATGGATGCGCTGGCGTGTCCAAATCGCATGACTGATATAAGATGACATAGCAGCAACTCGCTGAGTCTCCGTTTTGTGTTGCAAATGCAGACTTAAAACTAAGTACCAGTTTATAAAATTGTGTTGATATGCCAAGTAAAACCAGACTTATGAAAAATAATGTACGCCATGCTTTTTTCCTGAATATTGTTGTCACGTTCGGTGCATGATTGGTGCAGGAAGAAACAGTAAAAACTGGCTATCCTAAGGAAAGTGGAAAAATGCACCACATCAACCACTCAAAAAATGATATGGCAACGCAGGGCATTTGGTTGCTGAGGAAGAGGAGAAAGTCAGTCTGCAGTGATGGCAGCAAAATAGAGACAGTGTAAAGTAAAGACAGTAATGATTTACTGTTATTTTAATCTGTCGATGATGACAAACAATCACTAGTATGTCCAGCCTGGTAGTAGCAGAACAACATCGCAGCTTCCAAGCACCAAGCACACCCTCTCAGCACTCCCAGATTGCCCCCCCAGCCACACCAGAAAAACTGATGAGAAACCGCTTGAGGAACAGACTTAACAGCCAAAGGCGTTAACCAGGCCACCATATTCCCCAGATCTCAATCCATTTGATATTCTAGTCTTTGGACTTGCCACGGAAACGCGCTCACAGATTTTGCACCAGGCTATAGATGCTTCACAAGGGGGAATGTTGAGTTTTTGTAGTTAGAGGCATGACAAGGGCCTATTCATTGTAAATTCTATACCCCAAATAACCTCCTGGCATTGCCCTTCACCACTGAAGACTGAAGCTGAAACACGAAGGACACCCATTTCAAGATTTTTCATTTCTATATCCTGATCTGAGTCCTGGAACTCTCCAATATTCAGTCAAATATGTATATTAATTAAACTAGTGCATTGCCCGTAGGAAGCATGTATTCCTATAGAAAAGTGGGAGGAAAAGTAGCTTTTTCATGGATGGCCAAATGAGGCTGTGTTTGAAAGTGGGACGTCGGGGATATAATTGGCTGTTTTTGACAACTTTTGATTATACCATTATATTTCACCTTGAAAACTATTTACCTTGCCTTGTTTGGAGTCATTATTTTCAGCACAACCTCACATGTTTGACTGTACAGTTATTTTTTCATTTTGACATGTTATTTTAACATTATGGACCTAAAATCACAAAATAACATAAAATCAGAGTAGGAAAAAGATAGATTTTTTACTGTGAAAACCACAAACAGTTTAATGAACCAATTGCATTAGTTATAATGCAAATCTAAATTGTTGTTTGCTGAATTTGTGCATAAGTCTTTGAAATTTACAAAGTTATATGTAACTATTTACATTAAAATGCAGGCAATGCCTCAGGCTCCTCAGCTCATTCATGCCTGCTCTGCAATTCAACATTTGACTCACAACACAAATAAAAACGACTACACTACACACTAAACACACTACACCAAACACTTCATTTCACACTAGCTATACAGTCCAAACAAGCTATATGTCACAAATCTCTCAACTCTCAAAACTCGCTGTCTCTGTCGCTGTCTGAATCACCGCCGACGTCCCTCACACAACTTCCTGTTCCTCTACAACCAAACTTGCTGCTTGGACACTTTCGTGACAATAGCCCGTTTTTACCGTTTCTTCTGCAATAGACACAAAGCAAACGTGACGGCAATGTTCGCGAAAAAGCGTGACGGACATTATTTACCCTCAGTCCGGATTTGGACATGCCTGTGGGTCCGGTCCATCGCCTCGCGAGGTGGGCCGTGTGGGCTAGCGGCCAGCAGCTAATGTTAGCTATACACGAACATCCACAGATTCCGATTACACTTTGTTGTCGGTGTGTCACCGGATCTCCTCAGACCGGAACAGACTCGGTCTGGGCTCGTTTAGTCTCATTAATCCACAACAGTCAGTTTAGATGCACAGAACAGAACGGGACCGAACCGCCGGCTGACTCCCGGTACAGCTCGCGCCGCCGCAGGTATAAATCCGCTCTCCTCAGACCCGAACGGACTTGGTCTGGGCTCGTTTAGTCTCATTAATCCACAACAGTCAGTTTAGATGCACAGAGCAGAACGGCACCAAACCGCCGGCAAAATCCCGGTCCGGTTCGCGCGACTGCAGGTATAAATCTGCTTGTTTCTTAAGGTATGTCGTGGCTTGAGCTCTGCAGTGACTGGCTCTGGTGCGTATGTGGCTACGGTGTGCAGTGATTGGCTCTGGTGCGCACATGATTGTGGTAGCTCCGGTGGACAATTTTTTTGCTGAATGTGTAAAGCATTTATGAAATAATTCATTAACGGTATCATTGTAATCCAAACAAATCCGCATGGCACACCATTGAACCAAGCAGCAGCCATGTTGAAACTCTCAGGTCAGTCTGATCCTGATCCGCAGAGATATTTGACACACACACATATACACACACACACACACACACACACACACAGACAGACAGAGATTCCTTGCTTTTATAGAGAGATGTTGTTGTTAGTTAGGGTTTCCAGCTAACTGGAAAACTGGAAAACTGGAAAACCTACTTTCTCGAACTCCCACTTGGGACTTTCTCGAACTCCCACTTGGGATTTTGTCCGATCTGCGTGAAACTTGGCACGTACACTCAGCTGGACTTGATCTAATGTTATCAAAAGAATTTTGCTCGGTCAAAAAAGGCGCAAATTATTCACGAACGCATTTCTGTAGCTAGCCATAAAACTGTAAACTGTTTGATATCTCGATCAAACTAAATGCTATTGACACCAAATTTGAGATCCTTGCTTGCCATGAGACTGGGAATGGATGAGCCGAATTTGGCGAATTTTGGCCACTAGGGGGCGCTAAATATGGGAAGTTTATATCTCTTGAACGGCTACACCAATTTTTACGAAACTTGGTCGGTATCATATAGGGCCAATCCTCACGCCATGTCTTGAAGGTGGTCATGACTGGTCAATGTGGGCGTGGCTTATTACAAGATAAACAACAAACATTAATTTCAGCCAAACTATTATGCTGAAAGCTTTGAAATGTATATGGTACATAAAGAATAGGACACAGTTCTTCCATACCAATGCTGTTGATATCTCGGTCAAACTAAATGCTATTGACACCAAATTGGAGATCCTTGGTTGCCATGACACTGGGAAGGGATGAGGCGAATTTGGCGAAATATGGCCAATAGGGGGCGCTAAAAATACGGGAAGTTTATATCTCTTGAACGGCTACACCGATTTTTACGAAATTTGGTCGGGATGATGTAGGGCCAATCCTAAGCCATATCTTGAAGGTGGTCATGACTGGTCAATGTGGGCGTGATTCAGTACAATAATTTCAAATCGGCACACTTCCAGTGCACTTCCCATTGCAGCGAAAACCACGGCTCAGACATTGGCCTGTGTCCTCACTTTTGCCCCGAGCCCGTCATCCCTTGGGGGCCAACTTCTGTGGGCTCTGCGGTGCGTTCGCTTCAAGTCGCGGGGGGGGGGGCTTTGCCCCCTATCATAAGTGCTTGCAGTTCTAGTTATTATTAGGGTTCTAACCCGATGGTTTATTAGGGTTCTAACCCCGTCTGATTGTGCCGGTTTATTAGGGTTCTAACCCCGAAGGGGTAGAACCCTTCTAAGATTGTGCCGGTTTATTATTAGGGTTCTAACCCCGAAGGGTGTTGTCTGCCGCTTGAGCTCAAATTCCCGTGAGCTGGAATGGGCCAGAAACTTGAAACTTGGCTCAATGATTGGAAATGATGTGCATCAACTTTTATTAAAATATGAGCCCAGACAGCCAGATGGTGGCGTTGTAACTAAGGCTTGAAAATGCGTTTTTGGGAAGGCCACGCCCCTCACACCGTAAGTCCAATTGACTTGAAATTTGACACACAAGTCCAGCTCCATGTGCTCTACAAAAAAGCCTCTTGGACCATGAAGCTCCTTCAACTTAGATTTTTTGCTAATTGGCATAATGTAAAAAACAGTCAAATGAATAGAACTTTTGAAAGATTGACTGTATCGATACCAAATTTGGAATACGGCTTCGGGGGATGAAAAGACATATTTCTACTATAAATGAGCCAGATGGGTCGAAAAACATGGCCGCCACGGACCAATGTATTGTCGCAATGGGCGGGGGTTAGACATGATTGGCCATAACTCCCACACCCTTTGCCCTATCATCACAAAACTTGGTGGGTAGGTTCACAACTGTACTGGGAATCTGCCAACCAAAGCATGTGGAGCTCAACCTATAGGGGGCGCTATAAATGCTACACATGCGTATCTCAAAGACCATTGGACGGAATTCCACCAAATTTGGTATGCATGCTCTAGGGGCGACTATTAACTAATATCTTGAGTGCCATGTTGATTGGTGAAAGTGGGCGTGGCCTATTCATCATTAACCATCATTGTTTGCGTTTTATTCATTTATGGCGAGCTGGAAGGACCCAGACACACAAAACTTGGTACGTTGAGTGTAAATGACGTCCACATGCTGCTCCAAAAATTTCATCCTGATCCGTCAGATGGGGGCGCTATAACATAGGGTGTGAACTTCGAAAGGCTCTCCCTGCCAAGCCATAAGTGCTATTGACTTGAAATTTTTCATAGATGTCCTCCTGATGGTCCTCTACAAAAAAGCCTTTGCACCAAGAAAACGACGATTACAGATGTTTTGCTAATTAGCATAATGTGAAAAACAGTAAAATGAATAGAACTTTTGAAATATTGACTCTATCAACACCAAATTTGGTATATGGCTTCGGGGGGTGACAAGACACATTTCTACTATAAATGAGCTAGATTAGTCAAAAAACATGGCCGCCACGGACCAATGTATTGTCGCATTGGGCAGGGCTTAGGAATTATTGGCCATAATTCTCACACCCTTTGCCCTATCATCACAAAACGTGGTGGGTAGGTTCACAACAGGACTAGTAATCTGTCGACCAAAGCATGTTGAGCTCAGCCTATTGGGGGCGCTATAAATGCCATTAGCATGTATCTGAAAACCCAATTTGGAGAAATCTGGGGCTTATCATGGCTATGTGTTGCGCAGAGCTTTGAGGAACACGGCGACTGATATCATCGACTGCGGGGGATGAGGGTCAGGGTGGCCGGTTTGGGGCAAAAGAGGTCAGAACCCGCGGATTGCCGCTTGCGGCTATATATATATATATTTTTTGTAATTAACTCTTTATTAATTTTTCTTTCAGTATGCAAAACAACATATATCCACCAACTGGGCACAAAACACAGAACATCGGGAAGATCTGAGTGTTAAATAAGACAGCAGAATCAACATAAATACAATATGCATACATATACACATGTACCCAAACCCTTACTTATCTCGATGGCTCAGTCAGTTTACACATAGTATTCGTGTATAGACACATATTCACATCCAGTATATACACAAACCATTCCCACTCCTTCTTGTACAGCATGCATCTTTGTATACTACATCTTTGTTTTTGCACAGGCATATCTCTCTATAAAAGCAAGGAATCTCTGTCTGTCTGTGTGTATGTGTGTATGTGTGTGTGTATGTATGTGTGTGTGTGTGTGTGTGTGTGAAATATCTCTGCGGATCAGGATCAGACTGACCTGAGAGTTTCAACATGGCTGCTGCTTGGTTCAAGGGTGTCCCATGCGGATTTGTTTGGATTACAATGATACCGTTAATGATTTATTTAATAAATGCTTTATACACTCTGGAGCATAGTCTATCGGAGCCCCCACAGTGACATGCGCATTAGAGCCAGTCACTGCAGAGCTCAGGACTACGACACACATTAAGAAACAAGCGGATGTATACCTGCGGCAGCGCGGGCTGGACCGGGAGTTAGACGGCGGTTCGGTCCCATTCTGTTCTGTGCATCTAAACTGACTGTTGTGGATTAATGAGACCAAACGAGACCGGACCGTGTCTGTTCGGGTCTGAGGAGAGCGGATTTATACCTGCAGCGGCGCGAGCTGGGCCGGGAGTTAGCCGGCGGTTCGGTACCATTCTGTTCTGTGCATAATCTAAACTGACTGTTGTGGATTAATGTGACTAAACAAGACCGGGCCGGTCTGTTCGGGTCTGAGGAGATGCAGAGACGCGCGGAAAAACAAAGTGGAATCAGAATCTGTGGATATTCGTGTGTAGCTAGCTGCTAGCTGCTAGCCGCTAACCAACCTACACGGCCCAACTCCTGAGTCGATGGACCGGATGCACCGACCTGTCCAAAAC
>CAEMYA010000549.1:338853-356353 GCA_903131615.1 Diplodus sargus | reverse complement strand
GTTTGGTGGGTCAGAATCTCAATCACGACACATTAAAACATCATCCATATCATTATAAATGATCCACGGGTTTAGATTGACAGGGGGACACCAGGGAAACACCTTGAAAACACACACACACGTCATCATCATGACGTGTACGGTCACGTCTCTTTAGGAGCCGCAGCGCCGGCTTTCTGTGTGTATTACACAGCAGTTCTTCTTTACTCCAGCGATGCTTCGCTCTGTGTGAACAACCAACGGCGGTGAATTGGCGAACCACCACTGTGGTGTTAATGCGCGTCTCTGTGTGAAAGGGCTACTTATAACTCATAGGCTGGATCTGGACTGGAAGTTTTGTCAAGATTCTGCCTTCATACACCGCGATACAGGTTCATGGATCTGAGTGTCACGATTTCGGTTTTGATACGTGAGTTGTTACAGCCCTATTTAGAGTATAAGTAACATAATTTCATTCAGCCTTTGATTAAAGCCTTGAAAACTGGCAATGAAAGTACACTGAATTGATTAAAAGTGTATTATTAGTTTATTGAGCAACCTAATTCTATGCAAACATTCTGATCAAGGAACGACCTTTGAAGTCAGGATTGCATTTGATAAACAATATCTATCCATGTGTACTGCTCAATAATCCTACACAACTGCAGCATTTCTCTATTTGTATAAGAAAAGAGAAAGCTTAGAAAGAGAAAAATCATTGTAATCCTTTATGTGCCTCAGGTGAAGTGCAGTAAGTGGTATTGATTTGTGGAACAGGGTAGGAGCAATAGTTGGTTGGATATAACTGAAAATAACTGAAAAGTGAGACAGCTGAGGTGAGGTTAGAGACACTGTAGGAGATGATGACCTCAAAGAGAGTGTTTACAAAAATCTGCTCTATAGTATCAATAATGCACAACACTGTGAAATAATCTCAACGTTGGCAACATTTCTTCTGCTCACCAGGGATACCTTAAAGTGTACAGTTTACGTAATGCACCGCTGTTTAATAGGGTCTCTTAATCAGAGCTTTCCTATAGGAATTTAAAAGGCATTCCTGATAGTAAGTAAGTAAGACAGTAGTGTCTTAAAGCCTAAGACCTCATATCTAAGTTGTCTGCTAACAGGTCACACAACAGAGTTCAAACCAGGAAAATGTGAGGGAGACAAGTTCATTGGGCATTAAGTCTCTGTCTCCATCTATTCATCTTTCTGTTTCTCTGTCTTACACCAGGGTGTGAATTTCACAGCGGCCATGGTCACCGTTGCCTGCACTTTGGGCTTGATGCCCCATGAAAAAAATTCATTGTACGGCCACAGTGGACTTTGTGCCCCTGGCCCTGTCCAAGTTCCATGTAAAAAGCGCCAAGGCAGCGTAGTGGGCTTTCCTTGAATTACAGCCACCCAAGAGCACAGTAGTCACTTACAGTAACTTCAGTGAGTTTGCGGTTTGCACAGATGGAGTCTCATCATCACATCAATGACCTCACGTGAAAGCCGGAGCCTCTCAAACAGCAGCAGCATCTCAAAACGGAAGGACAACACTTACAGCACAGGTAAAGCAGCGAGCGAAGTATGGAGTTAGAATCATGCCAAAACTTCACACACACACAAAACGTGTTTTACTCACGCCCAGTGATTCACAAACAAACTAAGTGTGGTTTGCAAATACAAAACATCTTTTACAAACTAATGCATTTTGTTTTGCAAATAACAACTAAATCATGCTTCAGAAACAAATACAAATATGAGCTGCTTTCTCCATTATGACGGTGACGTCGACATACGGTCTAGCGCTCAATGAGGCGTCTATCTATATATGTCTATGGTAAATCCTGTTTGAAAAAATAGAAAAATTAAAAATTAAAATTTGGGGGATAAAAAATTGTCGGCTTAAATTGACTCAACATCGCCACCTGCTGTTGTGGAGTGCAGGCATTTGTTTGTGGATCTGAAGACATTTGTGTGTGGATCAGCAAAGCGGAAAATTAGTGCCAAACGTCACGTGACAGTGGTAAGCTTGTGCCCAAAGTCACGTGACAGTGGTAAAATTGTGCCAAAAGTCACATGACAGTTTTTCGTACTTGTCGAATTGTTTTTTGTACTTGAAAGATTTATTTTTGTACTTGAAAGATTTTAGTGTGTACTTAAAGGATATTTTTTTGTACTTGAAGAAATATGTTTCTTTGTATGTGTAAAACATGCTGTATTTGTTTCTGAAGCATGATTTATTTGTTTGATAGGTACATTTCTTATTTGCAAAACAAAATCCGTTAGTTTGTGAAGATGTTTTGTATTTGCAAACCACACTGAGTTTGCTTGTGAATCACTGGGCATGAGTTAAACACAATTTGTGTGTGTGTGAGGTTTTGGCATTATTCTAACTCCATAGCTAAGCTGGTTTTGATATGATACGTAACTGACTTATGTGGTAAGATTTAGTTCGGTAAAGTTGGAAAAAGATTATAATTTCCCTGATCAATAACTCATAAGCGAAACATTGTTAAAACTCAAACGACGACTCTTTCCTACCATAACAAGGTAGACAACGAGCTACAACCATATTTTCATCAAAACGAGTGGCTGGGCATTAACTCTGGTCTCTATGGTCAGGGGTGCCGCCAGGGGGGGAAAGGTTAGGACAATTCCAAGGGCCCAGCACTGACAGGGGGCCCTTTGAGACATGGGCAACCTATACAAGGGCCCAACTAGATTTTTTTTCATTGGGCCCAAAATCCCTGGCGGCGCCCCTGTCTATGGTCAGCCGTCTGTGAGACGAGGGCGCAGGGGCAGTCTACAAAGTGCAACACAGAAAAGAGATACTACAAAAAATATTCAGTAACTTCACTATTATCCAGTGTAGTGTCACCAAAATCACTCCATACATCAATGGTCTCCTGTTGGTTATTTTACAACTGTTTGTTTGGAAAAAATGTGCGTTGCCATAATTTGGGGGAATTTCTATTGGGAGAAATATTCAATACCTTCATTAATATACAGTGTCACCAAAATCACCTCACCCTAACCCTACTTAAAAAAGTTTTCTAATGTAACATTAACTTGATATTGGTATTAAAAAATGTTTTAATACATAATCCATGTCTTATTATAAATTAGGATGTTATGGTATCAATCTGAAAGGTAAATCATCAAATTTACTCAGTGGCCTTTATGCCCTGTCATGTGGCCTTGGTGCCCCTAAGAAAAAAAGAAAAGTGATTGCCATATGGCCTGGCCCCTAAAATGACGAAATTCCAACCCTGTCTCACACACACACGTATGTAAACACATGTACAAAAACACGCGTAGGTCTACACACGTAGGTACACACACACACACACACACACACACACACAGGTAGGTACACACACACACACACACACACACACACACACACACACACACACACACACACACACACACACACACACACACCAACCTGATTGCTTGAGGCAAAGTCAAGGCCTGCGTCTGGCATACCCAGGAACATGGTGTCCCCATCCAGCTGGAGAAAACAAAAAAGCAAGAGCAACGATGTCAACAAACTATAATCAAAATCAGCAAACAGAGAACAGCCAGCATGGAGACAGAGCAAGAAATAGAGGTAACAGATTTCTGGGCGGCTGTCAGTATGAACTGTCAGTCCACTTTGTGTATGTCATCTCCTTCAAATGTTAAAAAAAACAAAAAACAATACCAAACCAACAACAACAAAAGACAAACAACATAAAGCTCATTCAGCATAATCCAGGTCTCCGGAAGTCCCACAAACTTCACCGCTATACTTTAGAGTACATATAGAACAAATCAGGTGGTGCAACGCATTGTCACAAGCTTGTGCGGTGTTGTAGGAGTGTCACACCATGGTCTGTGTGTGACCTGTTGGGAACAATCAGTTTGCTGAAAGGTGAAGGTGCTATGTAGTTTGGCTACTAGCATGTTGGTCCTAATAGTGATTGTTTGTCCACAGTCGATTAGAAATAACAGTTAGGGTGCAAGGCAGAACATTACTTTGTTTTAAACTGGGACACAAAAGAAAAGCAGCAATCACAAGTGAAACAGAGAATGTTTATTGTGTTCCCTCTGTAGCATTTAGCCCTGCTACACAACATGCCAAGATCTGATCCTCTGCCACAGTAGGTTAAGCAAGCTGGTCTTACAGTGATTGTTGCATGTTTAAAACAGGTGTACAATGCCAAACTGAGTGAATACACATGGCACATTATGTTACGTTACACATTATGTTACAGCTTCCACTGTGGTTTCAGTAATTAATGCGAAAATTCTGACTGCATCTTGTGTGATTGGCCACCGCAACATGGCGTTGGGCTGCACCACCGCAGCTTAAAAAAACTGCCCTCATTAATACTAATGGGAAAACCTGTGTTTTTTGCTGCTCTGCCAGATTTGGTCTAAACCCAGCCTTAAGTGTAGCAAACAGGCTGTCTTAAGTGTGAAGTGTGTAAATTAGCGTTTTTCCAATTCCAATACCAGTATCGGAAATGCTGCGGATACTGCTGACAATGCTAGTATCTGTGAGTACGTGAGTCTCTGCACTGATCCGATTTAATTCAGAAACAGGACCAAGTACCTGTAACCTGACAGGACCATGCTACTTTCCAGTTAGCGCCGTTAGCTCTGCTTAATCAATTCTTCTTCCCTGCTCTAAAAGCCAACACAGGATGTTGGGCTGTGCTACCTCTGGCAACTACTGTTTGTAGAAACTTTAGAAGAAGATTTCACATGAGTCAGGCGGAGCTAGCAACATGTCAGCTATTTGGCAATGTTTGACTCTGGATAACCCCACCAGTAAAACTGTGACATGTTCAGTATAAAAGGCTGTAATTTTGAGGGGTGAATTGAGTGTTGCCAATTTCAACACCAGCAACTTTACAAAGCATTTTAAGACGCATCACATGAAAGCACAATTCTGTGAGTTTTATTATCTGTTCCTTGATGTATTTAAGTTGCTGTTGCACTACTGTTTTAAACTGCTCTATTTAAAAAGTGGCTGCACTTTAACAGTTTTTAAAGGAATTGTTATTTATTCCTAGAATTCTTTATTTGTTCTTTTCTTTTATGACTGCCTGTTAAAATAGACAATAAAATAATTGTGTATGGCAATCATTCTCTGCAAGATTTATTTATTTTAAGATTTTATTTGTACCACAGCATTAACAACACTCAATTACTCTCTGGGACCAATATAATAATATATATTAGGGGTGTGCATCTCTCTAATAAAATACGATTCGATATGTATTTCGATACATTGGTTACGATACGATTCAGGAACGATAAATTTTAAAATGGAACAATTCGATGTGATGTGGCACGGCCCAATTAGAGAGGGTATGATGCAATGGATTTCTTCTTGAAAGTAGACAATCATTTCATAAAATCAATTAACTTGTAAATGTCGCATTTCCTTCAAAAAGATTTATCAAAGACTAGAGAAGAAGTGTATTTGTAGTTTTTGTCATGTTTATTAACATGTAACAACACATAAGAGCTCTCCAACGTTAGTTAAATTCAAAGAAACAACAGAGAGATATGTGTAGCCTCAGATCAAGGCACAATGAGCTAAGTGAGGTAGAATATAACATTTCAAGACATCCCTTGTACATTTTTTTTTTCTAAAAAGAGAACAAAGTGGCTAACTGTAAGTAAGCAGATTGACAGTCATTTAAAGTGCTATTTTAACATGCATCTGCTTAATAACACCCTCCACTAGTAACTATTTGTGTTTTTTTTGTTTTTTTTAAAGTGCCATCTTGCCACATGTAAACTAAATAACTATCAAAAACAATCACATCATACTCATTTTCTATTAGTTTTCACTCTTCCAAGAGCTCTCCAAAGCCCAAAATATTCTGGTTAATTCAAAGAAACAACAGAGAGATCTGTGTAGCCTCAGATCAAGGCACAATGAGCTAGTGAGGTAGAACATAAAATTTCAAGACATCCCTTGTACATTTTTTTCTGAAAGAGAACAAAGTGGCTAACTGTAAGTAAGCAGATTGTCAGTCATTTAAAGTGCTGCATCTGCTTCATAAAATCCCCACTAGTAACTACTAGTGTATTTCTTTTTGTGTCATCTTGCCACATGTAAACTAAATAACTATCAAAAACAATTACATCTCATTCATTTTCTATTCGTTTTCTCACTCTTCTGAGACAGTGTGCAATACTGTATGCTTGGTGCACTCACACGTACACACACATTTGACCATTACATGTTCATCCCATACACGCAGTGAAGTTCATGTATGCTTAATGCTTGTCAAGGCTCTTCTTGAGAAAAATCAGTTGATCAACATGATCATGTCATAGTACACTGTGTTGCGCAGAAACAATATCTCCCTCAGTGCTGAAAACTCTTTCTGAGGCCACACTGGTGGCTGGTATACATAAGTATTTCTTCGCAAGAGATGACAGCAGTGGCAGGTTTTCCTGTGCCTTCCACCACTGTAGTGGGTTGTCGGTCAGGGGCATAGGACTCCGCTCTCTGCATCTCATGAGCTCCTCACTGGCTTTCTCTCTTGAAGATCATGCTGCTGCTCTGACCTCAAAGGCTTCCCCAAACAGCTGGGCCATTGCTGCAGTCTTTTTCATTTGGGGCAGAAGCTCATCATCTGAAATACATAGGAATGACTTTATGTTACTGGTTGTTTGCCAAAAGTCTTGAGAGTTGTTCTTTCATCTTATATGTTTACACCTCACTATGTCTAAAAACGCACCTTTTGGCTCATCCTGGATCTGAGGATCAACTATCCTGTTGTGTGGATCTCTATGAGCAGGGTCTCTCCACACTGTATCCCTCTGAACGTGTCCCTGGCTGTCTGCATCCCCTGCTTCCTAGTCAAAATCATTGTTTAAAAAAAAGCAAAGAGAGATGATTAACATGAAAAAAATGTTAACCATTGATTACAAATTCAAAAGCTGAAATAACTAAATAGTGAGTAATTTTGTTAAATCCAGGGCACACTGTCAATAGATGATAAATCATGTGCAGTACAATACAGCAATATGTTCAAGAGCAGCCGTTACAATACACTATCATAATTATTTTGTATTCAGTTAATAAATGGATGTTTTTATTTGACCTACCTTGTTAAGCAGGGCAGTAGCTTCAGCTGAAATACGTAACAATATCCTCTCAGCATCTTCATTACTCAGGAAAGGAAGAGTCTTAAAACGAGGGTCTAAAGCATACACAGTGCGGAGGAGGTCCTCAAGATGTGTGTATCGCTTCTCAAAGTCATTCTTAAATGCCTTCTTCATCTCAGTGATGAGTGGTGTGTCTTCATCCATTGACTCAAATTGTGTGAGGGGAGCAATCATTGATAGTGTTGGCATCTCATCCTCACAAAGTATAGTTGTCACTACTTTGAGGTGCCATCAACCGGACGATGTCTTCAGCATCGCAGATGTCCTTCTCACCAAGAGTATTCGTCTCTTCTCCTTTCCTTAGTTCCCTTGACATGAGTGTGGCAAAAACTGTAGGCTGCTGCTCTAAAAAATGTTTGAGCATGTCATGGGAGCTATTCCACCGCATTGATACATCCTGGATTAGCTTGTGGGAAGGCAATGTCAGTTGCTGCTGTTTCTGCTGTAGGATTTCAGCTCTTATGTTGCAATGCAAAAAAAAACTAACCACCTTCCTCACTCTTCCCAGTAACCTTGCAGCAGTGTCAACTTGAAAGGCTTTCTGGGAGGCAAGGTTTAATGTGTGAGCAAAGCACCCGAGGTGTGGTGTCATCTCTGCCTCCACTCCAGCTGCAATCATGTTCCGAGCATTATCAGTAACTAGAGCTGGCTCTTTATGTGCAATGTTCCACTCAATGCATGCTTCTTTTAATACAGCAGCTATGTTTTTACCTGTGTGTGACTCGTTGAATATCCTGGTTTGTAAAACATGACTCCTCAGCTCCCAGTCGGGAGAGATATGGTGCGCTGTGATTGTCACATAGGAGTTAGTGGCACATGATGTCCAGGCATCGGTAGTAATTGCCACTTGTTCTGTATTGGATAGCTGTTCTTTGACTTCATCCTTAACTTTGTTGTACAACTCTGGTACGCACTTGTTAGTGAAATGCTGTCGAGTCGGTATGGTGTATCGGGGCTCTAATGTTTTTTATCATGTCCCGAAAGCCATCATTCTCCACGACAGAGTATGGTCTCATGTCTTTAACAATGAACCGGGACAAAATGCGATTAATCGCGATTAAAAAAATTAATCAATTGACAGCCCTAATATATATATATATATATTAGTTTTAATCGCGATTAATCGCATTTTGTCCATAGTTAACTCTTTAATTTCTTTTCTGTTCTAAATGTACCTTAATGTATTTTTTCATGTTCTTAATACTTTTAACAACATAAGAAAGGGCAAATATGATTGCATTATGAAAATGTTTTTTCAACACTTCAAATCATACAGGAAAATAAATCCAGGGTTGTCTGCTTTTGGCGAGGGGGGGCGACGGGCTCTCTGCATCTGCCGTGTGTTTGGCTTGCAAGTGGTGTCCACTGACACTGCACGTTTTTCTTCTTCTCTCTGCCTTTTTCACGTAGTGTATTGCTTTCTGTCAGTCAGTATCACACTGATGATCGCCATGGCTCCAGTGCAGCAAAACAATAAAAAGTACGACTTGAAATTCAAACTTTCTGTCGTGATATATTCAGAGGAAAACTCGGGAGAAGCAGCCGCTAGACGTTTCTCTGTCGACCCCAAGAGAGTGAGAGAAACGGAGCTTCAGCGTCTGTCTGAGGAGGACAGCAACAGGGCCAGGCTGCCTGCTGGAGGGAGGAAGAAGGCTAGCCAGGAGCCTGAGATAAACATGCAGGGATGAGTTATCAGCAAACGGGCACGCCACGAGAGAGTGTCCCGCAAAATGATCAGGGCAATGGCGAAGCAAATGTGCGCCACCGTGAGTGACAACAGAGATGAGGAGTTTGCTGCGAGTGCTGCTTTTCAGTTGGCCGTGTTTTTAACGAACCGCCAACCCTGCTTCTTCTTCTTCTGATTCCCTTTCTTATTCTTCTGCCATCCTCTGCATCAAGACTACAGGTGCCACCGACGGCCGCAAATCAGACAATGCGTGTTTATTTTGGCTTGGCTTTTTTTTATACTGAGCATTAATCGCGTGTTAAAAAAATTAACGGCGTTAAGAGGACGTTGCGTTAACGCGCCTGGTCGCTGCCTGGAGAGGCTCTATAAAAGATCTGGTTCCACCATGAAGCCTACAAAGACCACGTTAGGTCTTATAAAGAAGCTCTCTCCAAGGCCAAAACAAACCATCCTCATTGGAAACCAGCAAAATAACCCCAGAATGTTATCCTCCACCATTAACCAGCTTCTTAGCCCTCTCGATGTCCCCCAGCTTTCTGGTGCTCCTGACCTCTGCTTCAAGTTCCTAGACTTCTTCCAGGAAAAGGTGGCTACCATTCACCAGCAACTCCTGGCATCTGCCACCATCCCACCTTATGCAACTCTGACATGGACAACTGGTCATCCCACTGTTTGCCTGCCCCAGTGCTCTTTCTCCTCCTTCTTTCCTGTGTAATCTATATATGTTGCTAAGTTGGTCTCCCAGGCAAAAGCCTCCTCCTGCTCTCTGGACCCCATGCCAACTACACTGGTGAAGTCTTCCCTGCCTGCCCTATGCCCCCTCATGGTGGACATTATCAACTCATCCCTAGAATCTGGCATGGTACCGTCCATATTCAAAACAGCTTCAGTGACCCCATCCTCAAGAAACCAGGTCTGGACCAAGATGACTTACATAACTACCGGCCGATCTTCAACCTTCCTTTCCTAAGTAAAATCCTGGAAAGAGCAGTTGCCCCCCAACTCCAGCAGCACATGTCCAACCATAAGCTCTATGAACCCCTTTAGTCTAGCCTCAGGGCACGCCATCGCACAGAAACTGTCCCCATCAAGATCACGAACAACCTCCTAATTGCTGCAGATTCTGGCCACATCAGTATTCTGATCCTCCTGGACCTAACTGCAGCCTTTGACACAATCTCCCACACCATTCTCCTTACACGCCTATCTGAATACTTTGGCCTCACCAGTACAGCACTCTCCTGGTTCCAGTCCTATTTAACAAACAGGAAGCAGTTTGTCACCATTGGAGACTCCAGTTCCACCCCAGCTCCAGTCAACCAGGGCGTGCCTCAAGGCTCTGTGCTTGGACGCCTCCTCATCATCATCTACATGCTCCCCCTTGGTCAGATGATTCGCAAACACAGTCTCAGCTTCCATTCTTATGCTGATGATACTCAATTATCTCTGCACCAAATCATCCACCCAGCTACCCCCACAGTCACTAAACTGCCTGCATGATATAAAACTCTGGATGACATCAAATCTACTCAAACTATCCATCCATCCATTTTCTTCCGCTTATCCGGGGCCGGGTCACACGGCAGCTGTCTGAGCAGGGACATCCAGACTTCCCTCTCCCCCGACACTTCCTCCAGCTCCTCCGGGAAGATCCCAAGGCGTTCCCAGGCCAGCCAAGTGACATAGTCACTCCTGAGTCTTCCTCGGGGTCTCCTCCCGGTGGGGCATGTCAGGAACACCTTCTGAGGAAAGTGTCCTGGGGGCATCCGATACAGATGCCCGAGCCACCTCAGCTGGCTCCTGTCAATGTGGAGGAGCAGTGGCTCTACTTTGAGCTCCTCCCGGGTGACAGAGCTCCTCACCCTATCTCTAAGGGAGCACCCTGCCACCCTGCGGAGGAAACTCATTTTGGACGCTTGTATCCGATATCTTATTATTTCGGTCAAGACCCAAAGTTCATGACCATGGGTGAGGGTAGGAACGTAGATTGACCCGTAAATCGAGAGTTTCGTCTTTCGGCTCAGCACTCTCACCAGGAAAGACCGACACAATGACTGCATTATTGCAGCCACTGCACCGATCCACCTGTCAATCTAGCGCTCCATCCTTCCCTCACTCGTGAAGAAGACCCCAAGATACTTTAACTCCTCCACTTGAGGCAGGAACTCTCCCCCAACCCGGAGGGAGCAAGCCAACTTTTTCCGGCCAAGAACCATGGCCTCGGACTCCGAGGTGCTGATTCTCATCCCAGCTGCTTCACACTCGGCTGCAGACCACCCCAGGAAATGTTGGAGGTCCTGGCTTGAAGGAGCCAACAAGACAACATCGTCTGCGAAAAGCAGAGAAGAAATCCAGTGGCTCCTGAACCAGACCCCCTCTGGCCCCTGACTGCGAAATTCTGTACATTAAATGCAAAGACGTGTCAGCCAAGCCAGCAACTTGAGGTACTCAGGGCGGATCTAATCCACCCCCATTGCTTTGCCACTGAGGAGCTTCCAAACTACCTCAGTGACTTCAGCTTGGGTGATGAATGAATCAATCTCTGAGCCTCCAGCCTCTGCTTCCTCTATGGAAGGCGTGTCAGTGGGATTGAGGAGATCCTCGAAATATTCCTTCCACCGCCGGACAATATCCCCAGTCGAGGTCAACAGCTCCCCACCTCCACTGTAAACAGTGTTGGTGAAGGGCTGCTTACCTTTCCTGAGGCGCAGGACAGTTTGCCAGAATTTCCTCGAGGCCGACCGGTAGTCCTCCTCCATGGCCTCCCCGAACTTTTCCCAGACCCGAGACTTTGCTTCCGCAACTGCCCGTGCTGCCGTATGCTTGGCCCACCGGAGACCTTACGACCACAGCTTCGAATAGTCGCGCCAACAATTGAAGTGGAGAACATGGTCCATTCGGACTCAATGTCCCCAGCCTCCCTCGAGATCTGGTCAAAGCTCCCCCAGAGGTGGGAGTTGAAGACCTCCCTGACAGAGGGTTCCGCCAGACGTTCCCAGCAGACCCTCACAATATGTTTGGATCTGCCAAGTCTGTCCTGCTTCCTCCCCTGCCAGCGGATCCAACTCACCACCAGGTGGTGATCAGTTGACAGCTCAGCCCCTCTCTTCACCCGAGTGTCCAAGACATACGGCTGGAGGTCAGATGACACGACCACAAAGTCGATCATTGACCTCCCACCTAGGGTGTCCTGGTGCCATGTGCACTGATGGACACCCTTGTGCTTGAACATGGTGCTTGTTAAGGACAAACTGTGACTAGCACAGAAGTCCATCAACAGAACGCCACTCGGGTTCAGATCGGGGAGGCCGTTCCTCCCAATCACACCCCTCCAGGTAACACAATCACCGCCCACGTGAGCGTTGAAGTCCCCCAGTAGAACGACGGAGTCCCCGGTTGGAGCACTCTCCAGTACCCCTCCCAGGGCCTAAAGAAGGCCGGGTACTCTACACTGCTGTTCGGCCCAAGGGAAGCCGAAACAACAGTAAGAGACCTATCCCTATTCCTGGCTCCAGGGTGTGGCCCCAGTAACTCCATTCCGGGCGACGTGAACGTCCTCGTTTTAATGTCTGTCATCAGGGGCATTGGAACCGCTCTTAAAGCTGGACTATGCAGCATCAGTTTCCAGACCAGATTCCTTCGCCGTTTTCTAGCTTTGCACCAGTTTCGTGCATACGTTTTTCGCTACAGAGCTCCCCCTACAGCTTCGGCGCAGACACACTGTCGAAAACACTCGTTGACGAGCCTCCCCGGCCACCTAGCAGCTACTACGTTACCATATGCATCTGTTTGCTAAGAAGCCAGCCGGCTAAACAGCGAGACATGTCTGGCACTTAGTGCTCTGTTCAGCTGGACATATCGCAGGATACAGGCGACAAATCACGCGACATTCAAAGACCGAACTAGAGAGCTACATACCAACGAGAACCTGGATTCAGAACGCAAACAAACGTGTTTGGTAGCAAGTGACTGCTACGCTAAACACCCGCTAACTATCGAGCGAGCGATCAAGAAACCAAGCCAAACACATACAGGGCTCCCAATAAAACAGTCAAGCAATAACATTGTTCAAAAGACTATCAAGTCACGTTGCAAAGACAAAGTTCAGCCACTTACAATTTCAACAGCAACACGGCCAAGTCGGCGTCTGTTCTGGACTCCTCAACAGCTCGTCCTATGTTTACTGTGTCTGGTCTCTTTTTTCAAGCTCCTTTTTCTTCTTCTGTTCCTCCGACTGTGGCTTCCTGGGTCTCTTTTTAGTCGATTCATACAAGATGAATACAACAATTGCCTTGCAACTGGCAGTTTATATCTACCCGGTTCCATGTTTGGGGGTGTGTTTGCCGTAAAGCAGTTTCGAAACTACAATCTGACTACATTTTCGAGGGGCTGCGGGATACTTCCGCCGGCTCACTTCAGGATTGACTCGGACCGGTGACAGCAAGTTGCATATTCCGCTTCTCCGCCCAGAGGCGCTAGGGGGGGTCATAGCAACGACCAAACGACCCAGAAAGTGTCAAAGAACATTCAGAATGACTTTCAGCCTGCATAGTTAGGGTCATTTTTGCTAATATTGTTGCATAGTGCCCCTTTAAGGCAGGAACACACCGACCCAACCGTTGGACGTCTGAAGCGTTTGGAGAGACTCGAACGAGGTCGGGAACATTTCTGTTCGGTGTGTTCAGCTGCGTCAGAAGCTTTCGGAGCTGTTCGGACGTTGTCTGCTCCGACTCAGCATGTGAAATCTGAGGAGGAGGGCTGTCCGACGTCTGAGCCATTGGATTCTCTGATTGGTTGTGTGCCAGCTGAATGGTCGTTCTGATTGACGGTGTGCTAGCGAATCAGCGCGGAGTGTGGGAGGGCGGAATACTGTGTGCACTTTGTTTTTCTATGGACTCCATTCCGTCATTCCCCATTTTCATGCTTTGCAGTACTGGCACGAGACTGGCTGTTATTATGTCCGTTCAGGACGAAGTAATTTGTGTTCATTTGGTAATGCCTCGCTGCATGTTTAGTATGCAGCTGTTTTTATCTGAAATAGTTAAGTTTCGTTTTGATCGAAAGTAAAGAGAGTTGCGTGCATAAGCCTCTCGTTTACAACTCACAACACAAGCGCCAGCCGCTTATTGAATCTTGCGCAAGCGCAGAACATGCTACTGTGGAGTGGGCAGCATGTTGAGGTGGTGTGTTTCAATGCAACTTTTGTGCCAAACGGGTCAGACGAGAGGCAACAGAGTGGTCGGAGAGTGGTCGGATAAGGCAGTTGGACGTCTGGGCGGTGTGTGGGGGCTTTAGTCTGACCCGTCACCTAGGACCTGTTTGCCTTGGGAGACCCTACTCAAACTAAACACCAATAAAACAGAGCTCATAGTTGTGGCCTCCAAGGCGCTGCTCCAGAAGGTTGGAGATCTTCTCCTGGACGTGGAAGGCTGCTATATCTCCTCATCCACAGAAGTCTGCAATCTGGGTGTCATCCTTGATTCCACGCTATCTTTTCAATCCCACATAAAATCCATCACAAAATCAGCTTTTTATCATCTCAAAAACATCTCCAGACTCCAGCCCTCCCTCTCCGAACCTGTGGCTGAGACCCTCATCCATGTCTTCATCGCCTCCTGCCTGGATTACTGTAATGGAGTCCTGTCCGGGCTCCCTTCCAAAACCCTGGACAGGTTCCAGTACAGAACTCTGCTGCCAGGGTCCTCACCCGCACCAAGCCCTGGCAACACATCAGCCCCACTCTCATCCGCCTCCACTGGCTCCCAGTTAAATCACGCATCACTTTTTATCAAAATTTTCCACCTGACCTATAAATCTCTCCATTCCCTCGCCCCGAAAAATCTGTCTCACCTCCTCCATCCCTATACCCAGTCTCGGACGCTGCCCTCATCAGGCACGCGCCGGCTCTCCATCCCTCACACCAAACTACAAACCCTCGGCAACAGAGCCTTCTGCGTAACAGCCCCCACTCTCTGGAACACTCTCCTAGCTGAAATCCGCAAACTGACTTATCCGGAGACGCCTAATAACCCATCTTTTTAATAAGGCCTATCAGCTCTAGATCCAGCCCCATCAAATCAATCAACTTTTCTATTTCTTTATCTTATATGCAGAGCTGTAAACTAACTTTTTGGCTGATCTGCCAAAGGGACCGGTAGATGAAAGAATCTACCGGCCAAGTACATTTTTTACCGGCCAAATAATAAATTGCCTCTTTTTTGTTGCATATACATCTGTTTCAGTACTTTTCATGGTGATAACAGTATTATATAGCAATACATGCTAGAAAAGAGGCCAAAGTATTATTTAGAAATACATTTTAATATTATTTATTAAGTTTCACCTGTCGAGTTGTCATATTGAAGCCATTCCCTGTCAGTCTTCCACTTCTCACTGAGCTTCCTCACTTTTGTTTTTTTCATCGATGTTTCGCCAACTTTGTCACCTTCCTTTCCACCTATCTCCTCTGTGTTTTTCCTCTTTGGTTCAGTCACACCGGGAATGTGCTGCCACATTGCTGCGCTCGAATCACAGTCACTGCGACAAACTTTTAAAGAGCGTTGACGTGCACACTACGTTGCTTCTGAGGGGAACTATTTTCTACAGCGGTGACGTCGGGGGAGCTACTTCAGAGCGACACACAACAAATCACCGGTTTAGCACTAACGTTTGCTACCGTCATAATTGATCACTTTACAGCTACTACAATGTTTTGCTACATCATGCATAATTTATTGCAAGAGCACGACCATCGGGACAAACATTTACCCGCCCCGTGGCATGTATCCCTCCAAAATTAAGTCGCCAGGGGAATATTTTAGTCGCATTTGGCGAGTGGCGACCGCTAGTTTACAGCCCTGCTTATATGTTTTTTGTTCATCCATTTATTCTTTGTTTGTTCCACTTTGTTAAGTGTCCTTGGGTACCCTGAAAGGCGCAAATAAAAGAAATGTATTATTAGTATTATAATCATTATTATTACAATCAGCCGTTAATGTACGCGAAAAAACAAACAAAAAGCACACAACAAAAACAAAGTATTTGTCAAAACTTGAAGAGTGCCGAGCCACTGCGTCTGGACGGGCCACCATCTTGGACAAGGAAAAGGATAAGAAACTGTTTTTCAATCTCCTTAACAAAGTGGAGAATTATGCTCATAAATGGGGAACGTACCTGGAGTTAAAGGATGGTCAATAATGGAGGCCACCCGTTTAACTGTCAGTGATTACCCAATTATGTGATTAATTGGATGTAGGTATGCTGCCACTATGACATCATGCATGTCTCTTTTTATTTTATTGCTGATTAGGAATTACTATGATTTGAATTATTGCTTATTTATCACTTTTGCTTGTTTTCATTTTCGATCTGCGATTTTACAAATTATGGTTCAATTCATATTTCTATATAGTTCTCCCTGTTGTCTGTCTTGGTATTGTACTGTCTCGAAACTGACAATGAACAGTTCATCATTCAAAAAAGAGTGAAAACGCAGGTTAGATGATTCCTTCCACAACAAATGTATTGCTTGTATCTTCCTCAAATAAGTACTTTTACAGTATCTGTGTCTCGTATGTATATTGCAAACCTTTGAGCTACAGAACTAAAAGTCTCTCTCTCTCTCTCGGTTTGAATAACAAGCAGCCAGCTAAGTGGGTCAGGGTCGGAGGAAGGGGGAGAAAGGGGAGAGAGACAATTAGGATGACAGACAAGGACAAAGGAAAAGACAGAAATACAGTGTATCAAGGAAAAAGGGGAGAATGAGGAAGAAAGATTGAAAAATTAAATGTTGAGTTGAGCAATGCACGAAGCTAGAGGGAGAGTGATATGGAGTGAGGTAAGGGGGTACGAAAACAGACTTATAAATTGTACCTTCAGACCAAATTTCGGCCAATTTCTTGTTTATCTAAATAGGAAATATTAAATAAATATAAATTTAAAAATAAATATTAATATTAAAACTGGAAATCCTTCAAAAATTAAATCATCTGTATTCAATCTGAAATGCTTTTCATTAAGTAAAAAGATCTTCTTGTGAGGTGTAATATAGAAGACTTGTGAAAAAGAAGAATTATATGACCTCAATCTTTCTGACCAGAATTTTCTTACTAGAGCAAGTTTGAGATCAAAACAGCGATCTGATTCAAGTTTAATTAAACAGATAGTTGTTGGATAGTTAAGTACTGTCATCAAAGGTGATGCTGGCTCGTTGCTGAAATATCTGTAGTGTTGGGTTGGCTAGTGTGACAGCTTGTCAGTAGCCTTAGTTATGAGGCTTTGTGTCACACACCTGATACAGTTCAATTATTGAGACTGGCTGGACTGAATAGATTCTGTTAGACTTAGAGAACATACATCAACTCACAAGTATGTACAGTAAGAGATAGATGGAGGTAGAGAGAGGAAGACTGATGACTGTGTGTGTGTGTGTTTGTTTGTGTGTGGCAGAGAGAGACACACACAGAGAGGGAGGTTCACACAGCTGTAGCAGTTCAGCTCAGCAATTGTTTATTCGTCTTATCTCTGTCTCCATGACAGCAGTATAAACCCAGTTTTATTGGCTAAACTGTTTTCAGCCTGAAGGGACATTCTACATTTCGTGAAACAGCTGCTCATCATATTTGTGTGTGCATGTGTAAGCGTGTGTGCGTGTGTGTGTGTGTG
>CAEMYA010000549.1:279422-335031 GCA_903131615.1 Diplodus sargus | reverse complement strand
ACACACATATACACATATATATATATACACATATACACATATATATATATATATATATATATTATATATATATATATATGTATATAAATAAATAACCCACTGATGGCAGAAGCCATGCAAGTGACGACCTGCAATATGGGCTGCAGTATCTTGCTCAAAGATACGTTAATGTGCACCTGGGGGAGCCGGGGAATCAAATCAGTGACCTTTCAATTATGGATGACACATGACCATTATGAACAACAACCACCAGTCTCCAGTTCCCACATATGCGTATTTTTCAAACAATCTAGGTTACACCTGTGAATTTCCAGTTAGTTTGTTGACCCTAATTTGAAGCAATTTTATGAGTAAACCTTGTGGAAAAAGTCAAAGGGGTTTAAGACAAGGATACCAAAATATTCTTGCATGAGCTTTAATGTCTTTAATGGCAAGATTGTCAGAATCCAAATCTGATAATTCCCACTGAATGCACTACACAGAACTAGCAGTTAAGTTACAGATGAGCAGAAAACTGTAGTAAAATATAGTCGACGATAACCCAAGGAAACAGGGTCAAAACAGACTTGAGTTTTATACATTTCAAATGGGAGTTTTTCATTCTAATCTAGCCACAGTAATTAGCACTTCATCACCACAATGATCATTGTATGAGCGTGAACAAAAGCTGAGTAATGAGTAGAAATGAATGGCAATAACTTAGGAACTGATTCACACTCTTCCACCACAGGTTAATTAATCCAAGTCTAGAGCTGAAACGATTACTTGAGTAACTCAAAATCTCTGCCCCGAGGCTTCGTTTAATTCCTATTAAACGTGGCTTAGTTCAGGGGTCATTTTACCACACGGACTGTTATTGTGGACACACACCACTACGTTCAGATCTGAGTTAGCACAGTGGTGGAGAGCCAAGAAACATCTGTAAAGGACAGAAAGTGTACAAAGTTTGGGATCGTTTCACACTTAAAAAAGAAGATAAAGTGCAACGTGTCTACTGCAAAGCAAAACTGGCGTACCACAACAGTACATCAACAATGATTCAACATCTGAACCGAAAGCATCCAGTTGTTAACACCAGCTCACCAAGCGTTGCTAACACAAGCTAACGTAAACATTGCTAATTTAACGGAGCCTACCATCGCTAGTTAGAACGTATGGTATTTGTAGAGGCTGTAGCCTGACGTCGGTATGACTAGATATCATGTTAAGATGTGGAAACTAATTTGTGTTAAAATTGCAAGAGAGTAATAGCCTACAACAAATAACTCCTTTCCACGCACACACACACACACACACCCTTATTCTTGGTGTTCGGTTACACCACACTTACTTCCATGCTTACTCCAGATTATTAATTAGGGGGCCAAGCCCGAGGCGCCCAGAAAGCTTTTTTCGCAAAATCGCAAAAACTGGAAAACCTACTTTTTCGAACTACTCCTTGGGATTTTGTCCCATCTGCGTGAAACTTAGCATGTACACTCTTCAGCTAGACCTGATCAAAAGTTGTCAAAGGAATTTGGCTTGGTCAAAAAATGCGCAAATTATTAACGAACAAATTTCTGTAGCTAGCTAACTGTTTGATATCTCAGTCAAACTAAATGCTATTAATACCAAATTTGAGATCCTTGGTTGGCACGAGACTGGGAAGGGATAAGCCGAATTTGGCGAACTTTGGCCACTAGGGGGTGCTAAAAATATGGGAAGTTTATATCTCTTGAACGGCTACACCGATTTTTACGAAATTTGGTCGGTATGATGTAGGGCCAATCCTGAGGCCATGTCTTAAAGGTGGTCGTGACTGGTCAATGTGGGCGTGGCTTATTACAAGATAAACACCAAACATTAATTTCAGCTAAACTGTTATGCTGAGAGCTTTGACAGTTATATGGTACAGATAGAATAGGATACAGTTCTTTCATACCAAAAATTGCACATGTACTCCAGTAGGTGGCGCTATAATGGATGCAATCGCGTTTTTGCCTCTAACTTCCACATTTTAAATAACACATATTATTTGTGCAAATTATTAACGAACACATTTCTGTAGCTGGCTATAAAAATGTAAACCGTTTGATATCTCGGTCAAACTAAATGCTATTTACACCAAATTTCAGATCCTTGGTTGCCATGACACTGGGAAGGGATGAGCCGAATTTGGCAAATTTTGGCCACTAGGGGGCACCAAAAAAATATGGGAAGTTTATATCTCTTGAACGCCTGCACCGATTTTTACGAAATTTGGTCGTATAATGTAGGGCCATTACTGAGGCCATATCTTGAAGGTGGTCATGACTGTTCAATGTGGGCGTGGCTTATTACAAGATAAACAACAAACATTAATTTCAGCCAAACTATTATGCTGAGAGCTTTGACAGTTATATGGTACAGATAGAATAGGATACAGTTCTTTCATACCAAAAATTGCACATGTACTCCAGTAGGTGGCGCTATAATGGATGCAATCGCGTTTTTGCCTCTAACTTCCACATTTTAAATAACACATATTATTTGTGCAAATTATTAACGAACACATTTCTGTAGCTGGCTATAGAAATGTAAACGGTTTGATATCTCGGTCAAACTAAATGCTATTAACAACAAATTTCAGATCCTTGGTTGCCATGACACTGGGAAGGGATGAGCCGAATTTGGCGAACTTTGACCAGTAGGGGGCGCTAAAAATATCGGAAGTTTATATCTCTTGAACGGCGAGACCGAAATTTGGTCGGTATGATGTAGGGCCAATCCTGAGGCCATATCTTGAAGGTGGTCATTACTGGTCAATGTGGGTGTGGCTTAGTACAACAAATCCCAGTCGGCACACATTCAGCCTTTTGCACTTCCACTGCACTTCCCATTACAGCGAATACCACGGCTCAGACGTTGGCCTGTGTCCTCACTTTCGCCCCGAGCCTGTCATCCTTTGGGGCCAACTTCCGTGGGCTCTGTTGTGCGCGGGGGGGCTTGGCCCCCGTTCATAACTGCTTGCAGTTCTAGTTATTATTCGGGCCCGAGCAGGTCATCGACCTGTGAGGTCCCTATTGTAATTGGAAGGACAGAAATTTTCTTCTCCAAGTTTGACTGCAGTTTTGGATGCCTGAACATACCCAAAAACTCACCAAATTTGGAATATAAGTCACATCCGGCGAAAATTACGATCCTGCATTGTCACTGGGCGTGGTCGCGACCTGCGGGCTCTGTAGCGCCCCCTAATGTTCCTCCCTGCCTTCCACATGCTTGTAGACCAACAAAATTCGGTACGCAGATTCATCATGAACAGACGCACAAAAAAGTCTGGGGGGCCCATACTCTCAGACCAACAGGAAGCCCGCCATTTTGATGTGCGGCGGCATTTTTGTCAAATTCATGCCTACTTTGAAAATTATCTTGTCCTAGAGCTTAAACACCACAGTCTTCAAATTAACTCAGTTATCTTCTTCATGCCTTGAAGAACAAAAGTTATTAAAATCATTCAGCTGAGCCAAACTTTAGTGGACGGGGCCGTGGAAACCATTTTTTCCCCTCGCCGTCGAGCATCAAGGCTTTATAACTTCAACATATAATTTCCATTCCACACCAAACTGCTCATAAGTGTAGAGGCTGTCTCCTACATCTCCGCATCAATACTAAGTCGGCCATTTTGCTTTTGGCCGCCATTTTGAAATATTGCAAATCTTCGTACTTTAATTATCTCCTCCTACAGACGTAACACCACCGACTTCACAGTCACTCAGTATCATCCTCTGACCTTGAAGATGAACTGTTTCATAATCATAGCGCCACCCACTGGACACAGGGAGTCAGACAAACATCATCCGATTGACATGACGTTTACTGCTTGTTTTCTCCACAGCATGACATGCAAGTGACAGATGAGCGCGCAATCCGACGGCGTCGCAGCCTGACACATCTGCTGGCCGTGGTGGTGCCGTCCATTTAAATCCTTCGCCATAAAGCATCAAGTCCTCATAACTTCACCATACAATGACCAATCTGCGCCAAATCTCTCAGGAATGTATAGGGAGTCGCCCTGAATATATCTCTGCATCAAAACCGAGTCATCTCCATAGCGCCACCCACTGGACACGGGAAGCCAGACGAACATCATCCGATTGACACAACTTTTACTGCTTGTTTTCTCCCCAGCATCACATGAAAATAACAAGTAAGCGCGGAATCCGACGGCGTCCCAGCCTGACGTAACTGCTGGCCATGGTGGTGCGGTCCATTTAAATCCTTCGCCATGAAGCATCAAGTCCTCGTAACTTCACCATACAATGTCTTATCTGCGCCAAATATCTCAGGAATGTAGAGGGAATCGCCCTGCATATATCTGTGCATCAAAACTGTGTCATATCCATAGCGCTACCCACTGGACACAGGAAGTCAGACAAAAATAGTCCGAATGATATGACGTTCACTTTTTGATTTCTCCCCATCGTGACATGCAAGTAACAGGCGAGCGCACAGTACGACAGCGCCGCAGGCCGACGCGCGTGGACTGCGAGGGCCCGTTCATCACTGCTTGCAGTTTTAATTATTATTATTATTATCAATAATAGGTATTTGGTAGTAATGGTTAATGCTGCAGATGCACAAATCTACAAAGCCAATTGCTTGGTCTATTTAACAGGCCTGTCACTTTCGTTATGCATTATTTGGTATTGGTGTTTAATAATGCTAAATTATTTATTATTAGATAATTAGATTAATCGATGGGATAATGGGTAGAATACTCAATTCTAAAAATATTTGATAGCTGCAGCTCTATCCAAGTCATAGTCACTAATACAGTTTACACACACACACACACACACACACACACACAAAGAACAATGCAGCAATGATTGCAGTATGTGATTTGATTGCAATATGTTTGTTTTGCAAATGAAATCTTGATAATTAGTCTCTTCTGGCAGCACTCTATCTCCACCCATCTGTTCCACTTGGCATTCCTCCACCAACCAGGAGTCCCTTAACTCTCCATCCCAATGATTCAACCAACTATGCTGGCGAGGTGCTCAGAGGTGGGAATGACAGCCAACATGGACAGACGGATGGACAGATTGACTGGTTGTGTTCCGGTGGATAATTAAATGAGATGCCGACACTTTGGCTGATTAGAGGAAAAAACTATAGGACGGGACAATGGGAGTGTGTGATAAAGAAAAATATCTCAGAGAAAGGGCCAATGGATAAAATAACTGTAGATGTAGTGTATATATTTGTTGACAGATAGATAGATAGATAGATAGAAATACTTTAATGATCCCAGACTGGGAAATTATTTTGTTATAGCAGTAAGGGAGGGAGGTGGTGCCTGAAGTAGTTGTGCTAATGACAAGCTCAGAACTTGCTAATGTTGCCGAAAGGATACATTGCAACGTGACTATTGAAACTGCTTCAGGAGAGTCTGCAACATGTGAACTGCTCGTGGATACAGGCTCATCAGTTTCCATCATACCAGAGACTTTATATAACAGACAGTTCTCTCCCAGAAGTCAAGCTTGCCACCTACTTAAAAGAGAATATCCCAGTGCTTGGATGTATAAAGGCTACTGTTTCCATGAACTCTGCAACTGCTCTTGCTTTCCTGTATGTGGTTCGTGGAGGCTGTGCTCTGCTGGGGATGGACCTGATCAGGGCACTGAACTGGACATTCACTCATAAACTTAACCAGGTTTCACCTTCTGCCACTGATCAGCCTCCACCTACTGCAGCTACACCTGTGATGGAAACAACCAACGTTAACTCATCATTCGGCTGCGTCACAGGATTTGTGCATAAAGTAAAAGTACGTGAGGATGCAGTACCAGTGCAGCAAAGACTACGAAGACTCCCCTTTTCTGTGCGTCAGGCTGTCTCTGATGAACTTGACATGATGCTAAAGGAAGGCATAATTGAACGAATAGATGCTTCACCCTGGATATCTGGTAACAACAAAAAAAGGAGGCAGAATTAGACTATGCACTGACCTCCGTGAACCTAACAAGGCCATTGTTGCTGATAGTCACCCGCCGCCCCACACTGAAGAGCTTTTGAGTGAGTTCAGGGGTGCCTCAGTGTTCTCCACCATTGATTTGGCCTCAGCATACCACCAACCAGGGCCATAACTACCATTGAGGACACCGAGGTCATGTCCTCAAGGTGATAACTGCCGACAAATAACTTTATTTTGTACGGAAACCACTTGCTCCTCTGTCTGATCATCACCTTGGGTTACAGAGTGGATTATCCTGTCGTAAATATACCATCTTTGGTCATTGAACTGGTTTGTGGGTAAAAAAAGAAAAAAAAAGAAAAAACTCTTGTTACACCATTCCTGTTCGGCTCCCGAACCGTGGTCGGGAAGCGCAGTGAAGATGTTTCCTCCTGGGCTGAAGTTTATTATTACCTTCGGGGTGAACCCCTTTCACGTATGTCGTTGTTTGGTATATAATGCCAGGGAGCTTTGCTGTCTTTTGAGGTGCCGTCACGTTTATTCTCAGCTAACTGCAGCATATACTGTATATTTTATTCTTGTCGTTTTCCTGAAGCCGCTACACCCTTCTCTCTCATCCATTCACTGTCTGCCCGGACACACGCTCCCTCACTGTCGCTCACCCACTCACACCTCACTCACACCTGACGCACCGCCCTATTCATGAAAGAGCTACGCCACTCTAACAACACTCTGTTAAAATAACTTCTGGACAAGCTGTACTTCAGCGGTAAGGATTTGTGGTCCGGAGTTTTCTCTACTTCCTAAGATAGACATCGCAAAATTGGTAACTGGAATAAACTGGCCAGGTTGCTTGTACTTTAATAAACCATACGATTTCAAACTTTAAAACACAGTGTCCGTTGATGTAAATACAAAGCAGGCCAACAGGCTCACGTGAGTGATACGAAGCACCAATTATTACATGTAACGATACTTTTAATTTAACTGCGACTTCACGCCTAGTAGTGCCATCCAAGTAAGTGATCAACCATCACAAGTGATAACATAACTAGCTAATGTTAACTGCCTACAGATGGTCGATTCAGTGGTAGTGATACTACTGTCTTGACAAGAGCTCATCTTTGAGTGGCCATTAGAGGGATCATGTTGACTGATGTTAGCAAGCTAATTTATAATCCATGCTTGCTCATTTTTTGCAGTTATGCTGTTCTTTGACTGTATCTAGTGGTGCTGCTGCTGCAACTACTTAACTGATCTCTAAACCTACTAGATGTTATAATAGCCTATACTAATTATAGGCTATTAAACATAGGCTACTTTTAAACATAGTTTTAAACATACTTATCAAGATTTCGGCAAACAAACAAAGTTTCTTCTGGAACTCTAAAACTAGTTTTTATAATGTTAATCCTAACAGAGGCCAGGCCAGTAATACAATGTTACCCAGCACTGTTAAAGTTACTTTATCAACTCAGCAGAGCTGTTGTGTGTTTACTTTCTTCAGACATAATGAAGAGAGCACAACAAACCCTGCTCCCATTTGGGAAGAAGATAGTAAGGCAAGAAGAGGACAAGAGGGGGAGAAAAGGAAAGAAAGGTGAATGAGAAGACCAGGTGCTGCCCCAGGATAGGATTATCAATGTGCCATACACTCTGATGTTAAACAAACAATACTGTCCTCTGATCTAATTCAATCATAATCATAATTATTTCAATCTCAATGTAAAAACATATCTAGTAGTATCTAATAGTGAAATTGTATTACTTACATTTTGCCTGTGTTTGAGTTTGCATTATTTGGTATTTGAGTTTATTTAAGTGTGTCTTAAAGTTGATATTAAGGAGGTGTATATTATTTTGCTTAATTCCTTCTTGGCAGGAGAGACAAGTGAAATCTTGTCTTGCATTATGCCCTGTTACATCTAGGCTAGATTATCTTTAAAACTTTGCTTATGTTAGGACATTTATGTTCATTGAAATCAGTGTACTGTCAATAATCAACAATCATACAATTTCAGTTAGTCTACATGCATGGTGAGTGGCTGCCTGCCCCCATCTACTGGCTCTGACTGCCTTCATATCTTCACATCTGTACTGTACTCTGCTGTCCCTGCCCTCTTGAAGGTTGGTCAACACACACACAGTGTCAGTTACAAATACACATTTCCTTATGGACCCGCCCGCTGAAACTTTGCTTATGTTCGGACCTCCACAATTTTGACCTCAGTATTTCTAAAATCCTGGTTACGGCCCTGCCACCAACTACCACTGCACGAAGACAGTCGTGACCTGACTGCCTTTATTACTCATAAAGGGCTCTTCCGCTATTGTCGTGTTCCCTATGGCTTGGCCTCTGCTCCATCTGCGTTCCAGAAGATGATGGAAACAGTGTTAAAAGGTCTGTCTGGAGTACACAACTACCTCGATGATGTCATTGTAACTGGACCTTCTCTGGAGGAGCATGACAGGAACCTACGTGCAGTCCTGCAACGCCTGACAGACGCTGGCCTGAAACTTAACATGCAAAAATGTTCATTCAGACAGACAAGCCTCAGATTTTTGGGACATATCTCCAAAGACAGAATTCTACCTGACCCAGACCACATCACAGCCATCCGCGACGCCCCAGCCCCACACAACCTGGTTGCACTACGATCCTTCTTAGGGCTAATTTCATGGTACAGTAAATTCCTTCCAAATTTTGCGACAGTGGTGGAGCCGATGAGAGCGTTGCTGAGAGAGGCTACAGACTCTGGCTTTCAATGGACTTCAGATGCAGACCGCAGTTTTTTACGAACTGAAACAGTTGCTACTAGACAGTCCAGTGCTACCATTATTTGACCTTTCTCTCCCCACCTTTGTGACCACAGATGCGTCAGATTACGGCCTGGGTGGTGTGCTTACCCAACTACACCCAGGTGGGACTGAACGCACTGTAGCATTCGCATCTCGGAGTCTCACTACTTCAGAAAGAAAATATTCGACTGTGGAAAAGGAGGCTCTGGCGTGCGTGTGGGCGGTCGAAAAATGGAGGTTGTATCTCTGGGGACGGTGCTTCACTCTAAGGACTGACCATCAGGCACTGACCACGTTGCTTGCCACCAAAGGAATTGGTCAGGCAGGCATGAGAGTGGCGCGGTGGTCAGCTCAACTGTTCTGCTTCACCTATGACGTCGAGTACAGACCAGGATCACAGAACCAAGCTGCAGACTGTTTGTCGCGTCTGCCACTCCCCACTTATACAGCTGCAATGGAGGAACATGAGATGGTGGCATCTGTACTATCAACTCTATCTGTAAGTGACTTTACCTCATCCTTGAACTCACTCTCTTACGTGCTCAGATTGAAAAGGGCTGGCCCAAATGCAAAAAAGACGTAGATCCCGCTCTGGCACCACACTTCCTGATCCATCATGAACTCTCTGCATCTGACACACTAGTGTTGAGGGGTGAGCATCGTTACCTTGTTCCAGTTTCTATACGTGCTAAGGTGGTTCACTTGGCGCATGACACACATCAAGGAGTAGTGTGCACCAAACAGAGGCTACGTGAACTGTACTGGTGGCCTCAGATGGACAAGCTCGTGGAATCCATCATTTCCACATGCCTCACCTGCCAGCTTAATGACAAATCTGCCAAGACAGCACCTGCTCCACTTCAGCCCATTCAACTGCCAGATAAGCCTTGGGAGAAAGTAGGACTGGACATTGTGGGTCCTTTTGAGAACGCTCCTGCCCAATGTAGGTTTGCAATGACTTTAATAGACTATCATAATAAGTGGCCAGAGGTGGCATTTTCTGTGTGTCACCGCAGGAGTTGTCATCTCGTTCCTGCAGTCAGTCTTCAGCAGAGAAGGGAATCCTAGCTATATTGTTACTGACAATGGGCCACAGTTTCTCTCTAGTGCTTTTGCTGATTTTCTTACAGAGAGGGGAATATGTCACCTGCGCAGTAGTGTCTACTACCCACAGTGCAACGGGGCGGTAGAAAGATGGAACAGAGTGCTTAAGGAATGCATCTTGGCTGCCGAACAGACGCAGAAAAACTGGAAAACTGCAGTTACTGACTTCCTGCAAAACTACCGTGCAACACTGCACGCAACCACTGGTGTCTCACCGTCTGAACTATTGCACAACAGACGAATGAAAACTAAGCTAGATATCTTTCCAGTTAAGGACAAGAGTGACAAGTGCAATACTGTGAAAAGTACAGTGGAAAAGCAACAGAACAAGTCAAAGCAGTATACTGACTAACGTCGAGGTGCAAAGATGCCTGCATTCAAACCTGGAGACTGGGTGAGAGTGAAAAAGCCCAACCATACCCACAAAGGAACTCCAAAGTTCACACCACCTTTGTCCATTCAGAGACAGATTGGACCTAGTACATTTGTGTTAAGTGATAACAAGAAGTGGAACGCCTCGCGGCTGACTCGCTGTCCTGCGGGTCTGGAACCACCAACAGTAAAGCTGCCTGATACAGCCCCAGTGACTCTGAGAGGAGTTCTAGAGTGGCTACTCTGCCTGCTACCCGGCTTGGCTGATGAACTGTCAGTTTGGTGAAGAAAAAGAAAAAAAAAAAAAACTGAGTCAAACGCCATAGTTTCCTGTGTGAGAAATGTAAAAAAAAAAAAATAAAAAAAAAAATTGTTCCTTAAAAAACTGCTTAGTCAAGTTCAGTAATGCCTCAAATTTCAGTTGACGGATTGTGTTGTGTTTCATTATCCTGTACAACACTAGAGTTGAAATAGACACTAAGAAAAGTAATGTGGTATTTTCTGGTTCTGACATGTTTGAAATGTTCTGGTAGTGGCTTAACAGAAATGTTATAGCAGCAAAGGTTACGCTCTGATTACTGTTTACTAACTTAAGTTCTCAAATGCCATTTATGTTTTATGTTAATCTGAAGGTACTATGCATAATCTTTCAAGTAAGGGGGGAATGTTGCGTCCGCCACTAGGTGGCATCGTACTGCTGGGTGTATACGGTGAGAAGAGCGTAGAAGAAGAGAGTATGCATGTACATGGAAGGTGAGCAAGGAGACGGGAGTTCGGCTAATAAAGGAGGCAGTGAAAAGTAGCCCTGTTTCCGTGATTATTCTACTTCGGCCACACTTATAAACAGAACAACTGTCAATCTTGGAATTTCCTACAAGTAGAGGAAGGCTGCAATCAGAAAAAGATGTAGACCCAATAGATGTGAATGAAGTGTGCTACACTGCCCCCTGAACTTGTTTCTGTCATGTGTCAATGTTTGCAAGTTAGTAAGTAGCTTGCTTGTTAAAGACAATGTGTACAATTACTAGGACTGTTGACAACCATTTCCAAATCAGGGGTTTCCAATCTTATCAATTCCTTATATAATTGCCGGTGTGATTTTCTGACAAGTGCATATTGCAAAAACAATGACACCAAACTGGTGATGTCTATGCTAGGTTGACTGATATAACCAGCTCAGTAACTTAAGTTATCAAACATATTTAGTGATGTAAAAAGTACAATATTTGCCTCCATAATGAAGTGAGTAAGAAGTATAAAGTAGCAGCAAAAGTGAAACATCGTGCTACACCGAGAAATGTATGTTGCGTTCCCTCTGGATGTCCAGCCACAGTACCATTCAGCTCTGCCTCGAGTCAGTGGTTAATTTTATTTGTCATGATTTGTGCCCCTATCGTGTGCATGAAAACACCGGCTTCAGGTTAACAGTATAGTGACAATAAGGAGTACTACAAAAATTTCCCTCGGGATGAATAAAGTATCTATCTATCTATCTATCTATCTATCTATCTATCTATCTATCTATAATTCAGTTCACTGTGTTCACTGTTCAGACAGTGATGCAAGAATTTAAAACAAGCACTTTATTTTCATGTGATTCATGTGACAGTGTGTTCAGGGACAGTAAGAATACTTAAGCAATTTATGATGGCACCTACATAAGTTTGGTGACACAAAAGAACACTTAATGCACCTTATTTTCATGTTGTTGTTTTTTTTCAATTTCAGTGTGTCCACCATTTCAATGTGTCTAGTTAAAGCGCAAGAGTGAACTTAAATTGTTATGGCAGCTACATCAACTGCCACAGTGTGAAACTGTGCATATCTGCAAAACCACAAAACCAGACCTGCCAACCTTGAAGACATTTTATGAGTAAATGCGTACCTGGAGACAGGGGCGCAGTTAGTCATTTGGGGGCCAAAGGCAAACCCAGTCATTGGGGGCCCTTCGCGTCCTAGTACTGCACTGACAAAAGTCTTATTCTCACCTCAACACAAGGTCTTCAATGTGGGCAGCAGCAAGTAGGTTCAGCCAGGATATTGTTGTATAGTGTGTTACTACTTAGAGGTAGATAAAGTCCTTAACACTAGAAGAGACAGAATACCAACACTACTAGAATGTCCGTAAGTCATTTTGACCGCTAGATTTTAAACTCTATAATCTCTCATGTAAATACCCCTTTGAGTGATGAATGCATTCACTGTGTCATGATATATTTTATTCATATCATCGCACATAGCAAACCGTAATTATCGCACATATTTACACAAGATTTTAATAGAGAAAACATAGAACAAGAAAATTAACAATCAAAAGTAACTTATTTGATTATGAAACATTTTATTTTAACACTTAATATATAATAAAATTAATAATATCAATAAGAATAATCGAAAAAGCTGGAAACGAGCTGATCTAAAATAAAAACAAACCAAGAGAGTTTTGATCAATGGTCACAGTCTCCGTGGATTACCTCTGCTCTCCTCAAACACGGGCTTGTGGCATTTCAAGTGTGTCCTGTTTTTGTTTGCCCATGGTGCCAACCAGGCTATATAATAATTAACTTACAAGTAAATTCACAAAGAAGCACAGCTGGAGACCGCTAACAAAGTTAGAGACAAGAGAGACAATGAAAGCAGCAAACCATCTGAAAAATGAAACGAAACCCTGCGAAATGATGTGCGGTCAATATGACCACTTATGGCTGAAATAGGTAAATCATTATCATATTTTCTTTGTGTTTTGTGTAATTTATATGAAAACTATTCTAAATTAAAATACGGACACTTTCAGGAAATGTCAGGTAAGTTAACAGCAGTACTGCATTTTTCCATTCAACAAAGTTATTGCACGTATAAATTTGAAAACGGTCAAAATGACCGTCTTGGCCGCTCTAGTGTTAAAATTCTTCTTGAGGATTATTAACTAACAAGTGAATCATCTCAACGCTTTTCCTGTAATTGATAAGAACATCAATCAACATTTAATATAGTTTACCATTTCGACCGCTTTAATATTCACATCTTTGTGATGAAAAGCGTCACTCGTGTCATTCTCCACTTCATCTCCTCCACGGCTGACACTGACAGCAGTACTACTGCCAAGAGCTTCTGGCTCTTGCTGTTGTCGAGTACCTACGGCTACATTCGCTGTCACTGGGAAAAAGGTTGACACCTTTGGTAGATTTGATAAAAAACTGTTTGCTTTCCTCTCGCCCTCTCCTCTTCTCCACTAGCGTAACTCTGCTTCATTTTTCTAAACTCAAAACCACGCCAACAAGTTTGTTTTCCGACCGTCTTCCTGAATCAAGCCTGCACATGCACAGTAACATGGAATAGTCCATTGCATAAGAAGGGCGGGGGGAGCAGTCGAAACAATCATGATAGATTAAGCATTTTTATGTATTTTTAAGCGCGCGAATTAAGACTAAAACAATAAGAATTGCTTTAAATCAAAGACAACTTTATTAATCAGTTTTTATGAGGTTATGAGTTTAAGAGTTTGGGGGTCCCGGGAAATCTCGGGGCCCCAGGCAACTGCCTGTGTTTGCCTAATGGTAAGTCTGTCCCTGCCTGGAGAGCAGCAATGCGTACAAGCGTACTTAAGGGTCAAAATGCGTAAGGAGTACGAAAAAGCGTACATGTTTGCAGGTCGGCAAAACTATTCAAATAAATTGGAATGGTTTTTACCTCATTTGTCCACTGAATTATCAATATAATGTGATGTGATGTATCAAGACTACCCAGATCGAACAGAGCAACTTGTATTTCAGCTTTGTTTAGTTACATTTTCAGTGAACTATGTGGAATATGTAAGGGACAATGTATAAAACGCCGGTCAACCTATTTTCCCGATAATGACCGCCGTTCTATAATTATCCCTTACATAGTTCTTACTGATGGCTTCTATCATTCTGTCCTCTATTTGCTCGTTTTACTGTTTCTTTTATTTTCTTAGCCTCTCTGCATTCTTAAATCTCATTCTGTCCCCCGACTACTTTTCAAGCATTGTCTGCGCTTGTTAAATCTATATTCTTTTTCTTTACTAAGGCCGACCCTTCTCCTCCCCGTTCTCTCTTCCTTTCTATTTGCTTTGGAAATACCTCACCCAGCTTTCACAATCATCATGTTTACATTAGTCTCTCTCTCTCTCTCTCTCTCTCTCTCTCTCTCTCTCTCTCTCTCTCTCTCTCTCTCTCTCTCTCTCTCTCTCTCTCTCTCTCTCTCTCAGCCTTCCCTTCCTCTACTAAACTCCCTGATCTATCCCATCTCTGCTCCTCCTGTTTTCCCTTTCTTTCACAAGGCCACACGTCTAATTCAATTGTTACGGATTTCAACTGTTTTAACACAAATACTTGATATTGCTGTTTAACAATTAATTTACTTTTGTATTAAATGTACTGCTCCTATTTACTTATGTGGATACTAATGATGAACTCTGCCAATCAGAGCTGAGCATGTCTCACTCACTTCAGTTCATCCAGCCTGCACTCCATGTGACTGAACTGTGCTCACAACTGCGATGCTGAACTGGCCACTGGGCACAGAATTACACTTTTTTTTAAATATTTCCTATCCTACAATAAGAAGTGCAATCCAGCTAATGCCTATTAAAAGTTTCTACTAATCAAATCATGCTATAGAGGTAATAAGACAGAGGATGTAGTGGAACATTTAAAGATTACATAAGTCTTTATATACCTACACCTAAACTGTTTTGCAGTGATTTGAGATTCCCAGACAGACTTCCATTTAAATGTCAAGACAGAGTAGACTCTGGCCCCAACCATGGCCATGTCTTTAACTTAAATTCTGTAACCAATTAATAGAACATAAAGGCAGAGGTAAAAAAATGCTGTCTGGGTCAGTCTGGAAGTTCAGCTAAGAGCCTCCAAAAAAAGAGGGAGAGGCTTATAAAGTGACAGGTTGATTATTGCTATGGCCCTTTTTCAGATTAAATGCTCTTAAGACGGACAATATAACCTCACGTCATGTAAAGATAATAGTGGAGTAAAGACGTCCTGAGCAGAGAGTGGCATCACACTCCCTTTCTGTGTATTATAATAATTATTATTATTATTGAGCTTTTTCAGTGTTGTTTTGGATAGCTAGTCTGGCCACACATGCATGTTAGTACATGTCAGTGCCCACTCCCATAGGAACCGGTCGACGGCCCCGTATATAGACACAGGCAGCAGGGTTGTGTGTGTTCTGACTTATGTCACTTTTGAGAAAAAACACCAAAGTCAAAATTGCATGTGCATGACAATAGGTCTACCTCACTCAACACAAAAAGTAGTCCAAAAGTAGCCCAAGTCCACTTGAAAAGCACGTCTAAGCATTTTAATTCAAATGCGGTGCCATAAGTTAAAGCACACAATTATTCTACAATTTTTTAAGGCTGCAACTAATAATTATGTATAATCATAATAATAATAATAATAATAATAATTATAATAATAATAATAATAATAATAGTATTAAACTTTGAAGTTCCATCCATTTTGCCAATTGTGTTTAAAAAAGAAATAAATTGACTATCAGGATTATTAGTTGAAAGGTGGTCCAGTTGGGTGGTAAGCATTCAAAGCCAAAGATTTGAAACTAGAGCCCGAGGTTTACATCTTGGGTCCCAGGTACAGTTTGGTATAAGCACATGAGGTATGGCTGGTTAAGCGAAATATCAGGGTCGCTGTTAAATGTCATAATTCAATGCAGTGTTTCCGATTAGGAAACTAGACTCTGGCAGCCCGCCAATGTCTAATTTGCCAGAATCTCAATGATCCAAGAACATTTTTAACTTCATAAGAGCACTGAAGATCATTCATTCACACGTCATTTTGTCAATGCTTCAGCAAAGCGTCTCTCACACACACACACTTTCTGCTCTGTCCCTTTTCTTTTTCTTCTCTTATTTTGGTTCTTCTGCGTTCCCTACTTCCTGTTTCTCTACCTCTTTCCTCTGCTGTACCTGTCTCTTTACCTTTTTATACAACCTCTGTTTCTGTGTTCACTTTGTTCCCCCCCACAGTAGTATGATCTCCTCTATCAGGTCTTCAGAGCCATGAATCAAAAGACATAGAGAGAAATACAGTACAAACCTTACTGGCCCCACCCCCCACTACTCTCTCTGTCATCCACAACATCCCTACCCCCATTCTCTCTCTCTCATATATATATATATATATATATATATATATATATATATATATATATATATATATATATAAAATTATATATGTATATACATATATATATATATATATATATATATATAAAATTATATATGTATATATATATACACACACACATATACACACACACACACATATATACATATACACATAGATATACATACATACATACTGTGCAGAGAAACAAGTTTCTTCACTGTGCATATGACAAAAAACACTTTGAATCTTGAAAATACAATTAAAAATGTGGTTCTCTTGCTCATTTTCACACTTGCTATTATCTGTTCACAAATTCTCTGGCTTCCACTGCCTATCAGTTTCTAAATGAATTCATAAACGCTGATCCAGTGGCCTCCATTTTTACCTTGGCAAGACAGCATGCTGATTGTGATGTCTTTGTTGTTGTTTGCGTGAGTGGGTCAGTCTAAGACTGTGACTAGTTTACACTAGGATCTGATATTGGCCACGTTCAAAAAATAATGTAAACAGCCAAACCAAAAAATGGATCTATGCAAAAAATCCAAATTGAGCACTAAGACTTTAAGACAATACTGTCCCCCAGTGTTTTCTTTAGCATATTTTATCATTGAGTATTTTGTGCGTTCACCTAGTTCAATGCAGCTAAGTCTTCAACAAACCAAAGGAAAACACTGTCGTCACCCTAAATGTACTATTAGTACAAGGTTTGGAAGTGGTTAACTTTAACCACAACCTAACACTGTTGTTGCTGGGTCTAACAGAGGAAAACCAGTCTGTGACTGCTGCGGTGAGGGAACCGTTAATAAATAGAGGGTTTGCTCAAATAACCATCCTGTAAATAGTCTCATCAATCATTAAATTATACACCAGCAACCAGTAAGTTATAACAGTATGTTCTGATATTATCCAGCCAGCTAAGTCCACAACAGAGGCATGCCGAGAATAAAGTCACCTTAGAGTGATGGGTATTACATGATGCTATTTTGGTTTACATCCAAGCTTCAGGTATAACTCTCTGCCCTCCTGTGTGGGAGAGTGTAGCGATTATGTTTCCTTTACATGCTTTAGCAACATAAATAAATGTACATGACATGACAATAAAGCTAACTGAAATGTATCTGAAATTGAATTGAAAGACAGACAACACTAATTTACTGGCAACCTAGAGCAAAAAGCAGATTTTACATCTATTTACATTTTTTTCTGTTTTAAAAACTGAAATCGATGTTCCTTTCAAATGATACAATGAGCATGTTCCATTTCATCGTGTGAATACTGATGAGAGCTTATAAATCTATGGCTTACTTTAATAGATGCATTCATCAGCTGCACCTAGTTAAATAATTAAGTAATTAATCACTGTCAAATGAGCATGATCAATCTGTGTCTGCACATAAACACTCATTACCATGAGAAAGTACTAAGATAGATAGATAGATAGAAATTCAATGTCATTTTACAACCACATGATTCACCCATCCTGTTTAAGAGACTTAGACATTGGGTATAGCAGCCCTAGCAGCTGCAGTGAATCTGACCCTGACCTTTGGACTTGCTCTGGAAGAAGAAACACACCAGAGCTTCTCAGACACACATCAAGCACCACAAAACAGAAATGAAAGGCACTGCAGTGAACTAATATTTAAGCATTCCAACAATGTGTGCTTTTCTCACTATTCCTTGCTGTGTATATCATTCTAAACATAACTTTTCTGACTAAGATTTTAATGAGGCGTGTTTAAATGTAATTACCTTTCAATTATCAGAGGTGAAGTTTTAACTAAAGGTGTCATTACATCACCGACAACAAACTGGGGGTCAAATTACAGCCCGTGAATCCTCCAGTGAGCCAGTGTGAACCAAAGACGTGGATGTAGTTCATCCTTAGCTGTGATGTTAACCGGAGCCTCATACTGCAAATCATCGCCGCTGAATTGGCAGGACAGTACGAATAAATACAGAGAGAGACTGAAAGAAATCGAAATAGGGCCCCACAGACGTGGCTCTCATCTCGACGACACGGGTAACAGAAGTAGCCTACGTAGATCCCTTCATCCCTTTCCTTGCCTACCTTGTTGGTCCCAAAGGCCGGGTCAGGGTAGGAGAGCTGACCCAGTCTGGTGTGGTCTGTAGCGGCCAGAGACTGAGGAGGAGGCGAGTAAACTGTTACATCCATGGCTGCAAATACATCCAATTTTCCGTCTGTCCTCGTCTCCCTGTTCCTTTCTTCTCTCGTCAATGTGTATATTAGCAGTTATTGAGATAACCTTTTTTTTTTTTTTAAGTTGGAGGGTTTATAGCGAGTGAGCAAATAGAAACCGCCACAGCCCGATAAAAGAAGCTTTTTCAAGCAGATAAATTGTGGAAATAAGCCTGGAGTCAGTAAAGTTCAGGTCGGTTCTGTCCTCTCCACACCAGCGTTAAGGCTCCAGTTACGGCTGCTATGACCATCAAACTTCCCTGTAAACCAACTTCTGTTTTAAACCACCTTCACAGGCAGCGGTTCACTCTGAGAAGCGTCGTGTTCCCTCTCCCGTTAACGCTCTGTGTGTCCGGTGGCGGAGTGTGACTCGGACAGGGGACGTTGCTGGACCCTGTCAGTCCCTAGTTGGGACTTTGTCTTGTAATGGTCCTCCGCTGCTGCTGCCGCGTGTATCCTCTGTGCTGGGGTACCTCGCGGACCAGTCATACAAAGAGCTGCGTATGCTGAGAGTGCGCCACAACGACACCGGATGTACGTTGGCTCACAAAATAAGAGCAATAAAGCACATTCTGTCAGGCGAAATAGACAAAGCGAGCATCATTACTTCACACCGTGATTGAGTCCTTACATTAAGCAAAGTCTTGAAGACGCTTTAGTAGCGTGTTGCTTTAAAATACCGCCGCAGAAGTCTTCTCAGCGAGCGATTTTATTTTGTTAGACACCGACATATGACAGAGGATGTGGAGGAGCTGGACGGCAGAATGTGCTCCATCTACAGGGGAGGGCGGTGTCAAAAGGTCCGGCAAGGTGTTTCTTTAGCCCAAAAAAGCACTTTCAGTCAAAGGGATGAATGGATGTTTTATGGATAAACAGTGAACTTTTAACAGAAGCAAAAAACAATTTGAATTATGTATATATTTTTTGATGTGTCTGCTTTTCATTGTGCTAATACCACACACAGCGCACTCCCTAAACCCCCAGGTGCAGTGTGTGGCGTTTGTTCTTTGGTAGTTTGTTCTTCAACCACAATGCGCTACAAAATCTGTAAATTTGCTGTTGTTACTGTATTCTGGGGCAGCAGATAGTTGTCCCCACAACAATTTTTCTAACCAGGCCGCCTAACATGTTAATCTAGCCAGGGCTCATTCTGTCTTGTGTTTTTGTTTGACATCTTAGCATCTTTTAAATCCCTGCATTACTACAGAAGTTTCTGCTCATGCTTCAGATTTTTATCCACCAGCAGCCTTGCTTCTCTACCCGCTCCCATAGGTTATTGAGCCACATCTTCCTCCATGCATGTCGACAGTTCCTTTTGCGATGCAAGCTTCCTTTTTACTTCCAGTACAAGAAGGAAAGCCAAAGTTAACCTCTCTTTCCCTCTCTTCCTCTCTCTCTTCTGTGTGAGCAGAGCTTGGCTTGGGGTCATGGCAGAGGAGCCACGATCATCAGTTTACCAGTTACTTCCAGCTTTCTCCAAGCAGCACCAAGCTCTGAGAGGTTACTGAAGAGCCATCTGTCCATCAAGCTGGAGTTCCACATTGTTTTGTCCTTTCTTGGATAGACCCTTGCCTGCTCCTACACTGAGATGTAGAGCAAGTGTGGTTGTGAAATGTACCTAGTCAACTATGTTCTGCTGCAATGAATGCAGGTTTCACAGACCATCTAAAGCCTGATTTATGGCTTTATTAATACTTTTAATGATTTCAAAAAAGTCCCAGCCACAGTGTCAAGGTAGCCAGACACTATCCTCCAGCCACTTAAGTGACTGTCCAAACAGTGCTTTTCTCTAAAGTTATGCATCTGGAGAATTTTGTTATATTTCACCTCCATACTTTGTTGCACAGAGTGACAAATGTATGTAATTTCTCTCTCTCTGTTGGTGGATTATGTCCACCAGTCTCTTCAGTCCTCCACCATCAGGATGTCATCATTGTAATACCACACTGGGTTCCAGCAGCTGCTATTCCCTCAAGAAGAGACTGCTCTGTAACCGCCAGTAGTAAAGAGGTAATTAGGGCTGTCCCTTGTTGTTCCCCAGGTCTAGACCAAATCTATAAATTGATACATCTTGTTGTGAAACTGTTTAATAGGATTTGATAATTCTGTTTGGTCTTGTGTGTTTACCTGAAGTCACCTGTCTACAGGCCCTCTGTTGCCTACCTTGTTTGCTCCTCTCTGCCTCATCTGACAGATGGACAGCATGTGCACTCTGGTCTCCACATCCTGAACTCTCCCTGAGTGCACAACTGTGTTCAGCAATTGAAGGACTTAAAATAATTATCAGCCACAACAGTGCCTTGCAGTGGACATCCTTGTTCACGGCTTCATCAAGGAGTACAGGCAGTCAACACAGTTTAGCACTTAAGCTGCCAATATGCTTCATCAGAACTGCTAAGCCCCCCACACACCCCTCAGACGTCCAGCTGCCTTATCAGACCACTCTCCGACCACTCTGTTTCCTCTCGTCTGACCTGTTCAGCACAAAAGTTGCAATGAAGCACACCGCTTCGACGTGCTGCCTGCTCCACCGTAGCGTGTACGTTCTGCGCTTGCGCGAGATGCAATAAGCTGGTGGCTCTAGTGTCAAAGACACTGGACTAGAGGTTTATACACGTAACTCTTTTTACTTTCGATCAAAACGAAACTTAACTATTTCAGACAAAAACAGCTGCATAGTAAACATGCAGTGAGGCATTACCTAAAGAACACAGATTAATTCGTCCTGAACGGACATAATAACAGCTAGTCTCATGTCAGTACTCCAAAACATTAAAACAAGAAATGACGGAACGGAGTGCGTAGAAAACCAATGCGCACACAGTATTCCGCCCCTCCCACACACCGTGCTGATTTGCTAGCACACCGCCAATCAGAGAATCCAATGGCTCAGACGTCCGACGGCCCTCCTCCTCAGACTTCGCATGCTGAGTCGGAGCAGACAACGTCCGAACAGCTCCGAAAGCTTTCGACGCAGCTGAACACACCGAACAGAAATGTTCTCGACCTCGCCCGAGTCTCTCCAAACGCTTCATACGTCCAACGGTTGGGCCGGTGTGTTCCTGCCTTTAGATGGTTGAGTATCTTGACAAACAGTGTCAGATTAGGGGCGATTGAGTCTGGCAATTTTTGGAACTTTCCAACCCAGCTATGTGGGATTGAATGCTTTTCAGAATACTTATACTCATATTGTACTCATATTGTGTCTACCGTCTCCCTTTGGCAACCTGGTTTTCATTCCATCTTCAGGTGTGGCTGCTCAGACACTTTTGCCTTTCAAAGAGGTTAGAGCACGGGCAGTGTGAACTGGTTCTTTTGAAGCACAACCCAACCTATAGTGTCACTAAAACATGAAGAACTGCTCACTAAATTAGTTTAATGCACTGTACACATAATCACATGATTAATGTTGGCATATAATGTTATATTAAAATGTTTGATTTGAACAAAAGGTTCCCAAACCATGATGAAAAAAGCGACGCCCAGAGGTGTTCAACGGATGTTGATCTGACCACTAGGTTCTAGCAAAATTTAATGGTTAGTGTCACACTCACACTTGGCCCAGTTGCTCTGTACTGTGCTGAAGCATGATTGTCCCTCCTCCCCAGTCCCCCGCTGGCCTACACTCACATTGCTCCAGCCGCAACCGGGACTGAGACTGGTTACCTCTTGTACATACGTCATAGAATAGAATAGAATAGAATAGAATTACTTTATTGATATTTATTATTATATTTATTGATTTATAGCACAGTCTGGGTTCTCTGTGAGAACATGAATTTAGGGCCCGAGCAGGTCTTGACCTGCGAGGTCCCTATTGTTTTTGTAGTGACGACTTTTTCGTCTCAAATGATTGCATTTTTCACTGCCAGAACACACCACAAAACTCACCATATGATATAGGCCACGCTAATTTCCACCAACCATTTTTCCCCCTGCAAATTCATGAAATGTCACAAACCTACTTTTTCGAACTCCTCCCAGGAGATTTCACTGATTTGCATGAAACTTTGTACACAGCATCTGTGGACTCTCCTGGCAAAGGTATTAAAATAATTTTGATATTTCAAAGAATACTCAAGTTATTAAATAACAACTTCCTGCAGATTTCGTTCCAAACAGGAAGTGTTGCATATCCCCACATTGGTGTGTCCCAATGACATAAATCTCAGCTAACTACTTCCCCATGAGCCCCTAAGGCTCTGTGCAACATTTTGGCTGATTACCACTAGGTGGCTCTCTTTAAATTGAAGTATTTTATATCTTTACATCACTGTAAACCTAAATGTTTGAAATATATATATATATATATATATATATATATATATATATATATATAAAAGTATACATATATAATATCTATAAATTATATGGGGTGTAAATAGAGTTGTGGGAATGTGTGGGAAAATAAATTAAAAAAATATATATTTGTGGAGGAGACTCCCTTACCAGGAAGCCGCTTCAGCATATTCAAACGAATGGTCGAACAACAATGGCGAGTGACAACCATGGACGTGGAGTAAAACAGTAAGGAATATTGGATTTTTTTCACAAGTAACGTTATTGTGCCAATTTAAATAAAAACAAAAAACGAATATCACCGAGGAGGAGGACAACAAAGAAGATGAGATTTGCATTTCATCTTAGAGCTTATTTATGTTTTATTAGCGTGTAGCTTTTGGGAGCCAGTAAGCAGCCTTGTAGTGTGCGATGCGCTAGGGTACAGTAGCAGACAAAAATATGATGACGTCACTCATTAATTCATTCAGTTGGCAGCCCCCCCTACTTAAAACTTCTTCCCGCATGCCTGCTGGTACTTTAACGAATTCCTCCTACAGATTCAACAACATAGACCTCCAGTCAAGGGTGTAGAATTGGATAGGGACGCTAGGGACACGTCCCTGCCAATATTCAGCCGCTACTGTGTAGTCACTATCAATACAACCGCTGTCTGTCGTGTTAATGATTATGGCACACAAAGGGTTAAATGTCGGTCTCTGCTAGAAGTCCCGCCTCTAATCTAAATATCGCTCCCTGATCGGCTGCCGGCTTCTCGCTAACTTACATGTGATTGGCTGTCCCATCTGTCACTCCTTCTGCTTGTAAAAGCTACACGCAACCTGCTAGTTGGACCGGACGAGAGACATTGCATGTTATCTGCAACTGCGAGTGTAAGTTGTCAACGTGTTCAGCATTTGTTCTTCCTGGGTCACGTCAGCTAGACGGATTTTAATAACAGTGGTGTCATTTACATTTGTGTTTGTGTCTGTTTGCGTGCGTGTACGTGTGTGCGTGCATGCGTGCGTGTGTGCTGTGTAGGATTTGAAGGATGTCTAAGAAAAGAAAACTGGATATAAGAGACTTATTTTGGAGTTAAAGTGTAAGTTACCTCAAGGGTGTATAGGTAGAGGCTCAACAATACAGATATTGAATAAAAGAGAATATTTAATGACAAAGAGATACACTTTTTAAAAGTTTTTTTAATTCTTATTTTCATGTATTTGTGTAGAAGTGAGCAACAGTTTAAAATCACAAATAAAGAAACTTTGTGGTGGAAATACAATAAAACCTCACATTCTAGATGATCATGTGATTTTATAATTATAAAATATAATTAATTAATATTAAGTAATATTCATATTTAGTGAAAGCCTTTTTGCTCAGGCAATAACTGTACCATCAAGCTCTGTGATCATTGTATCCCTAATGAATCTGTTCATATGTCATGCATCAACATATTTTTGTAAGGTGACAGACAGCAGAGAGGCTGGAGGAGATGGAGGAGGAGAGGCCAGAGAAGGTAGAGGAAGAGAGGCAGGAGGAGGTAGAGAAGGAGAGGCTGGAGCAGATGAAGGAAGAGAGGCTGGAGGAGATAGAGGAGGAGAAGCTGGAGGAGATAGAGGAGGAGAAGCTGGAGGAGATAGAGGAGGAGAAGCTGAAAGAGAGACTGGAAATTCACAGGTGAGGTTAAAATTTCTGATGGATATGTTAGTCATGAGATTCAGCACTGTGACAAATGTTGGTGTGATGATGATCTGAATAGCAATGCTTCATCCATGTGGCTTTAGAATCAGAGCTTTATATCAAGTCTGGTGTTCATGAGAGGCCTCATCATGTATTACTAGTGTGTATGTGTTTACAGTAGTTGCTATACGGTTGTCATTTATGTATTTCCGATGTTGTTGATGGACAGTGGGCTATATTAACTGACTGTATGATATACAGTTGCACTACAGCCCTACAGCCCTGCACTAAAGAGTAAAGATGAGAACTCTTCGAAGTTGCCTCCTTGTCTTTCATTTGTTGCTTTAATCTGTAACATCTGTATGACGTGAAATTATGATTGCTAATGTAAAAAAACATCAACTTTAGAAGTGCTGCCTTGGAGCACTTTTGTGTCCCCACCAATCTCAAAATCAAACCTACTCCCTTGCTTCCAGTTCACTCAGTATCATCCTCAGACCTTGAATATGAACACTTATCAAAAGCTTTCGCCTACGTCAAACATGGTGGGTGCCATGGAGCCATAAATCATCAAGTCCTTATAACTGTCCCATATACACCTAATTCATCACACATGTATACCATGTCGCCTTGAATACCTCCATACATCAATACTGTGTCATATCCATAGCGCCACCTTCTGGACACTGGAATTCAGACAATTCCTCCATATCATACACTACAAGATGACATGCCACTAAAAGGTGAGCACACCCTCCGACAGCGTTCAACAGCAATCAATAATCAAAACACAACTTACCACAAATTAGTTTGAGGGATTTTTCACCTGTTACCCATATTGTTTTTATGTAGATTACAGAGACTTCTTCTGACTTCAGCGTACATTATTTCATACCGGCAGGAGCAGGCCACCAAATCATAAAAGAACAACTTCCTCATTCCTATCTGGACCAAACTTCACATGTTTTATAAGAGTTCAGCCATGAACACATAGGCCAATATACAGTCATAGCCAAAGCGCCACATGTCTGCACTGTCCGAAACACGGACAGTTAAGAGATGCATACATAATAATCAGGCAATGGGGCCGGGTAGGCGGCACGCCCCGACAGCAGCATGCCCCGACGCGCGTTGACTGCGAGGGCCCATTCATCGCTGCATGCAGCTTTAATTTTTGGCTTGTTTTCTGTTGTTTTGGTCGTAGACAGCCTCTCACATTCCTGGATTTCTTGATTTCTTGATTATGGAAGGCGGCGTAATACACATTATTATACTTTATGTCCACATTTTGCACCTGTACTTTTGCTTGTGCAAATGTACTATGCCAAAGCACTCTTCCTCCAACACATTGTTCAGTAGGGAACGCCTGCACTTTTCAAACAATCTGGACATGGGAGGTGAAACGTGCTTGAGCATGTGAGTGTTCGATGACATCCTGGGACGACTGCATTATGGTACATTTTTTTCACGTAGTTGTTTTTATTCCACTCAAACCACAGTTGTTCCCTCTGTAGATCATAAATTCCTATGCAGAAGATTATAAATAATACAAAAATGGGATGCACTTGAGTGTACTTAAAAAAGCAAATATAAAAGCACCTATAGATTAAATCAGTATTGTCTGGTATCTTGTTGAGACACAAAAAGGTTAAATATATACACACATATATATATATATATATATATATATATATATATATATATATATATTTCACCTTTGTACATATATATATACATATATATATATATACATATACATATATTGTGATAACATCAAAGTTAATATGTAATAAGTGTGATGCATACAAAAGTTATACAGTTATACAGTTAATCATGTTTGATTTTGGTCTCTCTTGATTCTGACCCTTTAAAGTCCCTTTGGCTCATTCAAAATCTTGTTGTGCTTCAGGCCTTGATTCATTTTCTGAAAAATAATACAGAGTAGCACAATTCAAAAGTCATTTAAATCATCAAATTAATTCAGATAACAACATAATCCATGAATGATTTAATGTGGAGAAAAGCAGTGTGCGCATATGAGAGACTTCTGAACACAAACCACAGTAGAACAAATGCTGTGGTCTGTTGGCTGGATGGTATTTAATGACAGAACAACACAATTCCATTATCTAGAGATAAATATATGTTCACAGAGACACATGCACATAAACATAAACACACACACGAACACAGTACACTTAAACAGATGGTCATATATGCATATCAGATATAAAAACCCACTCACACACAAAGTACCTGCAGTCATACTCACAACTGTACAACACATCCAGACATTTTCTCATATATGCATTTCTATATGATCCAAACACACGCACGCACTCTGTAAACATGACCATGGGCACACAAGTACATAATAATGCACTTCACACACTGCAGCGTTTACACACACACAAAGAGGTGTCATAAAATGCTTCTTTTTTTTCTGATGCATTCTCAAAGTCTCTCTCTCTCTCTCTCTCTCTCTCACTCACACTCACACTCACACTCACACACACTTAGTGAACATACATAGAGTGCGCTATCCGCCCATCCCCCACATACACACATACATACCCCTCCCTTCTGAAAAAAAGGCATAATTCACTTCCACATTCTCCTCCCCCAAACACAGCTCCTCTCTATAAAACTGCACACACACACACACACACACACACACACACACAGACAGACAGACAGACAGACAGACAGACAGACAGACACACATACAATCACACACACTGAAATACACAAAACGGAAATACTCGTCTCCATATACACCCACACGTGGATATAAGCATAGATGCAAACACACAACTGCAAACATATACACACCATGCCTGTGCTGCACCATATATACATGTTATAAACAGGAACTCTCTCTCTCTCTCTCTCAATTCAATTCTTTCAATTCAAATTTGCTTTATTGGCATGAATGTTACGAGAACTATGTTGCCAAAGCATCAAGAATCAATTAAACAAAACAAAAAATACAATTCGTTGGTTGAAATACAAATAAATGAAATGAAACTTAAAAAATAAAGAGAATAATATGTGTGTGGAAGGATTAATAAGATTGGGTATCATTAGGTAATTACAAGTTGTCATAAACAATGAAAAACATATACACATATAGTTCATATTAAATAATAATAATAATAAAAACAACAATATTATACTATAGCAATGATGGTTCTGATCAGCATTCGTGTGGTTCTCTAGCATCATGGCAGAGTGTTACATATTGTGCAGCTAATTTTATATACTTCTTCCAGACATACTTTTAACAGTTCATCACATTTTGTTCCCTGATATGATGGATCTGCTGCAGTTATCTGCTGGAGGAAAGCCTCTCTCTCAGTTTGGTACAGGGGGCAGGAGAGGAGAAAATGGGCCTCAGTTTCTATTTCTCCTGAAGAACAGCGTTTACATACTCTTAATTCTCTGGGCTTCCATTCTTTCTGATGCCTTTTTCAACCTGTAGTTAATGGTCGGTGAGTCTGTACATTGTTAATGTGCGTCTCTGTTTTGGGTTTTTTATGCTGACCAGATATTGTGTTGGAGAATATTCTCTATCCAGTAAGCGATAGCATTCTACTTTATTGATGGATTTCATTTCATTCTTCCAATTGTCAATGTAAGTCATTTTGTTGTTTTTGTCTATAGATGCCAGGTGAGTTTTGGAGAGATTTTGGAGGTCTTGGATTTTGAGGTGGCAGGTTTCTCTGGTGTTTCTCAGAGGGTCTGCCTCTGGACAGAGGCTGTTACTGAGAAAGGCTCTGTGGTGATAGGAATCAGGATCAGCTTGTGTTAAGTGAACCTGGGACTTAATTGACCTTTTGATCATGTGTAGAGAGAGAGGGAAGTGTCCCAGCTCTGCTCTACATGCATGGTTTGGACGGTTTCTATGGACCTTCAGGATTTCCTTGCAGAATTGAAGGTTCAATTTCTCTGTGGGTGTTGTGTCCCATGAGGTGTGCCTCTGGGTAATTAGAGGGCCCCACACTTCACTTCCATACATAAGTATGGGTTTGATTACACTGTTAAATAGTTTTAGCCAAATTGTAATTAGGGCCCGAGCAGGGAACCTGCGAGGTCCCTATTGTTTTTACAAAGATATTTTATTTTATTAGGGGGCCAAGCCCGAGGGGCCGAGGGAACGCGTATGCTTGCATAGGACCTTTCCTAGGACCAGCGGTGCTAGGAACCCTATTGTAATTGTAAAGATTTTTATTTTCATTTTTCTCCGGCTAAAAGTGGTGCTGCAGCCTAAACCGTGCAAGGGAGGGCGGTGCAATTTGGAGGGTTGGTCCAGACTCCTGCGAATATCTCAGACACAAAAAACTACATATATCCCCCTGCAGGGGGCGCTATAACGGAGGGAAATACGTTTTTGCCTATAACTCCCACACCGTATGTCGTACATTCAAAAACCTTGTATCCCCAGATTCCCTGAATGGAGCTGAATCAGAAAGTTTTTTTCACAAAATCGCAAAAACTAGAAAACCTACTTTTTCGAACTCCTCCTTGGGATTTTGTCCGATATACATGAAACTTGGCACATACACTCTTCAGCTGGACCTCATCTACAGTTATCAAAATAATTTTGCTCGGTCAAAAATTGTGTAATTAAAGAACAAATTTCTGTAGCTAGCTATAAAAATGTAACCTGTTTGATATCTCAGTCAAACTAGAGGCTATTAACACCAAATTTAAGATCCTTGGTTGGCATGGGACTGGGGAGGGATGAGCCGAATTTGGCGAATTTTGGCCACTAGGGGGCGCTAAAAAGATGAGAAGTTTATATCTTCTGAACGGCTACGAAATTTGGTCGGTATGATGTAGGGCCAATCCTGAGGCCATATCTTGAATGTGGTCATAATGACTGCTCAATGTGGGTGTGGCTTATTACAACATATCCAAATAGGCACACATTCAGCCTTTTGTGCTTCCAGCGCACTTCCCATTACAGTGAATACTACGGCTCAGGCGTTGGCCTGTGTCCTCACTTTTGCCCTGAGCCCGGCATCCTTTGGGGCCAACTTCGGTGGGCTCTGCGGTGCGCGGGGTCCGAGTTGCGTGGGGGGGCTTGGCCCCCGTTCATAACTGCTTGCAGTTCTAGTTTTATTTATTTTTCTTCCGCCAAAATGATCACATTTTTCACTGCCTGAACATACCACCAAACTTGGAATATAAGTCACACCTGGCGAAAAATTTCATAATCCATTGTCTTCCTGAATTTCCACCACTAGGTGGCGCTACAATCAAGGAAAGTGCGTTTTGGCTTATAACTCGTATATACTTTGTCTCACATTCAAAAACCTTATAGACCCTTTTTCAGCCAACGTCATAAAATATATGCACGCGCATTTCGGCAACGGAAGTGGTGTTGTTTTCCGGCAGCTCTGACTGACAAAGACGAGGCGGCAACTGGTTATCAAGCATTTACAAACATTTGCTCTTATCAACATGTCTGGTTGTTGCGTATACGGTTGTACGAATCGCTATTCCACCGACGGACTAAAGTTTTATAGGATTCTGACAGGATCACGACCATTTCAGAGCAAAATCTTTGCTCCGTAAGTGGTCCGGTCACTTATCCCCCCAGCGTCTTCGGTTGCTAAGCGACGTCTGCTGATCTGTAGTCTACTTCATGTCGGAAAAAACTACTCCTATGCCACTAGTATGGATGAGTTTCACATTAACTTTAATATTTTGGATAAATACGGTGATTTCGAGTCTTGGCAAAAGGCTGAGTTGTTGTCAAAGGTCAAGAAAAGAAAAAGAGAGGAAAATAAGTCTCTTCCAGTTCGTCCTGTCGGGACTTAATATCCCGATAATGACCGCCGTTCTATACACTATCCCTTACATAACAACTACGTATATCATAGAGCTATGAACTGTTATCTACAAACCCACAACACCAAATAATAGGCTGCTTACCCCGCCATACAGGTGCAATTCGCTGCGAGAACGTAGTTTTCTCATTGGTTGATTATGACCCAAGCCTCATACATCGTTGTCTTGTGTCCTTGTCTTTGACTAGGGAGAATTTCTGACCTCAAAACACAAAACTCTGAGTCTGTCATGGTATTTGACGTTCTGTACATGACCACAGACAACGTATTCATACGCATCCAGTGATTTATAGGCTCGTAATTTCTCTCTGTTGTACAGGCTCGGCTTCTCAATTAAATAGGTATAAATATCTGGCCACTGCATATTCGGCCATTTGCTAACGTCTTCAACTCACTCATTAATAGAACAAGGATCTGGAAGTCGGACACCAGTTGTCAAAGTCAACTTGTTAAGGTAACATTCACGATCTTTAGTTGATAAACCATTTGCATAGCTTGACAAGCCGTTTATCTCCGCCATACTTCCGTTGCACACATACGTTCTACATCATTATTGTGTACAAACAGAAAAAGGGTCTATATCTACGCATTCAGTGAGTTGTGGTGAATCTTGTTGTATAGGCCACGCCCATTTCTGCCTACCGTTTTTTTTTTCGCTACGTCGCGAAATGTCGAAAACCTACTTTTTCGAACTCCTCCCAGGCAATTTCATCAATTTGCACGAAACTTGGCACACAGCATCTGTGGACCCTCCTGACAAAAAGTTAATAAAAGAATTTTGATAGGCCAAACAATACTCAAGTTATTAAATAACAACTTCCTGCAGATTTGGTTCCAAACAGGAAGTGTTGTATATCTCCACATTGGTGTGGTCTAATGATATGAAACTCAGGTTACTACTTCCCCATGAGCCCCTGAGGCCCTGTGCAAAATTTTAGGCAATGACCACAAGGTGGCGCTCTTTAAATTAAAGTAATTTTTATCTCCATAACGATTCATCGGATTAACATGAAACTTAGTACAATTACTGTCAGTGCCCTCCTAAGGACAGCTGACGAAGGGTTTATCGATCCGACGCTAGATGGCGCTGTGGTGCCAGTTTAATTTAATATTTGGCATTGTGCCCACACCATAACACTTATGGAAATGAAATTCATAAAGGTGGTCTAGAATGGCCCCTGTAACTCACACACCAAAATGGCCACCAGGTGGCGCTATTTTCCACTTGAAAGAGTTTTTGGCCCTTAACTCCCACATTATATGTAGCGCATTGTTAAACCTTATATCTGTGTGTTCCCTGAAATCAGCTGAATTGTTTGGTGTAGGCCACGCCCACTTTTGCAAAATCGCGAGGAAAAAGCTGTTTTTCCGAACTCCTCCTAGACGATTTGACCGATTTGCACCAAACTTTACATGTAGCATCTGTGGACCCTCCTGACAAAAAGTTATCAAAAGAATTTTGATAGTCCATAAAACGCCCGAAATATAAAACAACAAACTCCTGCATATTGTGTTGAAAACAGACAATCTTGCATATCTGTACTAAATACTATCTGATTATCACATAAATGTTCATAGTTGTGTTCCATGGCCTAATGATGGTCTGTGTAAAATTTGGTGCAAATCGGCAAGTAGATGGCGCTCTGGTCGCAGTCTAATTCTTGTGAATGGAAAGTAAATGGGGTAATCGTCAAATCCTTTTCAAAACTCATCGACTTTCAACCTTTTAAAGAGTCAGAAGACCTTGAACTATTGGGCATGTATTCAGCTTTTTAAAACCTTGTACGGTTTTTAAATCATTACAGTTTTAGTTTTAAGGATTTTTAGGCCATCTTCTCATTTTTATAATTGGTGTGAATTGCATGAGCTAGAGTGCGTGATATCATCGCTAGAGTGGAGAGCAGCTAGAAAAAAATATTTTGGCGATAACCATTGCATTTTTTTTCCAAAAATGGCAGGAATTTGGGAGGCCTTTTTCCATTCATTCTTATGGGGACATTTTCTACTTTGCCTCTGCTACTGCTCTAGCATATGTGCAGTCACAGAAACTGTAAGAAAGCTCTACGGGTAAAGGTGCAACAGCACCCTCTACTGGTGCAAAGACAACTAGCAGTGAACAAGTCAGGACATGCTCAGTCACACTGAAATGCAGCAGACCAGTCAGTGAGCAGACCCTGTGAAGCTGCATGGACTTTCTGTGTGTTTCTCTAATGATGTGTGCGTTCTTGAGGAAATGTACGTGGTTTCTGCTTGTAGTTATGGATAATTTGATCACTATTGCAGTTTGTGTTATTTTACATGGAAATATGTTGAGTATGTGTGTATGTGTGAGTTTTCTGTAAATTCTTGACCATTCAGCCTTGCTAATGGGTACAAACCTCCATTTAACAGTCTACAGGGTCAAACAGTGTGCTCCTCTCAGTATTTGTTCTTTATTATAGATTGCAGGGAGTTCTTCTGATTTCAGCATACATTGTTTAATACCGGCAGGAGGAGCAGCCCACCAAACATATGAAAAACGTCCTCAACAGAAGGTGTTGCTTTGAGAAGCCCGACGGCAGCATGCATCGACAGCAGCATGCCCCGAAACAAGTGGACTGCGAGGGCCCGTTCATCGCTGCTCGCAGCTTTAATTGGGGGATTGAATTTATATAGCGGGCTTTTGATGCTATAGTAGGCCCTGCATGCCTTTTCTGTTAGGGAATTTATTGCTTTGTCAAAGCTGCCGGATGCACTGATGATGATGCCTAGATAATTATATTCCATTGTATGCTGAAGTGTGGTCCCTCTTACCCTGAAAACATGTTTGGATTCCTGTAGCCTGGCCTTTTTTTGGAATACCATGACTTTGGTTTTGTCAAGGTTGATATCTACCGCCCAGTTTTGACAGGACGTCTCCAGCAGAGAGAGGTTCTGCTGTAGACCATGTTCTGTTGGGGACAGTAGAACCAGGTCATCTGCAATCATGAGGAATTTGATTTCTTTGCCTTGTAGATCTAATCCTGGGCTTGGGGACTGTTCAAGAAGAGTGGCCAATTTATTGATATAAATGTTGAACAGAGTAGGAGACAGGTTGCACCCCTGATGCACCTTTTTTCCTTGTTTGAAGAACTCTGTTCTTTTGTTTGCAATTTTGACACAGAACTGGAATATTTGGATTTGATTAGATCATATATTTTACCCCCAATTCCATTTTGTAGAAGTTGTAAAAATAACCCATTGTGCCAAATTGTGTCAAAAGCCTTTTTTAGATCTACAAAACATGCAAACATCTTTCCTTTGTGTTTTTTGTGAACATGCTGTTGGATGAGTGTATGGAGAGTGTAGATGTGGTCAGATTTTTGATGATTGGGTAAAAAGTTTTGGCTTTTATGATTTGGCTTCTAGACAGAATATGATGATCAGTGAGATATGTGATTAATCTGGAGTTAAGGATGCTACAGAAGAGTTTACTCAGGTTGCTGTTCACACAGATGCCCCTGTAATTGCTGGGGTTGTACTTGTCTCCACTTTTAACTATAGGAGAAATTAGAACTTTATTCCAAACACTGGGGTAATATCCAGCAGCCAACACCAGGTTGAAGTGTTTTTGCATGGCAAGTTGGAGTTTTAAATTACTGTGTTTCAGCATCTCTGAGTTAATGCTGTCTATACCGCAAGCTTTTCCATTTTTAAGGGTTTTGAGTTTGTGCTGTATTTCTTTAATGGTGATGCGGTAGTCACGGGCACACTGGGTGTCCTTCACTGTCATTTCTAGTTCTTTCAGTTTGTCTATTGTTAAAATTTGGTGGGGATTCAGACCGTGACACTCTGGATTTTTATAGAGGTCAAAGTAATTTTCCCAGATTCTGCTATTTTGAATTGGGTTGGTCTCTGTACATGTGTATGGAGGACTAAACCTGACTTAAGTATAAATAAATGCATAAATAAATGTATAAGTAAATGCATAAATAAACAAATAAATAAACAAATAAATAAATGCATACATAAATGAATGCATGAATAAATATATAAATAAATACAGGAATACATAAATAAATAAATACATAAATAAATGAATAAATAAATAAATGCTGAAATAAATGTATAAATGAATAAATAAAAGAATAAATAAATGCTTTATATTTATTTCTACATTTCTGTACACCTGCATTTATTTATTTATGTATTCCTGGGTCCATATATTAATGAGGTAGGAGGTCCTAACCTCAGTCAAGAGCATGATTGGTTACAGGAGTGTACTCGATGAGGGTCTACTACTGCTGCCTTACTAGCGGTGCTGATTCCTGTACACTGTACAGGAATGTTGCTGGCTACCAGCAGGCCTGCTCAGCTAGCTGTTAGCTGCAGTTGTTGACAGTTGTTAGTCATGTAGCTCTGGTTTAGAAATGAATTTGACTGGCGTTCATTTTAACTTGCGAGGGTCCCAGGTGTGCTGGTGGTGTGGTTTGCCATCGGGTATTTCTTTAGTTTGTGGCAAGGAGGAGGTGAAAAGAAAACTAACAACTAATAATACTAAGAGCTCAACAATGCCACCCTGGGAGTTTCACCCAGAGAATTATTTTCTGACACAAGGCACACAGGTTCGTAGTTACTAGAGGGCGAGAGACGTGGTTCAACATTTAAAACACTTTATTTTCATATGTTCAAAAATCAATAAAACTCATTCACACAAAACAAGACAAACCTAATCAGAGCTGAGGCCGAAGTGGATGGACGAAGGCTAGTGCAGGGGAGGGATCCACCAATATAAAGGAACAAACTTAAGTCACCAGGCACACGTGGCAGACACACTCTCAGTGAAGAAAAACCCACTCCCAGGGACACAGCAAGACAAGACCGGAGGATGCCACCACCAGGTCACCAGCACCGCCACCAATGGCCTACAGCAACTGAAAAGGGAGAAAATCACAAATTAGTGGGGTTGCACACACACACAAAAGAATTTAAAACCTAAGAAAACCATAAGTAATGGACAGATCACAGGCTTAAACAAGGTATCAAATAACTGCCCAATGTAACCAAAGAAAGAAATAAAGAAAACAAAATTCAATCACCTAATTTACAAAATAACTCAATTAACGAGATGCACAAAAATAGAATTACATAAATATCCAGAATGGACTCGAACACACACTCAAAAATAATAAAACAAGGGCACCAGTCCCCGGTAAAAAAAAGATAATCTGCCCGGACAGCGCCGTGACGGCATACAGCAGCAGCAAATGTAAACGATAAACACGTAATAGACACAACGCACAAAGCAGCAGCGGGCCAAGGAGGTGGCTACGGTGACACCTAATTGAGGAAAACCATCATTAGCATTGGCCAAGTATTTTAAAATGAGGTACACGTTAACATATAGGCGACATACCTTTTTAGTAGCCCAGACACTCACACACACACTCACGAGAGGGGGGGAGAAAGGACTCCAGGCAGCCGCCAGCATTTACCTGTGACCACACTAGCATTAGCCACCTAGTAGCATCAACCACAATGGAGAGAGAGAGATGACACTTACCACCGCAAAACAATCACAGCGGCGCACGCAGGGACAGGGAGCTCGGAGCAGCACACAATCGCCCTGCAAACACAACACAAAATCCCTTGATCATAATGATCGAAATAACAACGAGCAGCTAGGTGAAGCAGCATGCGGCCATACCTGTCGGGCACACAACCTCCGACCTGGAAATGACGCAGGTGACAATGGGAGCGCAGAGGACGAATCGGCAGGCGGACTACCGCTTTTGTACCGGCCCACCCCAATGCGTAGCGCAAATGAGTAACGGAAACCATAGCAGCCGAATGTAAACAAAAAGGGCAGGGGGGAAACGAGACAAAACGCTTATCCTGCTACACTTTCTTTCTTTCATTTCATTCATTCATTCATTCATTCATTCATTCATTCATTCATTCCATTTCATTTCATTTCATTTCATTTATTTCATTCATTTATTTATTTCATTTATTTATTTATCCGGGACCGGGTCGCAGGGACAGCTGTCTGAGCAGGGACGCCCAGACTTCCCTCACCCCGAACACTTCCTCTAGCTCCTCCGGGAGGATCCCAAGGCGTTCCAAGGCCAGCCGGGTGACATAGTCACTCCAGCGTGTCCTGGGTGTTCCTCGGGGTCTCCTCCCGGCGGGACATGCCAGGAACACCTCCTGAGGGAGGCGTAACGGGGGCATCCGATATAGATGCCCGAGCCACCTCAGCTGGCTCCTCTCGATGTGGAGGAGCAGCGGCTCTACTTCGAGCTCCTTCCGGGTGACAGAGCTCCTCACCCTATCTCTAAGGGTGCGCCCTGCCACCCTGCGGAGGAAACTCATTTCAGCCGCTTGTATCCGGGATCTTCAAATCAAATCAAATCAACTTTATTTATAGAGCACTTTTCATACATGACATGTAGCACAAAGTGCTTTACACAAGAAAGATAGAACAATAATCAAGAAAGGCCCTCCCTCCCACCTTCCACACACACACATACATACACACACACGTACACACACATACACACACAAACACACACACACACACACACACACACACTCTTACTACTGGCAATAAGGAGACATGGCACTGAGGATTGAGGAAACGCCACATTTGGGGCCGTCCATACTGGGAGGAGTCACAGGTTGTGCCAGTGCCCACGCCCCCCGACCCTGACAGACAACAGCTGGCCGGGCAAAGGGACCAAAGGACAGCACCCCGGCAGCAGCCCAAGACACAACTCCCAGTGTGGAGGACTCCCCTGAGGAAACTCTGGAGTTAAACCTTAAAAACTAAAAACATAAGATAAGATAAAAACCCTGACAAAAGATGAGTAAATGGAGTGAACAGTTAAAAGGATAAAATTACGTAAGATAATAAAATGAAAAAAATAGTAATAAAGATAAATAAAAATAAAATTATTTAAGATTAAAATCGCTTTTAAAAAACAAGATAGAAGCAACACCATAAAATAGGATAGAACCACATAAGAATGGAAGTATTAGTTAAAAGCCTGATGAAAAAGGTGTGTCTTTAACCTTCCCTTACAAATATCAACAGTCTCTGCAGACCTGAGGTTCTCCGGCAGGCTGTTCCACAAGCGAGGGCCATAGTGGCTAAATGCCGCCTCACCGTGGGTTTTAGTTCTTGGTTTTGGTATGGATAAAAGGCCAGTGACGGAGGACCTCAAGGTCCGCGAGGGTTGATATGGTAAAAGCAGGTCAGATAAGTAGGAGGGTGCAAGGCCGTTAAGACATTTAAAAGCCAGTAAAAGAACCTTAAAATCGATCCTGAAGCAGACAGGGAGCCAATGCAGTGACTCTAAAACTGGTGTAATGTGCTCCCGCCCTCTGGTCCTCGTCAGCACGCGTGTGGCTGAATTTTGTAATAATTGGAGATTTAGAGTGCTCTTTTTGGGAAGACCAGAGAGCAGGGCATTACAATAATTGAAGCAACAGGAGATAAAAGCATGCATTAGCACACCCGTACTGGCCTGGGAGAGAAATGGGCGGACTCTGGCTATGTTCTTAGATGATGAAAACCTATTTTCGTCATATTTCTGATATGTGGAATAAAATTCAGCTCAGAATCAAAAATCACGCCCAGATTTTTACTGATTGTGTTGGTTTAAGATCTTGTAGTTTGGAAAAAGTTTCTCTCTCAGGCCTTCAGGACCTATAACTAAAACCTCAGTTTTGTCCTGGTTGAGCTGTAGGAAATTCACTGCCATCCATGACTAGATGTCTACAATGCAGTTAAAAAGGGCATCAATTTGCTCTATGTCATCAGGACACACGGCAATGTACAGTTGTGTATCATCAGCTTAACTATGGAAGCTGATGCCATGTCTCCTGATGACATCCCCAAGAGGAAGCATGTAAAGATTAAAAAGAAGTGGACCTAAAATTGACCTTTGTGGAACCCCACATCCACTTTCATGGGTTCCCGAGGAACATGTATCCATACTTGCATAAAAGCATTGATCTGTGAGATAAGAACAAAACCAGCTGAGGACAGTAACAGAGAGGCCGACCAGATGGCTGAGTCTGTTTAATAAAATGTGATGGTCTACTGTATCAAAAGCGGCGCTGAGATCCAGTAGGACCAACACTGTGAGCTTTTTGTTATCTAAATTCCATCTGATGTCATTTAAAATCTTTAAAAGTGCTGTCTCGGTACTGTGGTTTCTCCTAAAACCAGACTGATGTTTCTCTAAGATGTTATTTCTGTTTAAAAAGTAATTAACTTGGTTAAAAGCCAGTTTTTCTAAAATTGTACTTAAAAACGGTAAGTTGGATACAGGTCGGTAGTTATTAAAAACACTGGGGTCTAAGTTGCTCTTCTTAAAAGAGAACTTCGGTCAATTTCAATATGCAGCCTTATTGCTCAAGCTACCCTTGACTTGCCAGTACCGAAGACGCGGACACTTTCGGTCCACCCCTTACAGGGCTCCTTGAACGGGGAGTTAGCATTGACAGCTAACAGCGTGGGGTCACGTCTTTACACTGTGTTTTAAACATCTTAACATGCTCCAAATACCCCCCCAAAAGCTATGCAACATCAGCAGACACCTTACAACACAGCACTGTAGCGTTTATGACTCGCAATGAATAAAAGAGTGGTTAAAACAGTGTGTTTGTGCAAGCAGCTACTTACCGGTTTGTTTACATCCCGTCTTCCCGTAGTCCAAACGAGTCAATCCGTCGAGCGTGCGCTTACTCCCCTCACTGGCAGAGACGGAAACTTTTGCAGACAGAAACGTATTCCAGCATTTTCGTTTTTCTGTTCATAACGTACATGTCCATGTTGTTACAGCCTGTCATGAGTCTACTCGCTCTGCACTGAAAGCTAGCTTGTCTGCACATGATCGTAGCTCGTACAGAAAGAGGACTCGTCAGTGGCGATCGAAGCTGTTTCTGAAATAGTTACGATGGAAAGCTTGTCTGATATCGAAGTGGAAGACATCGACGACGAACCTTTTGAATTAGACGATAGACCATATTTGTTCGAACCGGAGTATACAGATGAGGAGTTACTTGCATTAGAGAACGAAAGAGCTCAGCTCTCCTCTCTGCAAGAATAAAATGGCTAGTACAAGGAAACCAGAAGCGTTTGTGTGGACCAATAATCAGGTCAAACTGCTGCTGCAGCTCACACTCAACTACAAGGCAAGTAAGTTGCAAGAAACACGAACGCAAGCAGTAGTCCGCCATTGTTGTTGTTGTTGTTATGAGACGTCGCAGGGTTCAGGGTTCAGAGGTCAGAGGCAAGAGGTCGAGGGGTGGGGCGATGGCGTCATCGTTTCAGAAAGTATGCAGATTTGCCGTCCACAAGACAACGGGAGGGCTGCGTTTTCAGATGTTTCCACCCTGAGACCCGGTTTCAAAAAAGTCCGTTTTCAAGATCCATGTCGACCAAAACGATGCAATACATGTGCGTTTCCACAAAAGAGCGTTTTGTCTGGAGGGCCTCTCAGTGCAGAGCGAGTAGACTCATAACAGGCTATTGTAAGGCTCATGGCTCATGACAGGCTGTAACATGGACATGTACGTTATGAACAGAAAAACGAAAATGCTGGAATATGTTTCTGTCTGCAAAAGTTTCCGTCTCTGCCAGTGAGGGAGTAAGCGCACGCTCGACGGATTGACTAGTTTGGACTTCGGGAAGACGGGATGTAAACAAACCGGTAAGTAGCTGCTTGCACAAACACACTGTTTTAACCACTTTTTATTTACGAGCTACAGTGCTGTGTTGTAAGGTGTCTGCTGATGTTGCATAGCTTTTGGGATGATATTTGGAGCATGTTAAGATGTTTAAAACACAGTGTAAAGACGTGACCCCACACTGTTAGCTGTCAATGCTAACTCTCCGTTCAAGGAGCCCTGTAAGGGGTGGACCAAAAGTGTTCGCGTTTTCGGTACTGGCAAGTCAAGGGTAACTTGAGCAATAAAGCTGCATGTTGAAATTGACCAAAGTTCTCCTTTAAGAAGGGGCTTCACCACCACCGTTTTGAAGGTGGTGGGGAAGACACCCGTCTGAAGAGAGCAGTTCATGATGTTTAAAAAATGTTCCTCAAAGAATCCAGAAAATTATTTTAAGAGTGATGTGGTAATTGGGTCTAAAAGGCAGGTTGTTGGGTTTACTTGGGAGAATACTCGACAAAGTGTCCTTGCATCAACCAGGGCAAAACTCTCCAGTGTTTCCTCAGGCAAGGACAACAGTTCAGATGTGTTAACAGATAAAACTTGATGGGATAAGAGACAGGATCTGATGTCCTTGATTTTGGTTCTGAAGTGGTCTGCAAAGTTCTCGCAAAGATCGTCTGTGGGTGTCTTAAAAACTTTATTAGAGTTAAACCTATTAAAATATCGAAGGTGGAGAATAGAACTCCCCCAACCCGGAGGGAGCAAGCCACCTTTTTCATCCCAGCTGCTACACACTCGGCTGCAAACCGCCCCAGAACATGCTGGAGGTCCTGCCCCGACGGAGCCAACAAGACAACATCATCCACAAATGATGGGTGATGAATGAATCCACCTCTGAGACCCCAGCCTCTGCTTCCTCTATGGAAGGCGTGTCAGTGGGATTGAGATCCTCGAAGTATTCCTTCGACCGCCTGACGATATCCCCAGTCGAGGTCAACAACTCCCCACCTTCACCGTAAACAGTGTTGGTGGAGGGCTGCTTCCCCCTCCTGAGGCGCAGGATGGTTTGCCAGAATTTCCTCGAGGCTGACCGGTAGTCCTCCTCCATGACCTCCCCGAAGTTTTACTAGACCCGAGTTTTTGCTTCCGTGACCGCCTGTGCTGCCGCACGCTTGGCCTGCCGGTACCCGTCAGCTGCCTCAGGAGTCACCCAAGCCAACCAGGCTCGATAGGACTCCTTCTTCAGCTTGACAGCATCCCTTACTTCCGGTGTCCACCACCGGGTTCGGGGATTGCCACCAAGACAGGCACCTTACGGCCACAGCTCCGAACAGCCGCATCAACAATGGAAGTGGAGAACATGGTCCATTCGGACTCAATGTCCCCAGCCTCCCTCGGGATCTGGTCAAAGCTCTCCTGGAGGTAGGAGTTGAAGACCTCCCTGAAAGAGGGTTCCGCCAGACATTCCCGCGGGCCCTCACAATGCGTTTGTGTCTGCCAGGTCTGTCCAGCTTCCTCCCCTGCCAGCGGATCCAACTCACCACCAGGTGGTGATCAGTTGACAGCTCAGCCCCTCTCTTCAATCAAGTGTCCAAGACATACGGCCGGAGATCACATGACACGACCACAATGTCGATCATTGACCTCCGGCCTAGGGTGTCCTGGTGCCACGTGCACTGATGGACACCCTTATGCTTGAACATGGTGTTTATTATGGACAAAATGTGACTAGCACAGAGGTCCAGTAACAAAACACCACTCGGGTTCAGATCGGGGAGGCCTTTCCTCCCAATCACACCCCTCCAGGTAACACTGTCGCTGCCCACGTGAGCGCTGAAGTCCCCCAGTAGAGCGACGGAGTCCCCGGTTGGAGCCCTCTCCAGTACCCCTCCCAGGGCCTCCAAGAAGGCCGGGTACTCTGCACTGCCGTTCGGCCCGTAAACCGAAACAACAGTGAGAGACCTGTCCCCGACCCGAAGGCGCAGGGAAACGACCCTCTCTTTCACCGAGGAAAACTCCAACACATGGCGGCTCAGCTAGGGAGCTATAAGCAAGCCCACACCAGCTCGCCGCCTCTCACCGCGGGCAACTCCTTGAGAGAGTCCAGCCTCTCTCAAGGAGTTGGGTTCCAGAGCCCAGACTGTGCGTGGAGGTAAGCCCGACTATCTCTAGCCAGTACCGCTCAACCTCCCGCACTAGCTCAGGCTCTTTCCCCCCCCCGCGAGGTGACATTACATGTCCCCATGGCCAGAGTCACCGTCCGGGGATTGGGTCGCCGGGGCCCCCGCCCACGACCGCCACCCAAATCACATGGCACCGGCCAATTCTGAACACTCCTGCGGGTGGTGAACCTACTGGAGGGCGGGCCCACGTCACTCAGGGTGGGGCCCCGGCAGGCCCATTTCTAGTCAAGGGCACGGGGTGGCAATGCCCCCTCAAATGCTTCGGCTGCCCTACCAAACCGACCCCGCTTCATTACGAAGAAAAAAAAAAAGAAAGTATATTCAAATATATTATATTGTAAAGTATTCCCATAAATGCTACACAGAGTTATCACAGTGCAAGGCTCATCTGCCAACAGAGCTAGTGTCTCTCTCTCTCTCTTGTACCGTGCATACAGTCAGTAGCAACTTCTCTCAGTTAGCATCACATTAGATACTACGGGCACTCCAGGCTCGTTAGTTGTTAGCATGCCGGCTAGCAACTGCTAGTAGTAGCCTAGTCCCATCTGCTGTTGCCGAGTTTGTCTCTGTCCCACTCCGCGGCATGGGAAGCCTCACACGGGCAGGCTACGTACCGGTAGTGTAGCGGGTCTCAACTTTCAAACGTTGCCAGCCCCGCTGTTAGTCCTGTTGGCCCAAGAGCCTCACCCACCCCGCCTACAGGATTAAACAACACATGTTAGTGAGAGGGGACTCCATTACCTGTAAATTCAGGTTAGCGCCGCCGGCCACTGTTTAACGTTACTTCCTGGGGCCAGAGCCTCCGACAGCAGCAACTCTGAGGCTGCTGGCATCTGGCAGGGAGACACAGGGAACCCAGACAGGCACACACGACTTTCCAAAGCGCGAGAAAGTGGTAAACAATAATATAGCATCAAACAATCAGACAAGATTTATTTATTTATTTTTATAGCGCTGTTTACAAAATTGCTTTGTCACAGATTATAAAGAAACGTAAATTTTGCCCCACCACCAAATATCCCAACCTCCCGCAAAATGTATGTGACAGACTGACAATCTTAAACACGGGTAAAAGCCAGAGGAACCACAAGCCCTTATGAGCCGGCTGACTAATCGGCTGACTAATCACTCCGTTCCCTGTCTAGTGTTGTTCAAAGGCTAAATGACAATTTAGTCTTTCCGATTCCTTCACATCTGCGAAAATAGCAATCTGATCACTATTTATATACCACATACAAGTCTCTATATCACAGTCATGGTTACCCTCTACAGTGACAAACTTTTACATCAGTCTGCATTCTTTTGTAGCGAATTTCTTGTTCAGATGATCAAAAACGTGAATGGTTTGAAATAATACAAATCTACCTCCATTTTTTTTATTTGATTATGTGTTTGCAAAATTTAAAAATGAGGCAATGCCTTCTGGGAATTCCAAGACTGAAGTGTGTGGGCCGCCTCTGCGTGGTTGTTGGAAGTTGGAGATTGAAAATTGGAAGCTGACTGAGATTAAGCTAGCAAAAAAAAGAATCGAGTCATCAAGCGACGGGGTGAGCGGAGAAAAGAGAGAGAGAGAAATCTGAGAGCACTGTTGGCTGACGGTGAAAAATGCTGCAAACAGACTGATTGTTTTTAAAATCAAATGCAGCTTTACTAGAAGAGGTAAACATGGATAACGATCGACGGCAAGACATTTTTATTATGGAACGGCTGGCTCTGATGATTTTGTTTTTTTATGCATTGGGGTTGTGCATTGATATGTTCATGTTTTGGTGCAGTTGTTTATAGCATCACTGGGGCTCAAAAGTGTGTGTTCTTTCCTTGCGTCAAAAGTTCTATCTGCCAGTTGCGCAATATTTAGGTTTAGATTCCATTTAATATTAGATAACTAATTATGATTGGGCATTGATAAAGTTGTCCTACATCGGGGAGGTGGAGGTGGGCTTAAAATGTAAAATGCCAATTACATTGTAGCTTCAAATTTAAATAGAAATATGTTAGTGACCCATCAACATTTCTTACTGCCCCCCCAATCAAGGCAGTCTAGAACTGGGCCTGGGCCCCGGTAACGCCATTCCGGGCGAAGTGAACGTCCTTGTTTTTATACTTGTCATCAGGGGCACTGGAACCGCTCTTAGTCTGACCCATCACCTAGGACCTGTTTGCCTTGGGAGACCCTACCAGGGGCATTAAGCCCCAGACAACATAGCTAGGATCATTCGGGTACTCAAACCCCTCCACAACGGTAAGGTGGCGGTTCAGAGGAGGAGTGCAATCTACTCCAGAGTAAAAAAACAGCCAGCCCTTCAGGTATTACAGCTTTCCAGTGTGAGGGAGAAGATGCAAAAAACATGAGGAAAACAGCAACAAGGAGTTTATTAAGCCAACCGCTGGGTAGAAAAATATGTATTTCCCGATGTTCTCCTTCTAGATTAAAGAGCAAAATAGCATATTCAAAAGGGATTCTGAGATGATATATCATATACAAAAAGGATTAAAACTGCAAGCAGTGATGAGTGACACAGAAGGGGCAGGAGCTCATTCATCCCTGCTTGCAATTTTGATTGTATACATATTCAGAACTAACTAACTAACTAACTAACTAACTAATATGAGGCTATTATAAAGCTATGTATTTCAATGTGAATCAAATGTAAGAGTTTATATATATCACTTTGTAGGTAAGTGTGATTCCATGTTTTTAATGCTGCAACATGTCATCACATGGAAATATTCTCCAAGTTTTATGCAAAATTGTTTCACCATTTCTCCAAAACTCTGCCTGACATATGTGTTAGTTAGAAACTCTAGGTTCCCCACTAGAGTCAATAATAAAGTTCTGTGGGTTTGAACAAAGTTTTGATGCATGTAGTCTTTACTAGTCTTATTACTGGCTGCAGTGTTGGTTGGGCACACTTGCAGTGGAACAGAATGGTAATTTAATGCATATATGATGAAAGAATGTACCATTGAGCTTAAAGCTCCGCCCAGACGTCCAACTGCCTTATCCGACCACTCTCCGACCACTCTGTTGCCTCTTATTTGACCCGTTCGGCACAAAAGTTGCATTGAACACACACCTTCGACGTGCTGCCTGATTCACAGTGGCGTGTACGTTCTGCGCTTGCGCGAGATGCAATAAGCAGCTGGCGCTTGTGTTGTGAGCTGTAAACGAGAGGCTATGCACGCAACTCTCTTTACTTTTGATCAAAACGAAACTTAACCATTTCAGACAAAAACAGCTGCATGCTAAACGTGCAGCGAGGCATTACCAAACAAACACAAATTAATTTGTACTGAACGGACATAATAACAGCCAGTCTCGTGCCAGTACTGCAAAGCATGAAAACGGGGAATGATGGAACAGACTCCATAGAAAAACAAAGCGCACACAGTATTCCGCCCTCCCACACACCGCGCTGATTCGCTAGCACACCGACAATCAGAATGGCCATTCAGCTGGCACACAACCAATCAGAGAATCCAGTGGCTCAGACATCGGACAGCCCTCCTCCTCAGACTTCGCATGCTGAGTCGGAGCAGACAACGTCCGAACGGCTTTGAAAGCTTCCGACGCAGCTGAACACACCAAACAGAAATGTTCCCGACCTCGTCTGAGTCTCTCCAAACGCTTCAGACGTCCAACGGTTGGGCCGGTGTGTTCCTGCCTTAAGACCAACGAAAGGGTCATAACAGTAAGACCTAATGTTACCAACCCAATAAACATCACATGCTTTATCTGTACCACAGTTATGTTCTGCTGCACTTCAACAATTTTCCAGTAATTTCCAATCAGTATATGAAAACAGCGGTAGCCCAATGTGACAACTGTCAAGTTTCTAAACTGCTGACAATTCAGTAGTTTAGAAACTTAATGGTCAAAGATGGTTTGATTGTTCTGACCACCACATATTTTCCAGTGCACACTGCTATACATTTGTTTATTTGTCACGCAAGATCTGGTTTTACGAAGTTCAGTACACTTGTGTATGGCACTTAGGCCTTAAAGGGATATTCCAGTGTAAGTTTAATCCATGGTCTGACACACCGTGACACCGAGTAAGACCCCCCTCGAGAGAACAAGTTTTCCAACCACTAGCTTGTGTAGTTTTAGCAACCTCAGGAAAGACCACACGATAGCAACACACTGCAGTCTATGCATCCACCAAGAAACCACCATCAAAAAGCCACTCATAGCCACAAACAGCACCAAACTTCTTTGCATTTAGGCCAAAAACGTTAATTTTTGTCTCATCTGACCAGAGCACCTTCCTCCACTGGTTTGTTGTGCCCCCCACATGGCTTTGTTTCAGCAATGGCTCTCTTCTTGCCACTCTTCCATAAAGGCTAGATTTGTGGAGTGCATGTCCTCTAGCTCCGCAATGTTTGCTTTGAGTTTACAGCATGTCGTTTGGAGAGCCTGCTCGGATTTAGTCAGCTGAGTGGAGAGCCCCTTGTGATCGGTTTTTAGCTTCTTAATTTCAACTGAGTTCTTCGTTACCTCTGCTTTAATATTGTCCAGCCGTTCTTCAAAATTAGCAAACTGTTCCTCAATGAAGGTTTGCTGCTCTTTCATCGCAGTAGCTAGCATGGACGATACAGCTAGCTTAAATGACTCAAGTTTCTGGTCATCTTTCAGAGGGTCAGACCCGGTTTTACTTCTCAAACCCTCAGCCATGGTATACATGAGATATACTGAGACTCAGTGCGAAGGGCCGTCAAGTTAAACAGTGCGAGGTGGATGGATAATGTGTTAAAGTTGGGGGAAAAGGCAAGAGCAACCGCGCTACGCAGCCATCTCGTCTGCAGGTCACATGCGTGAGTTAATAAGACTTTTGATCGTATTTTGCGGTACTTTTTCTGGCCGGGGCTAAAAGGTGACGTGCCTCACCATTGTAAAACTTGTTATGTTTGCCAGGTTGCTAAAACTCAAGCTATCTCTCCATATCCACTTTATCCAATCCCTGTTATTGGTGAGCCGTTCGAGCGTGTGCAAATTGACTGTGTTGGGCCTTTCCATCGCACCAAGAGTGGTAACAAATACTTGTTAAAGCTGGACTATGCAGCATCAGTTTCCAGACCAGATTCCTTCGCCGTTTTCTAGCTTTGCACCAGTTTCGTGCATACGTTTTTCGCTACAGAGCTCTGCCTACAGCTTCGGCGCAGACACACTGTCGAAAACACTGGTTGACGAGCCTCCCCGGCCACCTAGCAGCTACTACGTTACCATATGCATCTGTTTGCTAAGAAGCCAGCCGGCTAAACAGCGAGACATGTCTGGCACTTAGTGCTCTGTTCAGCTGGACATATCGCAGGATACAGGCGACAAATCACGCGACATTCAAAGACCGAACTAGAGAGCTACATACCAACGAGAACCTGGATTCAGAACGCAAACAAACGTGTTTGGTAGCAAGTGACTGCTACGCTAAACACCCGCTAACTATCGAGCGAGCGATCAAGAAACCAAGCCAAACACATACAGGGCTCCCAATAAAACAGTCAAGCAATAACATTGTTCAAAAGACTATCAAGTCACGTTGCAAAGACAAAGTTCAGCCACTTACAATTTCAACAGCAACACGGCCAAGTCGGCGTCTGTTCTGGACTCCTCAACAGCTCGTCCTATGTTTACTGTGTCTGGTCTCTTTTTTCAAGCTCCTTTTTCTTCTTCTGTTCCTCCGACTGTGGCTTCCTGGGTCTCTTTTTAGTCGATTCATACAAGATGAATACAACAATTGCCTTGCAACTGGCAGTTTATATCTACCCGGTTCCATGTTTGGGGGTGTGTTTGCCGTAAAGCAGTTTCGAAACTACAATCTGACTACATTTTCGAGGGGCTGCGGGATACTTCCGCCGGCTCACTTCCGGATTGACTCGGACCGGTGGCAGCAAGTTGCATATTCCGCTTCTCCGCCCAGAGGCGCTAGGGGGGGTCATAGCAACGACCAAACGACCCAGAAAGTGTCAAAGAACATTCAGAATGACTTTCAGCCTGCATAGTTAGGGTCATTTTTGCTAATATTGTTGCATAGTGCCCCTTTAACTATAATGTGTACAGCGACTCGCTTTCCCGAGGCCATTCCTTTGCAGTCTATTACAGCTCCAGCTGTTGTTAAAGCCTTGGTCAAGTTCTTATCTGTGTTCGGCCTTCCCAAGATGTTACAATCCGACCAGGGAACTAATTTTATGTTGCATGTTTTAAGTTAAGTTATGAAACAGCTTAACATCACTCGTTTGTTCAAGCGCTTATCACCCAGAGAGTCAGGGAGCCATCGAGCGTTTCCATAGGACATTGAAGTCTATGTTGCGCACCTACTGCCTTGAGTTTGACAGGGACTGGGACGAGGGTGTCCATCTCCTCCTCTTTGCAGCTCGTGAGGTGGTGCAAGAATCCCTTGGCTTTAGTCCCGCCGAGCTGGTGTTTGCACACACTGTGAGAGGGCCCTTTAGACTCTTGCAGGAGAAGTGGCTGGGTGATAGCAAACCTCAAAATCTGCTCGACTATGTGTCAAAGTTTCGTTTCAAACTTCACCGCGCTTGTGAATTGGCAAAGCAAAACATGACCGTTGCACAGGGCAACATGAAAAGATGGTTTGACAAGGATGCAAAAAGCAGGAGTTTTAGTCCCAGTGATAAAGTGCTGGTTTTATTGCCTATCACTGGCTCTTCTCTGCAGGCGCGTTATAGCGGCCCTTATCAAGTCAAAAAGAAGGTGGGCGATCGAGACTACATTATTGACACCCCTGAACGTCGACTGCGTAGTAGGCTGTGTCATATTAATATGTTGAAGCCTTATTTTGACAGGGAGTCTTCCACCCCTTCTGATGATCCAGAGGTCAGTGTGGCGCCGGAGCTGTCCAGTGTGGGAATTGCTGATGGTGACAAGGTAACTCTGGCGCTGTTTAGCAACGCCAGCATTCCTCCTCCTGAATTTCAGGATGACCAAGATGATATTGTAGGTATATCCAGTGATGTAATTCATGGGCGACTAAAAAACTCAGAAATGCTTTCTAATCTTCATGATTGTCTTCAAAATTTGGTTCAGTCTCAGCGTGAGGATGTGATCAATTTAATTGGCTGTAATTCAACTATCTTTTCAGATGTACCAACTCGCACGCATGTGTTGCAGCATGACATTGATGTTGAAAATTCTCCGCCAATCAAACAACACGCCTATCGCGTTAATCCTGAAAAAAGGCTTTGTCTCCAAAAACAGGTGAACTACATGTTGGAAAACGGCATAGCTGTGCCTAGCACAAGCGCTTGGAGTTCACCCTGTCTTTTGACTACAAAATCTGACGGCTCGGAACGGTTTTGCACCGATTATCGGAAAGTGAACGGGGTCTCAAAACCTTACTGTTATCCTCTGCCTAGAATAGATGATTGTGTTGATAATGTTGGCTGTGCCAAGTATGTCACAAAACTTGATCTACTAAAAGGTTATTGGCAGGTGCCATTAACACCTAGGGCTCAAGCCATATCCGCCTTTGTGACCCCTGATGCTTTCCTAGAGTACACCGTAATGCCATTTGGAGTCCGAAACGCTCCAGCAACGTTCCAGCGTTTAGTCAACACGGTTCTGTTGGGTTTATCGGGCTGCAAGGCTTATTTGGACGACATTGTTGTTTATTCCAAAACATGGGAGGAACACATTCAATAGCTTCGTGCTGTGTTTGGCAGATTGAGTGAGGCCAATCTCACTCTGAATCTTGCCAAGTGTGAGTTCGGGCAGGCTACAGTGACATACCTTGGCAAAATTGTGGGTCGGGGTCAAGTTAAGCCTGTCCATTCTAAGGTAGAAGCAATCCTCTCGTTTCCTCCTCCTGTCACTCGCCGTGGTCTAACGGGTTTTACGGAATGGCAGGATACTATAGAAGTTTCTGTAAGAACTTTTCTGCCGTCGCAGCCCCATTGACAGACCTGTTGAGCCCGAAAGTACACTACAAATGGTCTCCGAGCTGTCAGTATTCTTTTGATGGTATAAAAGCCTTGTTAACTAATGCTCCAGTTCTTGCTGCACCTGCGTTTGAGCGATCATTCAAACTTGCTGTGGATGCAAGTGATGCGGGGGTGGGTTTGGTTCAAGATGGGGATGATGGGATTGAGCATCCGGTCTCGTATTACTAAAAAAAAAATCAATCGGCATCAACGTGTTCCACTGTTGAAAGAAGCGCTTGCGCTTATTTTGGCCCTAAAGCATTTTGAGGTTTATGTAGGCTCTTCTAATGAACCTACGCTCATATATACCGATCACAACCCTCTCATCTTTCTGAACCAAATGCGGAATACAAACCGAAGGTTAATGAGGTGGTCCATATTCTTGCATATTCAATGTGGAGGTCAGGCATGTCAGTGGTAAGGATAACGTCCTGGTTGACACCTTGTCACGCTCTTTTTCTGATGAGTGAAGGCCCTTACGTTGCACTCCCGGTATTCGCCATCATAAGGTGGGGGTGTTGCGTGTGGCCATGACCCACTAACTCAGACAGCCAATCACTGTGCTGTGTCTAAAACCCTATGTTTCCTTCCTCACTCAGGCTGACACACCTGCAGCAAATCCTGATCGCTACTGATCAATCAGCAACCTGCTATAGGCCAGGAGGTGCAGTTGCTCATGAGGCTCAGACCGGGCAACACCTCAGTTCCTCATTATGTTTTGTTAAACACTCCTTTTATTCAGTAATCTTTGATTTAGTTGTTATTTTACTTTGGCCTGGAGATGGCCGGCAGTTCTACCTTTTCGTTTAGTTCTTAGTTTATAATTTGGTTTGGTTAGGTAGGGAGGGGGGCCAGCTTCGACGTCCCTATAGGGGGTGGCCTGGTCCCCCCTCCATTTTGCTGAGTTTGGCCGGCATCTCCAGGTCCCTTTTGGTTTGTCGACTTCTTCATTTTGGTAAAGTATTTAAATTGCATTTCAGTATGATTTCATTAAAGAATGTTTATGTTTTTGTGGGAAATGTTGGGTAATAAAACCCGTTAACACGACTTATTTTCTGGTGTTCTTCTTTTATGTTGCAGTCTCCAATTCGAGCCACAGGTTAATTTATTTAATTGTTTGGAGGCCGTAGCATCCAGCCACAAACAAGAGCTGTGTTTTCAGAGAGAAAAACTGATCGAGTTATGTCTGTGATTATCCATGTCCGCGCCTTGCGTCTTTTGAAGACATGGGTACGCAGCACCACGACCCAGAAAAGACTCACACACCTTTCGCTGATGCATGTGCACACAGACGTTCTGAACTCCCTGGACATTCGTCCCCTCATGAGAGACTTTGTCTCCACGACCCCAAAGCGCACTTCAACATTTTGGCACCTGTAACCAGGGCACCTGGCCTGCAGCTCAAAGTAAGAGCATGGTGCCACCGCGCACCTTCATATATTCATGCAGTTTAACATCACACTAGAGTATTTTTGCAAGGTGGTGGGGATGGAGATGGAGAGTGTTGTTGTGATCGTGATTTCTGTGCGTAATGGATGCAGAGAGCTGTTAAATAACGTTTAGATAGTCGGATATTATTTCCTTGTGGTTTGCGTAAAAAGGTTGGAGATGGAGACGGAAAGTGTTAATTTTGTGCGTGTGATCTTAGCGTATTGGATGTGGAGAGCTGTTCAATAACTTGCTTAAATAGTCAGAGATTATTTCTTTGTGGTGTGCGTAAAAGGATTTTGGAGCTAATAGAATCGCGTGTGACATAAACGTAGATGGAGCAGTGACCCAGGTTCATGCCAGCTGACCACATCTATTGCATTGTTATAGCGTTATTGTGAAGTTTAACTTATAGCGCATATTCATTTGAGAACTGATGATGTCTCTGTGTTACAGGCTCTGGCTGTGTGCACTGAAGTGTATGTGACAATAAAGTAGTGAATCTCAATCTATTTATTTATTTTTAAAATGTATTTTAAATAGGCCTATAGGCTCATTGGTTTTTTGTCCAAATAATTTTTTTTTTTCACAGCACCCCCTGTTCAAAATCACTTCCAGCGGCCCTGCTGCCAGCTGTGCACACACTGTCTAATTTAAAGAAACATTTAATGGTAAGCGAAACTGCGAACGTTAGCTAGCGACACAGAAATTCAGTTAGCTAAAGTTAGGCAAGGCAAGGCAAGGCAAGTTTATTTGTATAGCACAATTCAGACACAAGGCAACTCAAAGTGCTTTACAGGCACACACAAATAACATTAAAAGACATACAAATGTTATTTAAAAGGCATTAAAAATTGCATTAAAAAACATTAAGAATTGCATTTTAAGACCAGTAAAAACATTAAGAAAAAACAAACATCAAAAAGGAAGTCTTCAGCTAAAAGCAGTGGCAAAAAGAAATGTTTTAAGTCTTGATTTAAAAGAGGTGAGTGTTGGAGCAGACCTGCAATTTTCAGGGAGTTTGTTCCAAATGTGTGGCGCATAGTAACTGAAAGCTGCTTCTCCATGTTTACTTCTGACTCTTGGGACTGAAAGCAGACCAGTGCCTGACGATCTCAGAGGTCTGGATGGTTCATAACGTGTCAGCAGATCAGAAATGTATTTTGGTCCAAAACCATTCAATGCTTTATAAACCAACAACAGGACTTGTTGTTAAAGTTAACATGAGTTAGCCTGCTAACCAGGCTCGGGCTGTCATTGTTACTACTACTGCTACTAATGCTGTTGCTGCTACTACTACTACTATTTTGGGTCTGTTGGTGGTGCTGCTGGTGACCGGGATGGTACGTGTTTAGGTTTTTTGGTAGTTTTGAAGTTCGAGCATGACGTTCAAATGTGAATACCGTTACATCATTTAGCTAAATGATCACAGGAGTTTTTATTTCTGATATAATTTAACATGGTGTAGTACGAAGGCTCGTTTTGGTTTGCTCCCGATTGCCCTGTTAAAATGAAGGCATTACAATGTTAATACAAACTCAACACTTCCTATGTCCATCTCAAATTAAAAGTCCTCTAGCATAAATAGCTCAGTAGGCTTTTATTGTGAAGCATTTGCACGGACTTCATGGAAAACTCGTTGACTTGCGAGGGCCCCATAGGCAGTTGAAATGTAGCTACTGCCACCTTGTGGGGCTTGCACGTTACAAAATTGCCTGAAACACCTGCAGTAACTGAAATGGGTCACTAAGACTTTAGATCACAACAAGGTATTAAAATAGCATGATTATATTAGGAAATTGTATGGGTAATTTTGGGGGACATATAAGTGACACCCATCCTATAGGTTGGGGTGTTTTACAACTGCTATTACTAGAAATAGTAGTTACAGTAACACTAATAATAATTGTTAATAATAATAATAATAATAATAACCACTATTATTACCAGATTAATCAAAAAACATGGCCGCCACGGACCAATGTATTGTCGCAATGGGCGGGGCTTAGACATGATTGGCCATAACTCCCACGCCCTTTGCCCTATCATCACAAAACTTGGTGGGTAGGTTCACAACTGTACTGGGAATCTGCCAACCAAAGCATGTGGAGCTCAACCTATAGGGGGCGCTATAAATGCAACACATGCGTATCTCAAAGACCATTGGACGGAATTCCACCAAATTTAGTATGCATGCTCTAGGGGCAAGTATTAAGTAATATCTTGAGTGCCATGTGGATTGGTGAAAATGGGCGTGGCCTATGCGTCAATAACCATCATTGTTTGCGTTTTATTCATTTATGGCGAGCTGGAAGGACCCAGAGACACGAAACTTGTTAGGTTGAGTATAAATGACGTCCACATGCTGCTTCAAAAATTTCATCCTGATCCGTCAGATGGGGGCGCTATAACATAGTGTGTGAATTTCAAAAGGCTCTCCCCGCCAAGCCATAAGTGCAATTGACTTGAAATTTTTCATACATGTCCTCCTGATAATCCTCTACAAAAAAGCCCTTGCACCAAGAAAGCCGCAATTACAGATTTTTTGCTGATTTGCATGATGTTAAAAACAGTAAAATGAATAGAACTTTTGAAAGATTGACTCTATCAACACCAAATTTGGTATATGGCTTCGGAGAATGAAAAGACATATTTCTACTATAAATGAGCCAGATTGGTAAAAAAACATGGCCGTCACGGACCAATGTATTGTCGCAATGGACGGGGCTCAGGAATTATTGTCCTTAATTCCCACACCCTTTGCCCCATCATCACAAAACTTGCTGGGTACGTTCACGACAGGACTGGGAATCTGCCTACCGGAGCATGTTGAGCTCAACTGATAGGGGGCACTAAAAATGCCCTTAGCATGCAACTGAAAACCCAATTTGGAGGAATCTGGGGCTTATCATGGCTATGTGTTGCACAGAGCTTTGAGGAACATGGTGGCCGATGTCATCGACTGCAGGGAATGAGGGTCAGGGTGGCCGGTTTGGGGCGAAAGGGATTAGAACCCGCGGATTGCCGCTTGCGGCTATATTTATTATTATTAGGGTTCTAACCCCGAAGGGGTTAGCGAGTTGGAAGGACCCAGAGACACGAAACTTGGTACGTTGCATATAAGTGATGTCCAAATGCTGCTCCGAAAATGTCATCCTGATCCGTCAGATGGGGGCGCTATAAGATAGGGCGTGAACTTCAAAAGGCTCTCCCTGCCAAGCCATAAGTGCTATTGACTTGAAATTTTTCAAACATGTCCTCCTGATAGTCCTCTACAAAAAAGCCTGTTGCACCAAGAAAGCCGCTATTACAGATTTTTTGCTAATTTGCATGATGTTAAAAACAGTAAAATGAACAGAACTTTTGAAAGATTGACTCTATCAACACCGAATTTGGTATATGGCTTTGGGGAATGAAAAGACATGTTTTTACTATAAATGAGCCAGACTGGTCAAAAAACATGGCCGCCACGGACCAATGTATTGTCGCAATGGGCGGGGCTTAGACATGATTGGCCATAACTCCCACACCCTTTGTCCTATTCAAACTCAAACATCCTGAGTGCCATGTTGATTGGTGAAAGTGGGCGTGGTCTATTCGTCATTAACCATCATTGTTTGCGTTTTATTCATATATGGCGGGCTGGAAGGACCGAGACACACAAAACTTGGTACGTTGAGTATAAATGACGTCCACATGCTGCTCCGAAAATTTCATCCTGATCCGTCAGATGGGGGCGCTATAACATAGGGTGTGAACTTCGAAAGGCTCTCCCCGCCAAGCCATAAGTGCTATTGACTTGAAATTTTTCATAGATGTCCTCCTGATGGTCCTCTACAAAAAAGCCTTTGCAATAAGAAAACCACGATTACAGATTTTTTGCTAAGTAGCATAATGTGAAAAACAGTAAAATGAATAGAACTTTTGAAAGATTGACTCTATCAACACCAAATTTGGTATATGGCTTCATGGGGTGACAAGACACATTTCTACTATAAATGAGCTGGATTAGT
>CAEMYA010000549.1:266325-277356 GCA_903131615.1 Diplodus sargus | reverse complement strand
AGATTGACTCTATCAACACCAAATTTGGTATATGGCTTCGGGGGATGACAAGACATATTTCTACTATAAATGAGCCAGATTGGTCGAAAAACATGGCCGCCACGGACCAATGTATTGTCGCAATGGTAGGGGCTTAGACATGATTGGCCATAACTCCCACACCCTTTGCCCTATCATCACAAAACTAGGTGGGTAGGTTCACAACAGTACTGGGAATCTGTCTACCAAAGCTTGTCAAGCTCAACCTATAGGGGGCGCTATAAATGCAACATATGCGTATCTCAAAGACCATCGGACGTAATTCCATCAAATTTAGTATACATGCTCTAGCGGCAAGTATTAAGTAATATCTTGAGTGCCATGTGGATTGGTGAAAGTGGGCGTGGCCTATGCGTCATTAACCATCATTGTTTGCGTTTTATTCATTTATGGCGAGCTGGAAGGACCCAGAGACACAAAACTTGGTAGGTTGAGTATAAATGACATCCACATGCTGCTTCAAAAATTTCATCCCAATCCGTCAGATGGGGGCGCTATAACATAGTGTGTGAATTTCAAAAGGCTCTCCCCGCCAAGCCATAAGTGCTATTGACTTGAAATTTTTCATAGATGTCCTTCTGATGGTCCTCTACAAAAAAGCCTTTGCACCAAAAAAACCACGATTACAAATTTTTTGCTAATTAGCATAATGTTAAAAACAGTAAAATGAATAGAACTTTTGAAAGATTGACTCTATCAACCACCGAATTTGGTATGTGGCTTTGGGGAATGAAAAGACATGTTTCTACTATAAATGAGCCAGATTGGTCAAAAAACATGGCCGCCACGGACCAATGTATTGTCGCAATGGGCGGGGCTTAGGAATTATTGGCCATAATTCCCACACCCTTTGCCCTATCATCATAAAACTTGGTGGGTACGTTCACAACAGGACTAGTAATCTGTCTACCAAAGCATGTTAAGCTCAGCCTATAGGGGGCGCTATAAATGCCATTAGCATGTAGCTGAAAACCCAATTTGAAGAAATCTGGGGCTTATCATGCCTGTGTGTTGCACAGATCTTTGAGGGACACGGCGGCTGATGTCATCGGCAGCGGGGGATGAGGGTCAGGGTGGCCAGTTTGGGGCGAAAGAGGTTAGAACCCGTGGATTGCCGCTTGCGGCTATATTTATTATTATTATTATTATTATTATTGTAATATGTGATGTCATTCTTGAATACAGCTGAATAGTTAGTCGTCAATGAATGTTGTAAACTAAAACAGAGCATTTTCCAGTTTGCATTGTAAAGAAGCAGATTTTTGTTTGCTTTGTAAACTGTTTTACAGTTTTCGAGTTATACATTTATGTGTTCTGTTGTATCTTATGGATATTTCTTCTTTCTTGTCTTTATTTGCATTTGTATTGAGCTAATCCAAAAGTAACTTAATGTAATCAAGTTACATTACTTTAATATTGTGGTACTTGGATTACGTTACTGACTACATTTTTTAACAGGTAATTAGGAACTGTATCGGACTACATTTTTAAAGTAACCCTCCCAAATCTGCTGATGAGTGAGGAGAGTGGAAGGAGAGTTTAGAGGGGCAGGTCATGGGGAGAGGGCAGGAATGAAGGTGGTTATGGGTAGGGGAGATCATAGGCTTGTGAGAAGAGGTAGGTTTTTAGGCGGGATTTAAATGTGGTAAGTGAGGAAGAGTCACGGATGGGTTGGGGGAAAGAGTTCCAAAGTTGGGGTGCAGTTCTGGAGAAGGCTTTGTGTCCAAAAGTTTTGAGTTTTGAGTATTTTGAAGTCAATGCGTTGTTTGATAGGGAGCCAGTGGAGGGTGTAGAGAACGGGGGTGATGTGTTCACAGGACCGAGCGTGAGTGAGGAGGCGAGCAGCAGAGAAATGAGAGGTGATGCCAGTGAGGAGGGAACAATCTTGTTTTGTGAAGGTAGTCCACCAATTTCTTTAACCCAAGAATCCAGATTTAGAAGCGTGCGCATATTAAAAACAGTTTCCCCATCTGCTCCAAGTTTCCTGAAGAGAGTCCTTCTATGACTGGAGTATATTTCGCACTGGAGTAGTACATGCTTTACTGTCTCACTATCTCCACACTCACATTTGCCATCAGGATGCTTACCAATCAGAGCCAGCCCACTCCTCAGCCCACAGTCCAAGCCTCAATCTTGAGATTACAACAGAGTCTTTTCTACTACACCTAAAAGTGCACTTGTCTTTACTTACTTTTTCTTGCACTGAAAAGTATGCCCTTCCCTTCCTTTCCTTCTACCAAGATTATTGCCACTTCTCTTGTAGAGACCTGTTTATTCTTTCTGTGTACTCTGGTGCCCCATATTGTAAATGAATTTGTACTATTTTCTTCTTCACCGCCTTCTTTGCCATCTCACCCGCCTCCTCATTCCCTTTCACACCCATATGTGCCGTAACCCAAAGAAACCCCACCTCATATCCTGCCTTATGAATTCTGTAGTAAAACTACATCAGGTCTGGACTTGGATTTAGTTTCTTTTATTGTAGTTAAAGTTGCTGCTGAATCACTGCTTATGATTGAATTTCCCTGTTTATTGTCCTCAACCCATCGTAATGCCCACAGAACTGCCACCATTTCTGCTGTGAAGACTGACATATGATCTGAAATTCTGTATCTTTTTTAATAACCGATTTCAGGTTTGCTAATACCAACTGCCACTTTCCCACTCTCATGATCCTTTGACCCGTCTGTATAAATGTATAGGTGCTCTCCGCATTTTAGTTGCTGCTAGACCTTTACCTCCTTCACTACAACCTCTGACATCATTGATTTGCTTTTATTCAACAACTTTAGGTCAACAATGGGATCTGGAATCAACCATGATGAAACAACGGGGCGACATACTGATTTCTAACTGCATCTCCGCCATTTCTATTGATACTGCCGATATTGGAGTTGTGCTGAATGCTCCACAGCACACACTCAGGGCTTTTGTTGGACTCTGTCAAGTTTATTGATCACTGAAGAAGCTGCTGATCCATAAACCATACATCCATAATCGATAGCTGATCTTATCATTGCTCTGTAAATCTTCATCATCGATTCTCTATCAGCCCCCAGTCAGATCCGGCTACACGCCTAAGGACATTCATTATTTTCCCACACTTCAACGAAACCATTTCAGTATGTTTTTTCCCTGTCATCCTTTCGTCCAACCACATTCCTAGAAATGTAAAATACTTGACTTTTTCAAGATTGTTATTGTACAATTGTATTTGCTGTGACGGCATTATTTTCTTATTTCCAAACACCATATATTTAGTTTTATCCGTAGAAATTTTAAAACCCCTATCATTAGCCCACTCAGTCACTTTCTCTAAAGCACCTTGAATTTCATTAAACAGGTAGGGGAGGTTCCTCAGTTGCTTCCAGATAGCCCCATCATCTGCAAATAATGATCCAAAAAATCCAAATCCTATCCCCACTCTACTAAACATGCCATTAACTAGTATATTAAAAAGAACTGGACTTATCATGCTTCCTTGAGGGGTTCCATTCTCAACCTCAAGCTCATCTGATAGTTAATTTCCAATCTTCACTTGAATTGTGCGGTTAAATAAAAAAATCTTGATCCAGTTAAACATTCTCCCTCTGATTCCCGTGTCATAAAGTGCAATTAATAACCTTTCCTCCAAAGCATGTCATATGCTTCTTCAATATCCAGAAAGACTGCTACAACTGCTTCCTTATTTGCAATAGCTTTCTGTATGTCCATGTCAAAAATTAAAACAGCATCCATTGTTGGACATCCCTGCCTAGATCCACTCTGATGAGTCACAAAAAAGCTGCTTTTCTCCAACGTATCCACAAGTCTATCCGTTATCATACGTTCCATAATTTTGCATAAGACAGAGGTCAAGGCAATTGGATAGCAGTGGTCCTCAATAGGCGGCCCCCGGGCCGCATTGCTTCCCCACAGCTCATTGTGAGCATTAAAATCCCCAACCCACACCACTGGTACACTTATCTGATCCACAATTTCTTGAAAGTGATTATCCTCTAAATTGATGCAGGGGTTATACAAATTGACAATGGTGATTTTCTTTCTTTCTTTACTTCTGTGATGACACATTCTAACACTGTATTCATGTCTGTTCTTCTATACTGAATTCCATTTCTAATGAAAGTTGCACACACCCCTCCCACTGTATTCTCTCTGTCTTACCTTTCACATTTATATCCCAGTATTATAAAATCAAGTCTCGGTTTTAACCAAGTTTCCTCAATGCAAATTATTTCTGTTTTTTCTTCAAGCCCATCTAACGTGTTTAAATTCTTGCCCATTTGCAATTAGACTCCTAGCATTCCATTGCATTATGTAAAACATAATGCAGAGGACACTAATAACCATCATAGCTCCCATATGTACTTCCTATTTCTTCTTCGTCATTATCATCTAAGCCTAGATGTTGACTTCCATTTGACCTTTGATCTGCACTGTTCTGAGAATAGGTAAACTCCCATATTTACTTTGGATTTACTCTCTTGAAGCCTGGAAGTCTTTCTGCAGCAGAAGCAATTTCTCACGCCACATCAGATTTTTTTTGTTTGCCACCATTTTAACCCTCCACATTGTCTCAACCATGAATGCCATTAGCCCTTTCTTGTTTATCAAGACTGAGTTATCATTTACAGTAATATGTCCATTTACTAGCTCTCTTGCAACTGCCGCGCTTTGACTTGCAACAGCCGCTGTGGAACTCTACTGCAGAACATGTTGAATGAATAAAGAAGGAAAACAAAATATCTTATACAGAGGCAGCCAGAAGGGTGGAGGATAACAGAGTGGTCAACTCTGTTATCCTCCACCCATTAAAATAATAAAATGTTGTGATAACAGCTTAAAGAAACATAATTTTACTTTACATACACATTACTTGACAGTAAATAAAATCTGAGTACCTCAAGTCTCTGGATGTTGTGGGGCTATCTTGGTTGACACGTCTCTGCAGCATCGTGTGGCAGTTGGGGACAGTGCCTCTGGACTGGCAGACCGGGGTGGTGGTCCCCCTATTCAAAAAGGGGGACCGGAGGGTGTGTTCCAACTATCGGGGGATCACACTCCTCAGCCTCCCTGGGAAAGTCTATTCCAGAGTACTGGAGAGGAGAATTCGGCCGATAGTCGAACCTCGGATTCAGGAGCAACAATGCGGTTTTCGTCCGGGCTGCGGAACACTGGACTAGCTCTATACCCTCCACAGGGTGCTCGAGGGTTCATGGGAGTTTGCCCAACCAGTCCACATGTGTTTTGTGGACTTGGAGAAGGCATTCGACCGTGTCCCTCGTGGCATTCTGTGGTAGGTGCTCCGGGAGTACGGCGTCGGAGGCCCTCTGTTAAGGGCTGTACGGTCCCTGTACGACCGGAGCAGGAGCTTGGTTCACATTGCCAGCAGTAAGTCAGACATGTTCCCGGTGCATGTTGGACTCTGGCAGGGCTGCCCTTTGTCACCAGTTCTGTTCATTATTTTTATGGACAGAATTTCTAGGCGCCGCCACGGGCCCGAGGGGGTCTGGTTCAGGAGCCACTGGATTTCATCTCTGCTTTTCGCGGATGATGTGGTCTTGTTGGCTCCTTTGAGCCAGGACCTCCAGCATGTCCTGGGGCGGTTTGCAGCCGAGTGTGAGGCGGCTGGGATGAGAATCAGCACCTCCAAGTCCGAGGCCATGGTTCTCGACCGGAAAAAGGTGGTTTGCTCCCTCCAGGTTGGGGGAGAGTTCTTGCCTCAAGTGGAGGAGTATCTTGGGGTCTTGTTCACGAGTGAGGGAAGGATGGAACATGAGATTGACAGGCGGATCGGTGCAGCGGCCACAGTAATGTGGTTGTTATATCGGTCTGTTGTGGTGAAGAGAGAGCTGAGTCGAAAAGCGAAGCTCTCGATTTACCGGTCAATCTACGTTCCTATCCTCACCTGTGGTCATGAACTTTGGGTCTTGACCGAAAGAATAAGATCCCGGATACAAGCGGCCGAAATGAGTTTCCTCCGCAGGGTGGCGGGGCGCTCCCTTAGAGATAGGGTGAGGAGCTCTGTCACCCGGGAGGAGCTCGGAGTAGAGCCGCTGCTCCTCCACATCGAGAGGAGTCAGCTGAGGTGGCTCGGGCATCTGTTTCGGAGGCCTCCGGGATGCCTCCCTGGCATGTCCCGCCGGGAGGAGACCTCGAGGAAGACCCAGGACACGCTGGAGTCACTATGTCACCCAGCTGGCCTGGGAACGCCTTGGGATCCTCCCGGAAGAGCTGGAGGAAGTGTCTGGGGAGAGGGAAGTCTGGGTGTCCCTGCTCAGGCAGCTGCCCCCGCGACCCGGCCCTGGATAAGCGGACGAAAATGGATGGATGGATGGATGGATAAATAAAATCAATTACATCCAATATATCTACATACTTTAAACATTAATTCACATTAATGTATGAGGTATCCTTTTCATAAACATTATTTGATACTAAATAGAAGCAACTCTTCAGCATATTTACAGGCTGCTCCCCATTGTGAGGGGTTTACTCAATGAAAACATGGATTGATAGTAAACAGATACAACTATTGAATATTTCTAAATATTTTCCCATTAATTTTTTAAAGTCCGTGTTAAGCAAAAATAAATTTGTGTGATGAGTTTGTCATACCACAGAAACATGTGTCATTGACCACTGAGCCAAATTTGAAAGATTAAAAAAATTGCCAAGTATATAAAATTAGGTCTCAAAATCATGGAAAAACAAGCACTTCTCTCTGTGTCAGTTAGAGGCGCTGGAGCCACGCCCATGCGAGGGAGGGGAGCTGCCGCCATGTACTGCAGGAGAACCTAACTTATTTTTTTTTTTGTATGAAAATCTTTATTTAACATTTGCAAAAGTACAGACAATCAGAGCAGGCACTGAGTGATAAGACAAGATACAAAATGAATAAAAAATATATCTCTTGATAAAATAATACATGTAATTGGAATAGAATAAAATACATATGTATAAGGCATTTCTTATTTTGGGGTAAGTGAAAATGTCATTGTAGTGTCCGTTCACTTTTCTTATTTGGCATCAGTTTTAAGGTGTCTATGTATAGAATAAACTCATTTGTGAAGACATTAAAGTTTGGGAGGGACTTGGAAAATTTACTCTTATGGATGTTGAATTTACCTATTAAAATCATGAGGTTTATTCGGGAGCAAATTGATTTGTCGTTATATTCGAATTTTGAAATAATATCTTTGGGTCTTATTGTTACATATTGTTTAGTTTTGGAAGCTACTAGCAGCATTCGATGGACCCAGCCGGACCGTTTGAGCCATCAGAGCTAGAAACTGACTCTGAGTCAGACACTGATAGTGCTCAGCCTCGTTCCTCACAGGCCATGTTTTACATTACACACAAACATAACACCCCAGTCTACATATAATGTAATGTATAATGTAAAATCACCTTCAGGATTGGCACCTTCAGTAAAATGCATTTAATTGCCCGTGCGCGTTGTGTCCGAGCCGGCCGGGCGACACATTAACCAGGGTTCTCCCCAGACGGTGGAACAGCAGCGCTGCGACGCTATACTCATCCTCAATGTTAGCTGCTTTACAGTGGGTGTTTGTACTACGAGTTCATGAACGATCGTTCATTGAACGTGTTAAGGCACAACACTGGAAGTCGAACACTCTCTCTTCCCGTAGATGTGACGTGACTTGGCTGAGCTTGCGGTGTTTACCATCCTCGTCTCTGAAGAGGTGGAGGAAATTGAAATTCCATTAATGTTTGAGGAAAAACAACAACAACAACGGCGATCAGTTTTCTTACCTGATGCTACGGGAACTTTGTTGGCCTTTTTATCTTATTAGTCCCCTTCGGAAATTATACAATCTGACATGTTAAAAATAGTAGTCAACCTAAACATGTAGGCTGAGGGAATAGAGGGGTGGAACTGCTGCCGTGTTGCATGCAGACGAATGGGGATCAAGACCCGTGTCTTTTGCAGAGGATGTATTCATCTGATTAGTTTTTTATTTATATATATTAGAGGTGGGTGCAATTCATCGATGTGGCGCTGCATCGCGATGCCTCACGTGACGATTTGGCATCGATTAATTAACGTCGATGCTTTGCCGCAAGACCGGAACAAAAAACACGGAACTTTAGCACGCGCGCCGCCCGGACTGTTTAGTGAGTGGGACCACAACAAACGGAGCAGTAACGTTAGTTTCGGTTAGTGGTGCGCACCATGGAGCCGCGCTACAAACTCCCTAACTGATGAGTGTGAGTGCCACTCTGCTCTACTGTGTTTGTGTTGTGTTCACCTCACTGTACTGAAGCTCCAGACTGAATAAGGGCGGGATCTAAACACGGAGCGGCGCTAATGTTTAGCTGCTTAGCTAGCAAGCACTCGTCGCGCTGCTACGTTACTAATTGAGTTTAGTCAACACGTGAGAACACGTCTGACACAGAGAGTCTTCTGTTGTGTGCTACTTGTGTGAAATAACAACTATAGTCTGGACTTTGTATGCAGTGTATCTGTGTAAACGGCTTCATTCAGCGTCTCGCCCTCCCCTCTGACACCGTGCGTTACCATGGTTACAGGAACGCCCTGAAACTTTATAATAATCAATAAGAGGTTTTTGGTTAGTTTGACTGTACAAAATCATAAATGTTGCCTGATTGTAGCGCATTACAGAAATCTTGTATTATAACATATAGAACTAATGTAAAGCCTCAGAGCTTCTTTGATTACTAACAGTATCATAGTGATGACAGAAAGGTGATAACTCGCCATCAGACTGACAAGACTGCAAAAGTTGCTGTTTGTATGGTGTATTTTTCTGTTAAATTATAAGGGGTTCACTTTAAAAATATTATTATTAATAATAATTAATGATAATGATGATGAGAAGAAGTAGAAAAATACCTTGCTTAAAAGTTCTGTAGATGGTTGATTATTTGAAAGAATAAAGGCTTGGCAAAAAAAGGTACAGTTTGATTTCCTAGATTGAAAATTACATTGAAAAGACAAAAATCATTTTAAGTGTGAATAGAACAGCTGTTCAGATCATCCTCCTGTAAAACACTGTTGGTCAAATATTTAAACTCGATGTCTGCATTAGAGAACATGGTGTGGGGTGAAGATGTAAATCTTATCTTACTTTTTTAGCGCGTGTCAAGTAACGTGCCCTGTAACATGTTTCACAAATTGGGAATATGACTTGGCTACAGCTTGAAAAAACATTTCAGTCAAAAGATTTTTTTTTGCTTTAATCCATGAGTTCAGTTGAATTATGCACTTTGGGTCAGAAGAATGCAATTTTTTCCCTTGGAATATGGCATCTTTTTTGTTAAGTTATCCTATCCATAATCCAGACTGAATAAGTTGAATTATTTAATTTTAAAGAATGCACTTTTGTTCCCTATGGCAGCTTTTTGAGTTAATTGTTAGGCTATTTATTTACAAATGTAGCCACAGATGAAGACAACATCAATCTTGTATGGAAAAAAGCATTAAAAATAGCAATAATCGAAGAATCGTGGCACCAATAATCGAATCGAATTGGCAATCGTTATAATCGAAGAATCGAAGCTCCCATAATCGTAATCGAATCGAATCGTGAGGTACCCTTGTTGGAACACCCCTAATATATATATACTAGTGCAGTGCCCGTAGTAAATATGTGTTCCTATAGAAAAGTGGGAGGTTAAGAAGCTTCTTCATGGATGGCCAAATGAGGCTGTGTTTGAAGGTGGAACGTCAGGGATATTTAGCTTTCTTGTGAAATCCGATATTCCAGGGAATAATTGGCCGTTTGTGACTATTTTTGATTTTGCCATTATATTTCACCTTAAACTATTTACTTGGTGTGATTATTTTCAGCACAACCTCACATGTGTGACTGTACAGTTATTTTTTCATTTTGACATACTATATTAACACTATGGACCTACAATCACAAAATAACAAAATCAGAGTAGGAAAAAGTTAGATTTTTTTACTGTGAAAACCACAAACAGTTTAATGAACCAATTGCATTAGTTATAATGCAAATATAAATTGTTGTTTGCTGAATTTGTGCATAAGTTATATGTAGCTATTTACATTAAAATGCAGGCAATGCCTCAGGCTCCTCAGCTCATTCCTGCCTGCTCCGCAATTCAGCAGTTGACTCACAACACAAATAAAAATGACTACACTACACACCAAACACTTCATTTCACACTAACTATACACTCCAAACACGCTATATGTCACAGATATCTCAACTCTCAAAACTCGCTGTCTCTTTCGCTGTCTGTATCACCGCCGATGTCCCTCACACAACTTCCTGTTCCTCTACAACCAAACTTGCTTCTTGGACACTTTTATGACAAAAGCCTGTTTTTACCGTTTCTTCTGCACCAGACACAAAGCAAACGTGACGGCGATGTTCGCGAAAAAGCGTGGCGGACATTATTTACCCTAAGTCCGGTTTTGGACGTGCCGGTGGGTCCGGTCCGTTACTTCGGGAGGTGGGCCGTCTGGGCTAGCGGCTAGCAGCCAATGTTAGCTCCACACGAACATCCACAGATTCTGATTCCACTTAGTAGTCGGCACGTCTCCAGATCTCATCAGACCCGAACAGACTCGGTCCGGTCTCGTTAAGTCTCATTAATCCACAACAGTCAGTTTAGATGCACAGAACAGAACGGGACCGAACCGCCGTCTAACTCCCGGTCCAGCTCGCGCTGCCGCAGGTATAAATCCGCTCTCCTCAGACACACTTATTATTGTTGCTATGGCGCCGTACTAGGTGGCAGCCTGTTGCAGCAGCTCCCGTGGGCTTCCAAGTTTTTTTGTATTTCTGGTTGATTTTCGATGTGACTTTTGGCAATTCTTCTCAAGAGACAGTGAGAAGATGGACACTTCTTTTTTTTTAAAAACTATTTTGTCTTTTTGAACAAGACGGACGAGCTTGTGGCACTTTTATGTTTATTATGCTAACCCTAGCAACGGAGGGACAGGAGCGCATCACTGAGCGCATTGTTTACACACGC
>CAEMYA010000549.1:242675-262424 GCA_903131615.1 Diplodus sargus | reverse complement strand
CTTGTTTAGTCACATTAATCCACAACAGTCAGTTTAGATCATGCACAGAACAGAACGGACCGAACCGCCGGCAAACTCCCAGCCCAGCTCGCGCTGCCGCAGGTATACATCCGCTTGTTTCTTAATTTGTGTGTCGTAGTCCTGAGCTCTGCAGTGACTGGCTCTAATGCGCATGTCACTGTGGGGGCTCCGATAGACTATGCTCCAGAGTGTATAAAGCATTTATGAAATAATTCATTAACGGTATTATTGTAATCCAAACAAATCCGCATGGCACACCCTTAAACCAAGCAGCAGCCATGTTGAAACTCTCAGGTCAGTCTGATCCTGATCCGCAGAGATATTTCACACACACACACACACACACACACACACACAGACAGACAGAAGTTCCTTGCTTTTATAGAGATTGCTCCCGCGATAACTTAAGATCGTGTGACATCGGATGCGGAGCAGAAACCACTCCCATCAGGTCATCGTGGACACATTTTGACCAGCATGCATCGCGATTGAGGCAGCGCTGCACTGCGTGATCTTGAACTCGCCTAATGGAAGCTAGCAGCGTCATCGGATGGACCCAGCCCGACCTGTTTGGGCCATCAGAGCCAGAAACTGACTCTGAGTCACACACTCGTTCCCAGCCATTTTTTACATTACTTTCAGAATTTGCACCTTCAGCAAAATGCATTTAATTGCCCCGTGCACGTTGTGTCCGAGCCCGCCCGGCCCGGGCCGACACATTAACTGTAATTATTAGCTCGACCCCGATTTAAATCCGCCATTTTTATAATACGTGGGCTGTTACAACGGACGTTCTCAGGCTCCATGTTGCACTTACACTACACAATCAGTGATGCCGCTAACGCGTTACTCTAATCCAGTGGCGCTGCGCCGCTATACTCATTTTCAATATTAGCTGCTTTATAGCGGATGCCGCGGTGACGACCGTCCGTCCGACCGTACGTCCCGCGGCAGACAGCGAGGAGCGTCAGGGTCGGGCTCGGGCAGAGAATCTACAGTCTGGCCGGTGGCGGGGATGAGAGCACCTGTTGTGGGCAGGACGGTCGCAAGCGGGCAAATAATGCCGGCGGCGGAGATGAGAGCATGCGCTGTCGGCGGGACAGGAGGATGCAAGCCGGGGACGGAGAGGGTCGGTTCGGCCCCACTGACCAGCGTCAACGGATTCTTAAGATATCCAGACTTTACCTGGTGACAGTTGCTGTAACTATCAGGGTAAAGTGGACACTGCAAAGCCGGTGTTGGTGGTGATGTTTAACTCCCCACAGTAGCCCCTTTTGACAAAATCGATCCACCGTTTCCTTACGTTGTCATCGGAAACTTAAATAAGCTAACTGCGCCGTTACCCTGCACACTGTGGCATCCAGGAAAGATGCAGGAGCGATGTGGTGGAGACATGACTGTTTAGCTGACTGGTTAGCTAGCTGCAAACTATTCTAAGAGATGCTATCCAAGACTGGAGAGCAAGCGGAAAAACCTTTGAAGCTAATGCGCTGAATGTATTTATACGGCTTCCGCAGCAGGGCAGGGTTTATGCAAATCATCATGGCCGCATTATGTAACGCTGATCATTTCTGACCCGCCCATTAAATCCTGAACACAGAAATAGTGAAACACGGTTTGTGAGCCTAGCTCCAAAATAAAATTATAATGGTTGAATGGCTTTTTACATGTTTTAAGGAAATACATTTATGACCTTTTTAATGTGTTTAGAATAAAATGGCTGAATTTGCTTTACACGGACTTTAAGGAACACAAGTTATTCAGTACAGTAATCCCTCTTTCACTGACAGGCAGCATCAATCAACTTTACAGTCGCATGTCTTTTGGTCAATTATCAAAATGGGCCCTTGGTTAAAGCCTGGGCAATGGCCAATAGCTAATGTTGGCAGCACACAAATAGAGAGACAGCGAGAATCTCCCAGTGGCATTGGCAGGTAGTGGCACCGCAGTGGCAACCTGTGGCATGTCCATTGCATCTCCGTATATCTATCTATCTTGGATGATATATGATGCTCAGCTTTGTACTGCAGTGAACGGGGTCCAGAGAAAAAGCTGCTGGACGAGAGGTTTACTGTCGATAAAAACGAAACTTAACTCTCCGTATCCCTCCGCATTGGGATACGGAGGTTTTACGGTTGAGAAGATGTAGTGCCAAAAGAAAGGCGATGTAAAGCGGTGTGAATTTTTACCTTTACAAAGTACACCGAGATTTTTTAAGGTGAGCCTTGCTTTAGGTGGTTTATTTAGCTTTTTCTCTGGACCCCATTCACTGCAGTACAAAGCTGAGCGTCTGGCTGGAGCGGCTCTCTGCTCCTCCAAACTGAGGCTGTGCTGATCGGTGATTACAGTAGGAAACAGATCGACTATAGATATGTACTTTATATGACCCCACTTTAAAAAACCCGAACTATCCCTTTCATATATATTGATTAATTAAAATGTGTAAACAAGTAGATATGCCACGGACATGCCACAGGTTGGTGCCACTATCTGCCAATGCCACTGGGAGGATCTTGGTGCTGCTGCAGAAATGGACAGATGTAATTTGTGTAAAAGTTTTCCTCCCAACCCTGAAATAAACACTCATGAAAACTAAAAAGGGATATTCCAGTGTAAGTTTAATCCATGGTCTAACACACCGTAACACAGAGTAAGACCCCCCCACCTCGAGAGATCAAGCTGGATTGCTATTGTAAAGTGAACACTCAGTGTGTCAGTTTAACACGAATACTCACACAAAATGAACGCTCGAAATAGGCTGTAATGAAGTATGTTATGGAATTCATGTATTTTTTAATGTCATAATTTGAAATGTTACCATTTTTATGTGACAATTAATATTACAATATTTTACAATACAATACAACAATGTAAATAAGACAGTTGACAAAATAAATGAATGTACAATAATGCAAGAATTCATGTGTCTGTTCAGTTAATTTTCAGAAAGAGGTATTTTGACATGTATGTGTTAAAGAAAAACAAATCACATCTCTCTTTCAGGGAGTTTAACACAGTGCTGTCTCGGGAAATGCGCTGCACAAAAATGTCATTGTGGGCACAGACAACAATATCACACCATGCCATGCTTGTGATGAGTAACTGTCCCTGGATTTGCCAATAATAACAATGGCTTTCCTTCAATTTGTGTAGGCCATGCTCAGCTCTCAGGAACTTGCAGTCTACATAGCTTGCTACATTTGGGCATTTAATTTCAACCAGACCAAATGATGGTCGCTCAAGTGGGTTATATACAAGCCCATCAGGCGATGCACCCAGCCAAGGTGCATCCAGATGAATGACTAGCCCAAACTTAGTCAAATTTAGATTTTTTAGAACTGCATAGTCCTTCAATGCACCTGCTTCCATTTCTAGCCCCCTTTTCATTAGTGTGGTTTGCTTTGTCCCTCTAATGATTATTTCTGCCAGTTTCTCTGCTAAGCTTGTACCACTAACATGGCTTGCCTCCCCGGAAATGTGAAGCAGTCACTCTCTCCTTCCTCAGTGAATGCCACTCGGGTGTTGCACTTTGGCATCTGGTTGCTTCCTCAATAAGGTGCGACTGTGACAAAGTCACAGACAGTGAACTTAGGTGCAGCTTTTCTTGTTCCGTTGGCTCATATTTACAGTCTGTTGGCTGTAAATGGTAACCGTCCAGTGGCACTTTTGGGAATGGTGGTGCATCCTCATGGATGACAACACTGTCAGGTGCAGGTGGTGGGTGTTGATATGACAGGATACTGCCAGTTTGTACCTTGCCAAAAATGGAGTCCACAAGTGGTTTGTCAGATGTGATGTTCATTCTGCAGTTAAGGGGAAGAGAGTCTGGTTCCATGTCAGCAAAGGCAGGTATTGGGTTGAGAGTTGATGGGTCTGGTAGCTCACCGCTGTAGCCCTTGTAAAGTGTAGATCTGGAATAACAATATCAGGCGATCACTAACATTTATTTCACAACACATTGTAGTCTGCTTATTTAATTGGACTCTGCATACCTAATTCCGCTTGCTGAAGTTGCATCTGGTTTGGGCTTCACTACAACCATGGCATCCACAGGTCCTGGCTTCATTCTCTATTTATTTATGAGATGGTATTAGGAGAGATGCTAGTAAAATGTGATACAACTTCTTGGTAATGAAATGATACAAACCATTGTTCGTGGTTTATGCCCGTCTGCTCTGTTTCAGTGCACGAAAGTACAGGAGGGACGACAGACATGCCACATTCAGAGTAATGGGCAGTCTGATAAAGCAATGCAACCAAATGACTGCATATCCTACACCCAGCCACACAGGAACTGTAGCTTTTCAACAAGCACAACTGGCTGTGAATCACGTAATGTCATCTGAAATACACAGAAGCATAATTTAATGGGTTTGAAAATAAGTGGGTCTACAGCAGCAGCAGTAGTAAGAGCAAAACCTGTTATTTCCCCTTTTTACTGGCGTAAGCAACTCATTTTCTGGCTCATGTCACTTTTGTGCTTTTCTGCGTGACTTACCTACTGTCTTGCACTAATTGGCTATACTGTCTTACACCGACATTGTAGCCTAGTGCCATTAACAACAGTAGAGTCAAAGTTTTGCTCCTAATTCCTCTTGAAGAGGAGAAATATCAAGTACAAAAGCAAGGAAGTATGTTTATAAAGAATGAAGTAAAGATGACAGGATAGTTTTGAGTAGAACATCAGCAGTCTGAAGAATAGCTGAGTGGAATATTGTACTGTCTTTGCACTCATCAAGTCAGGCAACAGTAGTAATTTCATTATTATTATTGTGTACATTTTAAACCAAACTCCAATTTGTTTACAACAGACCCAACAACAAAGCATGGTAATTCCCACTCAGCTAACCTGTAGCTGCATTAGGCTATCACTGTTCAGCTGTCGTGAAAACCACAGACAAAGATGTTCCATTTGCAATGGTAATCAAAGCTGAAATGTGGTAACATTAAAAGAGTAAAACTTGTGTTTAACGGAACCTTGAACAAGTTCAACAGAACTCTGAACGTGTCACTTAATCTAGACCTACTCTCAGCTTGTGTGGTGGCTTTGTTTTCTTCATTGAGCGGTAGCAGTGGGCTCTCACAGAGATCTCATTTGTCTCCCTGTTTTTACCTGATACTTTAATAAAAGTGCAAACACATTAAGTGAGTGGTACATAAACATAATTACAGCATGATTTACCTGAAGCAGGACGGAGTCATGACTTTAAACACCAAAGCAAGGCTTCTAGCTCAGGCTAGCTAGCGTTAGCAAATTATCTTCAAAGTTGCAAAGATATGACGACATGTAGAATTTGAAGCCTTTATCCAGTTTGCTACGTGGTGTCGTACTGGATGCCCGGACGATCCTCCGTATATCATTGACAGATACTTTTCGCAACTCCAGCAAACACCTTGTGTACTGCAACTCTGCCATCATAACGGTCTACTGTCACTGTCTAATGTTGTCTTTCGGTAACCGGAAATGTCCGAACATCCTTAGCCAATGTGGAAGTGATGATGCGTGCATAGAGGGACACAGCCAGAAAATTGCCAATGGTAAGAGAAGAAGAAGAACCCAGCGCTTTTCCAATCCTCCGAAGCAGAAGGTGGCGGTAATGCACACGTTAAACCAACTTAAAGAAGAAGAACGCCCATTTTGCTCAGTCATATTAGGCACAAAAGTCGAAGTGTGCTGAAATACCAACAGGCAGAAGAGTACAAAGAGCTGCAATGGACGGGTAAATGTGTATATAGTGTAGCTTCTGCTTCTCGGTGCACTCTTCACAGCTGTGCATGCATTGGACATGAAATGAGCCATTTCCCGTGCTCAACCTACGATATGCTAATTGTTAGCTCGACTGAGATTCTTGATACTCTACGGTAACGTTACATTGCGAACAACATGACGACAGCTGGCTACCAAATTTTATATTTTTTAATGTCCTCTTGCTAGCAGGGGACCTTACATATTCATGCTAGAACAGTTAGTTGGCAGAAGATGACAGTCCAGTTAGGCATTACGTATATCACTTCGTCTCGTGCGTAAAATCAATGTTAACGTTTGCTAGCTGGGCTACTGTAGCCACCGATTAAACTGAAATGTATACTTTAAATGTTAATGTGATAATTTAGACTATTATTGTCGGTTATTATTGGTGTAGTAAGCTGTAGTCCCTGTATGTTATTAATGAACCATGTCATAACTGATATAGCAAGCGCACCTGTCAGCTCGTAGGGGTCCTTTTGTCTGAAGCGATTGTACGCTATAGTGTAACGTTATGCTACAGGCGACCTCTGCCGGCTCTTTGTATACAACGGTACGAACAGGGAACTTGAAGATTTATGTATATATGTGACGTCGCTAAATAAAGCCAAGCAACAGCAAAAGACATTTACAGATACCTATAAATATATTGTGCCATTATTTAGTTCTCCAGTTTGATTTGAGGTATGTTTAAGCCTCCCAGTGTTTTATAATCGTTGAGCTGACATGTCAGTAGCGAGAAAAAATAAAATTTTGGTTTCTAAAGTTGTAAGATATAAGATTGTGAGAGCCCTCGTCGTTTCTAGGCTTTACTGACAAGTGTTCCCAACAATAATATAATGTTAGTTTCTAACATTGCAAGAAGGCGCCCTCTCATCTTTGCGGATATGCTCTAATGGCATGTGTGTTAATTGACCCGGATATGACACACTACAGAATCATCAGGCAAGCTTTACTGATAAAACACAGCCCACTTCACTCCTCCTATTAGAAAATATAAAAAAATAAATTGTTGCAGTGGCAGCCATGTTTCAACAAATGGAGGTGCGCCACTGCAAGGTGAATAAAGGAAACACTGCCTCTGTATTAGTGTTTGATGTCTTTGATGCTTCTTCAGAGGATGTAAATGGTAAAGTAACCAATATCAGCCTGTTGAAGTCTTATAGATAAATGAATGCGGAGTTACTTAACACATGAAACCACACACACACACACACACACACACACACACACACACACAGAGGATAAACTCTCAAGTTTACCAGTCTCTCTCATTCCTTTTTCAGCCATTGTATTTCTAACATTATTTTCTTTCTTTTTTTAACATCTCCCTGCATTCTCTCCATTGGCAGTGATGTTGCGGTTGGTGTGAAGGCAAGGATTCCTAATTTTTACTGGTTTTACAAATGCCTGCATTTACATTGTCAGCATAATATCATCCACAGAATATACAGTCGTGGGATTTTAGGATACGGCAGCATGAAGTAGTGCAGACTGTGAAGTCACAAGATAAGATAAATAGAAAGATGAGTGTTAAATTTTGTGAACTTTGAGATTCTAATTTTGATAAGCTAAAGATTAGCCATCATTCATTCTTTGTTTGCTGTTAAATTTTGATGTATGTTTGGGTAGTAAATCACTCTGCTTATAAAAGTGATATTTTTAGAATTTGTTAGAGGTGGAATGAAAATTACATTTAAATGTATTTTCCCTTTTGTTCTTGTTCTTCCAGAGAGGCTCAGATGAGCTCAACATGTACAGTAGCAGCCCCAACTCTATGACTGGTACGTTCAATTTTAACCTGTTCACACCCACCCATTTTCGGTAATTTTCGCCTATTTAGCATACCCAAATGGAAAAGCTTATAACACAATAACTACAAGTCCTAGATGGATGTACCATACACACAACCTAAATTACATCAGTTCAAACATGGCTCGAAAACATTTTTTTTGTCTTCGAAAATTAGGGATGCTCCGATCAGCATTTTTGGGAGCCGATCCGATCACAGGAATCATAAATCTGCCGATACCGATCACCGATCACAGAATGGATGGGAGATTAATAACAATAATAATAATCCTCAATGTCCGTAATTTACAATCTTGCCTTTTGCACCACTTAAAGTGGTAAAACCATTTGTACTAAAATAAATAATAAATACAATCAAGATCTTTATGTACCACAATCAACTTTTTATTTGTGTAAACATTACATACCCTGTCAAGAGATTAAATAAAATAAAATAAAACTTTTTTGCATAAGCTTTGTTGTTGTATCCCTCCACAGGGTTCTCCCCAGAAATGTGTAGTGTAGTGGCGCACGGTCAGCGGGGGGGCGGTGGGGGGGAGAGAGATCGCTTGGCGGGGTGGAGATTGCTCCTCATGGGCTCCCGTAGTTCATAAAACGGCACTGTCTTGTTAGTAGCTTGGTTTTGTGGCGTCGGACCTTGTCTAACACTTGTTGTTCACGACGAGAAGACCGCGGCAGCCCAAAAACACCCGCTATAAAGCAGCTAACATTAGAAATGAGTATAGCGGCGCAGCGCCGCTATTCCACCGTCTGGGGAGAACCCTGCTCCACCTTTTACTGTCCCTGCTGTGAGGCTCCGGACGTCTAAACGTTTCGCTTACAGTGAGCTGAGTGACGGCTGTTTTTGGGATTTGTTGTTCCCGGGCTTGTTTCTCATACTCGCCGTATTTTGTTGTGTGGCGCGTTCTCAAATGCCGTCTCGGGTAAAAAGATAAATAATATAAACATATTTATATGCGATCGGCTTTTCTGATTGGCACTTTTAGAGCCCACCGATCAACCTGTTTAGGGTCCATATCGGCCGATGACGATCAGCGGCCGATTGATCGGAGCATCCCTATCGAAAATAATAGGTCATATTTGAATAACAATAACTATGATGTGCTTTACGTAAGGCATATGGCAATATGCCACATACCTTCTACGTCTTGTCAACTACACCTGGATGAATGAATGAATTTTAGACTTTTAGGCCTAACCTTATGGGAGTTATGGAGTTTTTAGTTTGTGGTGTCACTGGCGTCCACGAACCTCTCCAAAACGTCTCCAAATGGCCAAATTGTGCCAAATGCTTTTACTCACTTCTGTGACACTGGAAACATTACTGAAGCATTTTGGTGACTATAAAACCTTTCTCCATGATTCAAAACATAATTTTTTCACACATTCATTTGATGGGTGGTTGGAGGGGTTTCCACACGCTTCTAGGTGGCCATATTGAGATATTGTCATGTGACAAGACAATAAAGAATAGTAACCATTAGACAAAAATGACAGACTATACTGAACTGAATTTCAAACATTTTATTATCTTTCAATACGCTATTACTGTATGTACAACTGTGTACAAATATGAACAATATAGAAAAAACTCTAAAATGTGTATAAAAATAATAAGTAGTGGAAATGTATAAGAAATCTTGTCGACAAAAATGACGTATATGCAACTGTACTGTAAATATAAACATAAAAAGTGTGCTGTGATGCGCAGTGGACATTTTGGGCCATTCTACATTCCATGTTGTGTGTGCCACTCATTGAAACAGTCCCTTGTGGCAACAAAACACAAGGGAACATCACACGTTGAACAGCCAACTGGTGTCTTTTTGTGGCAGAGCGTGCAGAGCCGTCTGCCGACACTGCCTGCATCCTGCTTAGCCATATTTTGTCCCTCTGTGAAATAATGCAGCTTGTGGGATGCTGCTGGGTTTGGGGGTGCATATTTACATGAGGTGGATGGCTGGGATGTTGATGCGGGTCCTTGGTCCGCAAGCTCCTCAATAAGGGCCTGACGAAACTCTTTCTGCGTCATTGACCCCCTCTGACACTGCTGGTACAGGTACTGGTGGATGCAGAAGAGGATCGTTGGCGCTTCTGACGACTGCCTTCAGCAGGAGAGGGGGTTGGGCGTCTGACTGTCTCACTTTGAGGCTCCCAATCCACGTCACTGACTTCAGACTGTGACCTACAAAACACAATGCAATGCACAAATGTTACCAAATATAATGAAACAATATATAAATGCAATTCAATGGGGTGTTATTTACATAGGAAACAAATAAACACAGATATATGATATTACACAAAAACATCAGGGAAATAACTGTACATAAATAGAATAATTGAATTGGGGGAATATTCCCAGTGTCTGGTCAGTGAAAAACATCTAGTTCAATTTGCTTACAAGCTTGATAAAAACAATCTAAATGAAAGGGAATTAGAGGCTCAAAATGATTTACATTATAGAATAAAATTACAAAGATTACATAACTTAAGTTGAGTAGCTAGCTAGCTAGCTAGGCTTAGCTAGACTAATTAGGCCCTGGGGCGCTAACCATTTAGCATCATTTATGAAATTCTAATGTATACTGTACTGTTCACTGTAAGCATGAAACCCCCCCACCCACTAACTTTCAATAAAATTTCACTCATGGCAAAATAAATAAATCAAACATCATACAAGATAACGTTACTCACCGATCTAAGATGGAGTCGAGCCCCTGAGCAAACATCTCCTCTCTCTCTCCGAGTCGTACACACTATCTTCACTTTCATCAGATGATGCCATGATCAATTCCAGGGCTTCTTCCCGGACATATTTAGTTTTCTTTGTGCCTATCGCCATTGTAAACTCTGAAAATTACCGTACAAAAAAATCGAAATGTCCGATGCGTCCCTTTACCGTGTGCCTCCTGCGTAAAGTGAGCCGTTGAGCTTGCAGACGCAGCGAAACCCCTTGGCTCATAGATAACTGACATGGGCACGCCTACCCTCGTTGGAAAGGTAAAATAATTGGCTAGAAGCCTGAGTGATTGACATGTCGATAGCCAATACGCTGTCCTTATACTAAGGCAGTGAAAAACGGTAAACAAAGCCTATTGGTCCTTCAAACAGACAGCGCTCGATCTACTTCACAGGCTGTGCTGGGCTGAAAACTGAACAGAAAAAGATAGGGACACTTTTATTTTGTAGCCAACAAAGTGATGAAAATGAGCATACCAACAACACCATACAGGAACTAGAGAACATTCCGATTGCGGCCAGGAAAGTATGGATTCTATTTGCCGAACAAAGTTGGTAGACGGTAAATGGACTTTACAGGACGATATTCACAAGCTGGAATAATTTTATGAAAAACGATTTTGATGCTTTTGATCAGTGGATTCTTACGGACAACTGGAATATAAATAATTGAGGAATGGACACATGTTATGGCTGTAGGGCTGCGTCAAAGGTAGGGAGTCATCGTGTGTTTCTTCTATCTCACGTTTACCATGCTGGTAAATATCAATGATTTATGGTTTGATGCTCATGATTTTTGCAAAATCAACTGGATGAATGAATTTTGGAGATTCTACCCTTTCTAACGACGTATAGTATGTCCGTATTGATAAAAGTTGAAGCAGGATATGTCACTGCGTAGTGTAGACATACAGTCACTTATCTGAAATCGCCCGCCGGCGGGCGGGTGGGTGCGGACAGGTTAACAAGGATTATATCCGTAAACACAATGCACCATCATTTAAAGCTGGAGACATTTAAAGAATAGTAATAGTAATAACTAGAACTGCAAGCAGTTATGAACGGGGGCCAAGCCCCCCATGCAACTCGGACCCCGCACACCGCAGAGCCCACAGAAGTTGGCCCAAAGGACGACGGGCTCAGAGCAAAAGTGAAGACACAGGCCAACGTCTGAGCCGTGGTATTCGCTGTAATGGGAAGTGCACTGGGTGAATGTGTGCCGATTTGGAGTTGTTGTACTAAGCCACAGTCACATTGACCAGTAATGACCACCTTCAAGATATGGCCTCAGGATTGGCCCTACATCATACTGACCAGATTTCGTAAAAATCGGTGTAGCTGTTCAAGAGATATAAACTTCCCATCTTTTTAGCGCCACCTAGTGACCATATTTCGCCAAATTCGGCTCATCCCTTCCCAGTGTCATGTAAACCAAGGAACTCAAATTTGGTGTTAATAGCATTTAGTTTGACTGAGATATCAAACACTAGCTAGCTACAGAAATGTGTTTGTTAATAATTTTCGCATTTTTTGACCGAGCAGAATTCTTTTGATAACTTTAGATCAGGTCCAGCTGAAGAGTGTACCTGCCAAGTTTCACGCAGATCGGACAAATTCCGAAGGAGGAGTTCGAAAAAGTAGGTTTTGCATATGTGGCGATTTAGCGAACGAATTGTGCAGCAGAAGTGGTCGTGTCCTATGTCAGAAAACCCAGCTCTATTCAGGGACATATGGATATAAAGTTTGCGAATGTGTTATTTAAAATGTGGAAGTTACAGGCCAAAATGCGATTTCAGCCATTATAGCGCCACCTAGTGGAGTACATGTGCAATTCTTGGAATGGAAGAACTGTGTCCTGTTCTTTCTGTACCACATAAATTGCAAAGCTCTCGGCATAATAGTTTGGCTGAAATTAATGTTTGTTTTTTATCTTGTAATAAGCCACGCCCACATTGACCAGTCATGACCACCTTCAAGATACGGCCTCAGGATTGGCCCTACATCATACGATCAAATTTCGTAACGATCGGTTTAGCCATTCAAGAGATATAAACGTCCCATATTTTTAGCGCCCCCTAGTGGCCAAACTTCGCCAAATTCAGCTCATCCCTTCCCAGTGTCATGGCAACCAAGGATCTCAAATTTGGTGTTAACCCTCTGGGGTCTGGTGTATAATTGGCCGTTTTTGACTATTTTTGATTTTTTTATTATATTTCACCTTAAAAACTATTTATCTTGCCTTGTTTGGTATCATTATTTTCAGCACAACCTCACATGTGTGACTGCACAGTTATTTTTTTATTTTGACATACTGTATTAACACAATTGACCTAAAATCACAAAAAAACATAAAATCCGAGTAAGAAAAAGTTAGATTTTTTACTGTAAAAACCACAAATATGATGAACGAAACATTTTTATTACTTATAATGCAAATATAAATGTTGTTTACTAAATGTGTGCATAAGTTTTTGAAATTTACAAAGTTATATGTAACTATTTATATTTAAATGCAGGCAATGCCTCAAAATCATATGATTTATATATTTATATGATATATTTATATATATAAATATGATGAACGAACCATTTTTATTACTTATAATGCAAATATAAATTGTTGTTTACTAAATTTATGCATAAGTTTTATAAATTTACAAAGTTATATGTAACTATTTACATTTAAATGCAGGCAATGCCTCAGAGTCAGGGCTCCTCAGCTGAATGAAGAGCTACACTGCCTGCTTCACATTCAGCTTCTCCTCATCGTTTAGACTCATTAAATTAAAAAACGACTCCACTACACACTAAACACACTTCACTAAACACTACAGAACACACTTTCTATGCTCTCCAAACACGCTATATGTCACAAATCTCTCAACTCTCAAAACTCGCGATCTCTGTCGCTGCCTCTGTGACCGACACAGCTGCCTTCGCTTTTCCGCCCCGTCACTCCCAAATCTTCCCCCTGTCCCCCAGCAACCAGATCACGTGACTTGCCAAATAATTTTGTGATTGGCTGGTGTGGTGCCATTCTCTACCAATAGAAACACGTTTTTTTGCTTTCAACACTTCCTGTTTGCGGACACGTTCGTGAGGAAAGCCCGATTTTACCGTCTCTTCCTGCACCAAACGCCCAGCAAACGTGACCGCAACGTTAGCGAAAAAGCGTGGCGGACATAGTAGATCGTATCTCTGGTTTTGCTTGGCCTATTAACATGATTTAAAAACTGGTATGTAGTTTGAAGGCTGCTTGAACACATAAAGTCGGAACTGAGACTCACAGAGGCGCCGTTTCGCTGCTACGTCCGCTGAAATTGGTCACGTGATTTTGATTTCAAAGCTCTCAGCATAATAGTTTGGCTGAAATTAATGTTTGTTTTTTATCTTGTAATAAGCCACGCCCACATTGACCAGTCATGACCACCTTCTAGATGTGGCCTCAGGATTGGCCCTACATCATGCTGACCAAATTCTGTAAAAATAGGTGTAGCCGTTCAAGAGATATAAACTTCCCATATCTTTAGCGCCCCCTACTGGTCAAAGTTCGCCAAATTCGGCTCATCCATTCCCAGTGTCATGACAACCAAGGATCTAAAATTTGGTTTTAATAGCATTTAGTTTGACCGAGATATCAAACAGTTTCCATTTTTATAGCTAGCTACAGAAATTTGTTTAATAATTTGCGCATTTTTTGACCGAGCAAAATTCTTTTGATAACTTTAGATCAGGTACAGCTGAAGAGTGTATGTGCCAAGTTTCGAGCAGATTGGACAAAATCCCAAGGAGGAGTTCGACAAAGTAATTTTTCCAGGTTTTGCGATTTTGCGAAAAAACTTTCTCATCAGAAGTGGCCGTGGCCAATCGCAAAGTGATTCAGTTCCATTCAGGGAATCTGGGAATACAAGGTTTTTGAATGTACGACATACGGTGTGGGAGTTATAGGCAAAGACGTATTTTCTTTTGTTATAGCGCCCCCTGCAGGCGGATATATGTAGTTTTTTGTGTCTGAGATATTCGCAGGAGTCTGGACCAACCCTCCAAATTGTGCCGCCCTCCCTTGCACGGTTTAGGCTGCAGCTCCACTTTTAGCCGGAGAAAAATAAAAATAAAAATCTTTACAATTACAATGGGGTTCCTAGCACTGCTGGTTCCCTCAGCCCCTCGGGCTTGGCCCCCTGATTATGGGCGCATGTGAAAGTAGTGAGGAAGTGAGTCTGATCATGTTTCCTGAACATCAGTAGGTCAAAAAGTGACAGGGGCTTCTATAACTGTACTCAATACTTTTTAAGTTGTGAATTTTTTTAATTTGACCTTCTGAGCTTTTTCAACATGCGTGATTCCTTGTGTATACTAACCAAGATATATCTTTTGTCCAGACATACAGAGCAGGATAACATCACCTACTTATATGCAACTAACCAAACCATTACGAGCTTTAACTTGCAAATTTCTAGAAGCCAATAAAAAAGCAGGCCCAATTGGTATCAGACATATAGAAAACCTTGAACTCAACACAATACAAATATCTGCGTATTGAATAAAACCACACAAAGCAACAAAAACAACTGGTAATGGCCGAAATCTCTGAGAGTGTTGCTAGCGCTAGTAGAGCTGCTAGCGCTGCTAGAGCTAGCGAACGCAAGGTGCAGCAGAGAAAACTGATGGCCAGGGCCAGTCAGAGATGCTCCGGGCTGGACTTGCCACAATCAGTAATGACATAAGAGAGCTATAACAAGATAGATAGATAGATAGATAGATAGATAGATAGAAATACTTTATAGATCCCAAGCTGGGAAATTGTTAAAACAAGAGTTAACTACACTTAAAGTCGAACTGAAACAAGAGGTGAAGGAAGAAATCACTAGCCTCCGACAGGAAATTGACCGTAAGCTAAACGATGTCAGCAGCCAACTACAGGCACAAAAGACTGACATTGCCGAAGCCCAGACGCGCATAGCAGAGCTGGAAGAGTGGAAGGTGGACTCGAAGGATGTAGACCGGTTGAGAGAGAAAGAGACGGATCTCGAAGGGAGATCAAGGAGAAACAATATCTGAATTTTCTGCATACCGGAGGACACGGAATGGAGCTCCGCTGCCAAATACCTGGAACAATTGCTAAATACTGAACTCCAGCTGCTTGAAAGGACCAATCTTCAGATTTAAAGAGCACACAGAGCCCTCGCCCCAAAACGGGACAGGGTACTGCTCCCAGGTCAATCGTGGCCAACCTCCTACAGTTTGAGGTGAAAGAAACGGTCTTGAAGAAGGCATGGCAGAAGAAGATACAGGTGGGCGGAAAACACATTTTCTTTGACCATGATTACCCCACTGAAATTGTCCAGAAACAGAAGTCATATGTGGGCATCAAGAAATTGTTAAAGGAGAAGGGAATCCGTTTCCAGACAGCGCTCACAAGAATTCAGATTCACTTGAACAACGGTGTGAGGACATATGGGAGTGCCAGAGAAGCTGCACTAGATTTGGAGGAAAGAGGCTGATGAGTGAGGGAGTGTAGAGGGGCGGGTCAGGGGGAGAGGGCAGGAATGAATGTAGTTATGGGTAGGGGAGATCGTAGGCTTGTGAGAAGAGATAGGTTTTTATGCGGGATTTAAATGTGGTAAGTGAGGAAGAGTCACGGATGGGTTGGGGGAGAGAGTTCCAAAGTTGGGGTGTAGTTCTGGAGAAGGCTCTGTGTCCAAAGGTTTTGAGTTTGGATGGTGGTATAGTCAGAGTGAGAGAGGAGGAGGATCGGAGGGCTCAGGAGGGGCAGTGGGGGATAAGGAGGTCAGACAGGTAGGGTGGGGCCAGGTGGTGGAGAGCTTTGAAGGTCAGGAGGAGTATTTTGAAGTCAATGCGTTGTTTGATGGGGAGCCACTGAAGGGTGTAGAGAGCGGGGTGATGTGTTCACGGGACCGGGTGTGAGTGAGGAGGCGAGCAGCAGAGTTTTCGACCGTTTGAAGTCTATGGGGGGAATGAGAGGAGATGCCAGTGAGGAGGGAGTTGCAGTAGTCAAGACGTGAGGAGATGAAGGCGTGGATGAGGGATTCAGCAGCAGAGGGGAGAGGCGGTGTCTGATTTAGGCAGTTCGGCGGAGATGGAAGTAGGAGGTCTTGACAGTGGAGCGGACATGGGGATCAAAGGAGAGGGTGGGGTCCAGGATAACGCCGAGGTTGTGTGCCAGGGGGGAGGGAGAGATGATCAAACTGTCAATGGTGAGTGAGATGGGTCCAGTTTTGTTCTGGGAAGATTTGGTGCCAATGAGGAGGAGCTCTGTTTTGTCACTATTGAGTTTGAGGAAATTCTGGGACAGCCATGTTTTTATTGCAGAGATGCAGGTTTCGATGTGGTTGAGTGGTGGATTTGGGGTGGGTTTGGTGAGAATGTAGATCTGGGTGTCGTCAGCATAACAGTGAAAGTCAAGGTTGAGTTTGCGGATGATGTGTCCAAGGGGGAACAGGTAGCAGATGAAGAGAAGGGGGCAGAGGCCTGAGCCCTGAGGGACCCCCTGCGTAACAGGGGAGAGGGGATGTGTGGCCAGAGAGGGAGATGAATTGTTGCCTGTCGGTGAGGTAGGAGGTGAGCCAGTCGAGAGCAGTGCCCTCAACACCCTGCTGGCTGAGGTCTAATAGTAGCAGGATGTTGAGGGCAACAGAGTCTGCAGAGGTGAGGAGGTCATTGACGAATTTAACAAGGGGTTTGTAGAGGTTGTTTGACTGGAGGTGGGTGTGAAGTTGGGCGGCGACAATGCGTTCCAGAGTTTTGGAGAGGAACGGCAGGTTGGAGATGGGACTGTAGTTGGAGAGGTTGGCTGGATCAAGGGTGGGCTTTTTGAGGATGGGGTGATGGAGGCAAGTTTGTAGATAGAGGGAACAAGACCAAGGGATAGAGACTGGTTGAAGAGGGTGGTGAGGTGGGGGATGAGGACGGGGAGGCAGGCCTTGGTTAGAGCCATTGGGAGGGGGTCGAGAGAGCAGGTGGTTGTTTTGGACGCAGTGATGATGTCTGAAATGTAGGAGGAGTCAATGGGGGAGAAGGCAGTGAGAGAAGGGGGGGCGGGTGGTCTGGGAGGGGGAAGGGGACTGGGATTGTGGTGGTGGAGGAGTTGCCAACGGCGGCAGTCAGGGAGCTGTTGATTTGGGCGATTTTATTGTTAAAGGCGAGGAGGAAAGAGTTGCAGAGGTCAGGTGAGGAGGGTGGGTTGATGCCTGGCAGCTGGAGCAGTTTGTTGACGGTGGAGAACAGGATGTGGGGGTTCCGGTTGGTGCTGTTGATGAGGGTGGAGAAGTGGGCGGATTTAGCAGCTTGGAGAGCGTCACAGTAGGAAGAGATGTGGTGTTTGTAGGCTTCAGCGTGAATGGTGAGGTGGGTTCGTTTGTGAAGTTGTTCGAGTTGGCGGCCGGTCTGTTTCATGGTGCGGAGTTCGGGGGTGTACCAGGGGGCAGAGTTGGTGAATGAGACAGAGGATGTTTTCCAGGGGGCAAGGGAATCAAGTTTGAGCATGATGGCATAGTCGTCAGGGGAAGAGAGGGTAGAGTCGGGGGGGAAGGCAGAGGATATGAGCTGGGAGAGGGAGAGTGGGTTGACTGATTTGATGTTGAGGTAGGAGATGGAGTGCTTTTTGGGATTATGGGGGGAGGGTAGAGGGGCGGAGAAGATGATGCATAGGTGATCAGAAAGGGGTAAGGGGAGGGGATGTGGGTTAGAGACGGGTAGGGAGGCGGAGCAGAAGATGTCGAGGATATGGCCTGGGGTGTTGGGCTGATCAATGTGGATGTTGAAGTCATAGGTAAGTAGGAGGCGGGAAGAGAGGGAGGACGCAATGGTGAGGAGTGCAGACGGTTCAGAGAGAAAAGATGGGTGTGGCTTCGGGGGACGGTAGATTAGAACAGCAGTGATAGCAGTTGGGGAGGGAGAAGCAGGCACGTGCACACATAAGGCCCAAGGGGTGCTTGAGCCACTGCCCTTTTTGCCTCGTATTAAAAAGTGCCCTTTTTGTGTGTGTGTTTATTTAATGAATAAATAAATTCCTGTTGTGCAAAGGGATGTCAAAAACAGCGGTATAAAAAAACGCCACGGTTATCTACTGCACGCATTTCGTACATAATATTGTGTTTTGTGTGTGTGTGTGTGTTGAGCCTAAAGCCGCTTCTCTGTCCGCTGCGGCTCCACTCTGTCTCTCTACGAACGGTCTCTACTTACAAATTAAAACCCCCCCGCTAAGAACCCAGTTCTAAACTCCAATGGGGTGCAATGTAAAGCTCTTATTTTGAAGACAAAGAGAGAGAGCAGCTGCTGCCTCATCAGAACTCCACCACGCGCATAGATGAGACGTGACAGTGGAGCGACTTGAACCTTTGTGAGTTGTAAATCTGCCACAAATCTTAAACTTCTTCCAGATATTGAGTTTACTGTGACTTTGCTGTTGTAAACATTGTTGTTCCTACTAACAGTCACAGTGGTCATTTCTTGGTTTTGTCACATTTTTAGATGTGTTGCCTGTATTTCTAGTTTGCACTTGCCCTCCAGTAAATAGCCTAATAATAAACCAGTGTTGCAATAAACAGTAGCTGAATTGCATGTTTTCCAAATCTCAGTATTATGATGATGTGAATAAACTCATGTTGACAATAATTTGTTGACACAAATGAAATGGCAACTGCATATCACTCACAGTTACACAGGATACACTAAGAAGTTAGCTTTCCATAAGTACTTTGTTTGTTAATTTTACATTTATCAATCTACATTTTGTGTAATTAAGGCCCGAAAAAATTTGGCGCACACACATAATGCCCTTTTCTGACTTTGAGCCCCTGCCCCCCTATAATCATGTGCACGTCCCTGGGGAGAAGGCAAGGTGTTCGAAGGATGAGATAGATGGGAGGTTGAGATTCAGTTCAGTGATGGTCAGGGATTGTTTATGGAGAACGGCAACGCCTCCCCCTTGGCCGGAAAGGCAGGGTTTGGCAATGTAGCTGTAGTTGGAAGGAGTGGCTTGGTTGAGAGCATAGTAGTCCAGGGGCTGTTGCCAAGTAGGAGAGGAGTAGATCGAGGTTATTGTCCAGTAGCAGTTTGATAGTAGCGTCTGATATCTCACGCCCCAGCTCCTCTGCTGCGAGGCCGTCTTCCTCGTCTTCATCTTTGGCTTAGGTCAGCTGTAGATTGGGGATGTTCTCCAGTGTAATACAGTCGCTTTCATCGTCAGTGCACTCATCAGAATCAGAAGTGAAATCGGCGTCGGAATAACCAGAAGTATCCGGCGTTTCGCAAAATTACTGCCATAGATTTGCGCTGTAACAGCCACGATTTAGCTCTTCTGCAATGCATTTTTCCCGGTCCATCTTCATTCAATGATGAAATCACATGCAGCTTCCAGAGGTGGCAGAACTTATGCTGGGGGCTGGATAAGTAGCCATGTGGTT
>CAEMYA010000549.1:229579-241886 GCA_903131615.1 Diplodus sargus | reverse complement strand
ATATGTACGTGTACATGGGTATGTATATATGTACGTGTACATGGGTATGTATATATGTACGTGTACATGGGTATGTATATATGTACGTGTACATGGGTATGTATATATGTACGTGTATGTATATATGTACGTGTACGTGTACACGTATATATGTATATATGTACGTGTACACGTATATGTATATATGTACGTGTATATGTGTACGTGTACATGTATATATGTGTACGTGCACGTGTACATGTATATATGTGTACGTGCACGTGTACATGTATATATGTGTACGTGCACGTGTACATGTATATATGTGTACGTGTACGTGTACATGTATATATGTGTACGTGTACGTGTACATGTATATGTGTGTACGTGTACATGTATATATGTATGTACGTGTACATGTATATATGTATGTACGTGTACATGTATATATGTATGTACATGTACATGTATATGTGTGTACGTGTACATGTATATGTGTGTACGTGTACATGTATATGTGTGTACGTGTACATGTATATGTGTGTACGTGTATATGTATATGTGTGTACGTGTATATATGTATATGTGTGTACGTGTATATATGTATATGTGTGTACGTGTATATATGTATATGTGTGTACGTGTATATATGTATATGTGTGTACGTGTATATATGTATATGTGTACGTATGTGTACATGCATATATGTATGTATGTGTACATGTATATATGTATATATGTACGTATGTGTACATGCATATATGTATGTATGTGTACATGCATATATGTATGTGTGTGTACATGTATATATGTATATATGTATGTGTGTGTACATGTATATATGTATATATGTATGTGTGTGTACATGTATATATGTATATATGTATGTGTGTGTACATGTATATGTATATATGTATGTGTGTGTACATGTATATGTATATATGTATGTGTGTGTACATGTATATGTATATATGTATGTGTGTGTACATATATGTATATATTTGTATATATGTATGTATGTATGTATATATGTATATACCGTATTGACCCGAATATAGGACGACCCCGATTATAAGACGACCCCTCTTTTCAAGACCAATCTTCAGAAAAAAAACTCTGTTAACCAAAATTTGTTTCTCAATAACAAACTCAGATACCCTCCTGTCAGTCTCTTGGAAGCGGCACCTTAGAGGACCATGATAAGCTTTTCTCTTACTGTTCGCGGTTTCAGACGATCTTTTTGGACCCGACATCTTCGGACGTTACACTCCGTAACTCCATATTTCTTCGCTGCCTGACAGTCGTTTGGCGCCTCCACTGCATTGACCACCATTATCTTAAAATTAACATCATAGCTCCGCCTCAGATATGTAAACTTGCCCCACTTCTGATCCACTTTGCTCTGTACAATCACCGTGCCTCTCCATTTTCATCTCCCCTCACTTCTTCGCTGTGATTGACAGATGACACCAGCCACAGTGTCAGTGACGTCTCTACAATAAACTGGCGCCCTCTGCTGTTGCGGTCGTTTAGCGACCCAAACAACTATCAGCATGTGTCAACGGTTAGACCCCGATTATAAGACGACCCCACTTTTTCACATAATTTTCATCGAAAAAAACCTTGTCTTATATTCGGGTCGATACGGTATATGTATGTTTGTATATATGTATATTTGTATGTGTACATCTATATCAGGGCTTGATGCTAAGCTTTTTTCCAAGTAGCACTGTGCTACCGTGCTGAAAAATGTAGTAGCACACAACATTTTTTAGTAGCACAATGAAAATCCAGCAATTTAATGTGTATATATGTATGTATGTGTATATATGTATGTATGTGTATATATGTATATATGTATGTGTATATATGTATGTGTATATATGTATGTATATATGTATGTATGTGTATATATGTATGTATATATGTATGTATGTGTACATATGTATGTATATATGTATGTATGTGTACATATGTATGTATATATGTATGTATGTGTACATATGTATGTATATATGTATGTATGTGTACATATGTATGTATATATGTATGTATGTGTACATGTACATGTATGTATGTATGTATGTGTACATGTGTATATATATATGTATGTATGTCTGTCCATCCATCCATCCATTTTCGCCGGCTTATCCGGGGCCGGGTCGCGGGGGCAGCTGCCTGAGCACGGACACCCAGACTTCCCTCTCCCCAGACACTTCCTCCAGCTCTTCCGGGAGGATCCCAAGGCGTTCCCAGGCCAGCATAGTCATACCAGCGTGTCCTGGGTCTTCCTCGGGGTCTCCTCCCGGCGGGACAGGGAGGCATCCCGGGGGCATCCGAAACAGATGCCCGAGCCACCTCAGCTGGCTCCTTTGGATGTGGAGGAGCAGCGACTCTACTCCGAGCTCCTCCCGGGTGACAGAGTTCCTCACCCTATCTCTAAGGGAGCGCCCCGCCACCCTGCGGAAGAAACTCATTTCGGCCGCTTGTATCCGGGATCTTATTCTTTCGGTCATGACCCAAAATTCATGACCATAGTCGAGGGTAGGAACGTAGATTGACCGGTAAATCGAGAGCTTCGCCTTTTGGCTCAGCTCTTCACCACGACAGACCGATATAACAACCGTATTACTGCGGCCGCTGCACCGATCCACCTGTCAATCTCATGCTCCATCCTTCCCTCACTCCTGAACAAGACCCCAAGATACTTAAACTCCTCCACTTGTGGCAGGAACTCTCCCCCAACCTGGAGGGAGCAAGCCACCTTTTTCCGGTCGAGAACCATGGCCTCGGACTTGGATGTGCTGATTCTCATCCCAGCCGCTTCACACTCGGCTGCAAACCGCCCCAGGACATGCTGGAGGTCCCGACTCGAAGGAGCCAACAAGACCACATCATCCGCGAAAAGCAGAAATGAAATCCAGTGGCCCCTGAACCAGACACCCTCCGGCCCATGGCTGCGCCTAGAAATTCTGTCCATAAAAATAATGAACATAACCGGTGACAAAGGGCAGCCCTGCCGGAGTCCAACATGCACTGGGAACAGGTCTGACTTGCTGCCGGCAATGCGAACCAGGCTCCTGCTCCGGTCGTTCAGGGACCGTACAGCCCTTAACAGAGGGCCTCCGACCCCGTACTCCACCTCCACTGTAAACAGTGTTGGTGGAGAACTGCTTCTCCCTCCTGAGGCGCTGGATGGTTTGCCAGAATGTCTTCAAGGCCGACCGGTAGTCCTCCTCCATGGCCTCCCTGAACTTTTCCAAGACCCGAGTTTTTGCTTCCGCGACTGCCCGTGCTGCCGCACGCTTGGCCTGCCGGTACCTATCAGCTGCCTCAGGAGTCCACCAGGCCAACCAGGCTCGATAGGACTCCTTCTTCAGCTTGACAGCATCCCTTACTTCCGGAGTCCACCACCGGGTTCGGGGATTGCCGCCAAGACAGGCACCGGAGACCTTACGGCCACAGCTCCGGACAGCCGCGTCAACAATGGAAGTGGAGAACATGGTCCATTTGGACTCAATGTCCCCAGCCTCCCTCGGGATCTGGTCAAAGCTCTCCCGGAGGTGGAAGTTGAAGACCTCCCTGACAGAGGGTTCCGCCAGACGTTCCCAGCAGACCCTCACAATACGTTTGAGTCTGTCAGGTCTGTCCAGCTTTCTCCCCTGCCAGCGGATCCGACTCACCACTAGGTGTGATCAGTTGACAGCTCAGCCCCTCTCTTCACTCGAGTGTCCAAGACATATGGCCGGAGGTCAGATGACACGACCACAAAGTCGATCATTGACCTCCGGCCTAGGGTGTCCTGGTGCCACGTGCACATATGGACACCCTTATGCTTGAACAAGGTGTTTGTTATGGACAAACTGTGACTAGCACAGAAGTCCAGTAACAAAACACCACTCGGGTTCAGATCAGGGAGGCCGTTCCTCCCAGTCGCACCCCTCCAGGTAACACTGTCGCTGCCCACGTGAGCGTTGAAGTCCCCAAGTAGAACGACTGAGTCCCCTGTTGGAGCACTCTCCAGTACCCCTCCCAGGGACTCCAAGAAGGCCGGGTACTCTGCACTGCTGTTCAGCCCATAAGCCGAGACAACAGTGAGAGACCTATCCCCGACCCGAAGGCGCAGGGAAGCGACCCTGTCGTTCACTGGGGTAAACTCCAACACATGGCGGCTGAGCTGAGGAGCTATAAGCAAGCCCACACCAGCAGCTTGAGGTTCCAGAGCCCAGACTGTGCGTGGAGGTGAGCCCGACTATTTCTAGCCGGTACCGCTCAACCTCCCACACCAGCTCAGGCTCTTTCCCCCCCAGCGAGGTGACATTCCATGTCCCCATGACTAAAGTCACCATCCGGGGATTGGGTTGCCGGGGCCCCCGCCCCCGACCCTACCAGAGGCATTAAGTCCCGGACAACATAGCTCCTAGGATCATTCGGGTACTCAAACCCCTCCACCACGATAAGGTGCCGGTTCAAGGTGGAGTGTATGTATGTGTATATATGTATATATATTTATGTATATATGTATATGTATGTATATGTATATATGTGTATGTATATGTATGTATATGTGTATATATGTATGTATATGTATGTATATGTATATATATGTATGTATATGTATGTATATGTATATATAGGTATGTATATGTATATGTGTGTGTGTATATGTATTTGTGTGTGTGTATATGTATATATATGTGTGTGTATATATATGTATATATATATGTATATATGTATATATGTATGTGTATGTGTGTATATATGTGTGTGTATATGTGTGTATATATATATATGTGTGTGTGTGTATGTATATATATATATATATATATATATATATATATATATATATNNNTGTATATATATATATGTGTGTGTGTGTATGTATATATATATATATATATATATATATATATATATACATGTTAGGGCTGTCAAAGTTAAAGCGTTAATAACGCGTTAACGCAACATCCTCTTAACGCCGTTATTTTTTTTAACGTGTGATTAACACTCTGTATTAAAAAAAAGGAAAGAAACGCGCATTGTATGATTTACGGCCGTCGGTGGACTGAAAAGCGAAAGTGAAAGGAAATGTAGAAAGGACTTATGAACGGCAAATTCACTTTCAAAACACTGCCAGATGGTTGATAGGACAAAAGTTATCTGCACGTACTGTCAACATGAAATGAGTTACCATTGAAGTACGTCGAGTTTCAAATATCACTTTCAAGCCAACGCAAGCTCATACATGAGACTAAAGTCACCATGCCAACAACAAATAAGCTGAAGAGGTTGGCGACAGTCCTGGAGAAAGAGAGGGTGAACTGAAGTACTTAAGTGAGAGAACTGAAGTACTTAAGTGAACTTCTGGGAGAAGAAAAGTTTCTTAAAAGTATTAAGAACATGAAAATATAACAGAAAAATAACAGAAAAGAAATTTGCCAAAAAAAAATTCGATTAATTTGCGATTACTCTCGAGTTAACTATGGACAAAATGCGATTGATCGCGATTGAAATTTTGTATCTTTTACGGCCCTAATATATATATATATTATTAATTTTTTTATCGGAGACGAGCATTTCACAAGCATCAATACAATATATACAGTTATTCTGCAGCTGTTTTCTAGCCTTTTTTTTTTATTGTACATCTCTCTATAAAAGCAAGGAATCTCTGTCTGTCTGTGTGTGTGTTCGTTCCTCAAATAAATAAATAATTTCATAAATGCTTTACAAATTCCTCTAGCATTGTCAACCGTAGCCACCCTAGCCACCATCGTCACGTGCGCACCAGAGCCAATCACTGCAGAGCCCACCGCCACCCCCCACCATAAGAAACAAGCGGATTTATACCTGCAGCGGCGCGAACTGGACCGGGATTTTGCCAGCGGTTCGGTTCTGTTCTGTTCTCTGCGTCTAAACTGACTGTTGTGGATTAATGAGACTAAATGAGTACGCACCAAGTCTGTTCGGGTCTGAGGAGATCCGGAGAAGAGGAAGAAATGGTAAAAACGGGCTTTTGTCACGAAAATGTCCAAGCAGCAAGTTTGGTTGTTGAGGAACGGGAAGTTGTGGGAGGGACGGAAGCGGATGAATGACAGGCAGCAATATTGAGAATTGAGAGATTTCTGACATTTAGCGTGTTTGGAGTGTATAGTTAGTGTGCTATGTAGTGTTTGGTGTAGTGTATTTAGTGTGTAGTGGAGTCATTTTTGTGTTTAATGAGTCAAAACAATGAGACTGCTGAATGTGGAGCAGGCAGTGCAGCTCTTCATTCAGCTGGAAGGAGCTCAGGCAGACCTGAGCATTGCCTGCATTTAAATGTAAATAGTTACATATAACTTTGTAACTTTTTAAATTGGATTGTTAAACAAACTTTTTCTCCTCTGATTTTATGTTTTTTTGTGATTTTAGGTCCATTGTGTTAATACAGTATGTCAAAATAAAAAAAATAACTGTACAGTCACACATGTGAGGCTGTGCTTAAAATAATGACACCAAGTAAGTAGTTTTTAAGGTGAAATATAATGGCAAAATCAAAAATAGTCAAAAACGGCCACTTATTCCCTGGAATATCGGATTTCACAACAAACCTAAATATCCCTGACGTCCCACCTTCAAACACAGCCTCATTTGGCCATCCATGAAAAAGCTACCTAACCTCCCACTTTTCTATAGGAATACATATTTCCTACGGGCACTGCACTAGTACAAATTAATTTGACAATGTAGTTTGATATATTGTGAACAAAGGTTAGATATTATATTGCATAAAAGTCTAGTCTAAAAATGGCATAGTAACCTGTGCTTTCAAAAAAATAAACGTAAAAATCGAGAATCGAATCGAACTGTGACCTTAGAATCAAAAAATGTAGTCGAATCAAGGATTTGGAGAATCGTGACACCCCTAATGCTGAGGGTCATTGTCCTGTTGGAAGGTGAACCTTCAACCCAGTCTGACGTCCTGAGCACTATGGACCAGGTTTTTATTAAGGATATCTCTGTATTTTGCTATGACCAGCTTCCCTCAACACAGACTGGAGGCCCAGTCCTTGCCACTGAAAAACACATGATGCTGTCACCACCATGCTTCGCCATAGGTACAGTACTTGGCAGATGATGGGAGGTGCCTGGTTTCCTCCAGACACGTCACTTAGAATTGAGACAAACAGTTCAATCTGTTTTTTTCAGGCTTTAGTGTACCTTTCACTGAGGTCTCCTGTCTGGCGACTCTGCCATAAAGCCCAGATCTGTGGAGTGTTGCAGTGATGGTTTAACTTCTGGAACTTTTTCCCATCACCACACAGGATGTCTGGAGCTCAGCCAGAGGGACCTTGGGGTTCTTGCCTTTTACCCCTGATTTTCCCAGTTTGGCTGGGCAGCCAGCTCCAGGAAGAGTCCTGGATGTTCCAGACTTTGTCCATTGAGAATTATGGAGGCTGCTGTGTTTTGCGGACGTTCAATGCAGCAGCATTTTTTTGTTGCCATCTCCAGATATGGGTCTGAATACTTATGACAGTGTATTTCAGTTTTTCCTTTTCAGTGAATATGCAAAAAATTCTAAAATTCTATTTCCGCTTTGTCACTTTGGTGTATTGATGAGAGGGAAAAAATATTTAAAGTAATAACCCTGAAGATTTTCATGTAAATAAATATCTGTTATGTCACTATATATCGCCAAATGAGATAACACAAACAGAAATAGAAATCTTTTTAGATTACCACTTTAAACGACTATAGCATAAGGTTGTAACATAGCAAAATGTGGAGAAAAAAAACGAAGGGGTCTGAATACATTCTAAATGCATTGCAAGTCTGGCTCAGGGCTCCAAAATGGTCAGACATGGTCTGGCATCATGAAAGAGGCAACAAGGGAAGACATCATTGTTTTGCTAAAAATCTGTTTTTATGTAAAAAAAAACTGAAGTTGTGTGAATAAATACATTTGTGAATAATTTTCCTTCCTGGATCTGTAAGGTAGCAAAGTGCATCTGGAGTCCTGCAAGTGAAATGTATTTTTTGCATTAATTAATTAAATAATTGGTCTCCAAAATGTGAGGAAATTGCTTGTTTTGTGTCCCACAAAAAAAATAGAAAAACAGGGAAATGATTGCTCTTCTTTTTGCTTGAAACTCAAACATTAAATTGTGTATCAAAATGTTTTCAGGTTGTTTTTTTTCTGTCGACCCAGTAATAGAGTAATCCACCAAGAGGCTGTTTTTGCAGCAGCCATTTTCACTGATCAGAGCTAAAACTAAAACGGCTACATTGAGCTCCCAGTTTATTTTAGTATTCAACTCGTGCTTTAAACAGATGTTTTTAAGGTCCATCAGGTTTAATCTGGAGCTGTGGTATCATATACTGTCTTATTCATTTTTAACATTTGCCTGTGTGTGTGCCCATGTTCAGCAAACGGCAGTGACAGTAAGAAACAGCGTCTGGATGAATCCCCTCCCTCCAGAGTTCTCCACATTAGGAAACTTCCCAATGAAGTGTCAGAGACTGAGGTCATTGCTCTGGGGCTGCCTTTTGGAAAAGTCACCAACATACTGATGCTGAAGGGGAAAAACCAGGTACTACAAAACAAACTAAAGCCAATACTTTGAGATGAAACAAGAACAGTCTTGTGATCATGATTAAGTTCAAGTGAATGATATTCTACTTTTTAACAAGAAAAGGAAAGAGACTAATTATACTGGAGGTCATTTCTTATTCTGCTAAAACTATTTGACTGTGTGCCTCTAGGCGTTTCTGGAGTTAGGTACAGAGGAAGCAGCCATTACTATGGTTAACTACTACACAGCAGTCACGCCACAGGTCTGAATTACATCAGTGTCCATTCATGTTACACATTAATCATCATTACTGTTGTTGTTGTAAGGGCTATTAACTGAATTGTGTGTTCTTGATCGTGACCTTATTCAATGTAGGTCAGAAACACTCCTGTCTTCATTCAGTACTCCAACCATAAGGAACTGAAAACAGACTCAGCTCTGAACCAGGTACTTTTGTACACCACCACTGTTCTTCAACCAAACTAGGGTTAAGACCAATGTATTTAATGTTTTGTCTTTTCAACCAGAGGGCTCAGGCTGTATTGCAGGCAGTGTCAGCAGTGCAGGATGGAAACTCACCATCTTCTGACCCTGGAGTTTTAGACCTAGCTCCACCTCCCAGCCCAGTGCTGCGAATTATCATTGACAACATGTTTTATCCTGTGACACTGGATGTTCTGCAACAGGTAAAACCTGAATCCATTTTTTACATCCACCATTCAGATTGGCACACACAGCTCCATAGACATTTTTTTTCATGATGTTTGAACCTTCTGGGTATAAAAAGAGCTTTTGTGAGGGAACAAAGAGCCACTCTGGAATTATAAAGAGAAGAAAGTCAGCATTACATCAATAATCATTAACAGCCTCTCAGATTTTGCTTGAGGCCTTTAAAAAGCCCACATTTGTTCACCTCTAATTGTTATGGTGATTGTTTACAGAACTTTAAATTTGAATGTTAAAAATGAAGTTTGTTTATGTACATAAAACTTGGTCATGTTTCTTTTATTCTCTATGATTCTGCCAGATCTTCAGTAAGTTTGGGACCGTGATGAAGATAATAACCTTCACCAAGAACAACCAGTTTCAGGCTCTTCTTCAGTTCAGCGACCCTGTCAATGCACAGCAAGCTAAACTGGTATGATCACTTACATAAGTTTTGGCTTTTAAATAAGCAACCTGTAGAAAATTTCTAATACGTTGACAAGTCTCCATTGTTTATATTCCTAGCATTCAAAAATTAAAGCTTGCATGAGACTTTGACAGTTTTTCAATGGATCAGACTAAAGCGGGTCTCCGGAGAACTGCCTTCTCCAACGGCACTGATCTGTAGGTGCAAGTGTTACACAAGCTATGGCCTTTACTGTACTTTTTCCTCTTTCTTCATTATTACATATATCCGTAATAACTTATTTGTTACTTAGAAAGGCTGTTTGCAGAAGCAGGGCGGGGGTTGGTGTTTGTTACAGCACAAAATATTGGCTTTTTATATGAAAATCCCTTGTAGCAAGCTTAGAATTTTAATTTTAATCTTATTTTTGACTGTGCAGTAATAGGTCTTGAGTACTGATTGTCCAATGTTGGTAGTACAACAACCTCTTGATTGATTCACAAGAAGCTATTTACTTCTTAGGTTTAACCTCAGTGGAGCAACTGAGGTCTCCTTTCTACTTTTGCCTGTTTTGCCCACCTTTCAAATGGGGCACATCGTTTCAGACTTCGACCAAGTGGTCGCATTTTCCATCAAAATTTGAGACAGTGCGACCACATTTTACATTTAGTCGCACATGTATGACCAGTGAATTTGCCGGTGTTTTTTTTTTTTTTACACCGGTAGTGGAAGGGGCGAATCTAAGAATCTGGAATGACAGGTCGCAGGCCAATGTGTGTAGAGGGGCAGGGATAGATAGATAGATAGATAGATAGATAGATAGATAGATAGATAGATAGATAGAAAATTCAGTAGCATACAAAATACAAAACATACATTAGACATAAATTTAGTCTTTTGAATTAATTAATTAATTTAATTAAGCGTATTAATCAGAGGCTTTGTACTTAATTAACCGAAATTAATCGCATTTTAATCGCATATAGATATTTGACCTGAGAACAGTGAGAAGCAATTTTTTTCACATGGATTTTAGTATACCATTGAATAATGACTGAATACATAAGCTTAAGCAACAAAACATTGTTTTGTTTTTTTTCAAGACCAACAGACCAGTGCAATTTTTGCCATAAAGTGTAGCAATAGCATATTTAGGAATACATTTCAGAGATTCAGGTAGCCTATAGGTAGGTAGACCTTCTGTAAACTATAACACTTTGTTTTTTAAGTAAAACACATTACGTAGTACATTCATAACATTCCAAACCCTGACTATTAGAAAACATCTATCTTCAGTGGCTGCTATATGCTTAGCATTTAGGTGATATCTGAGGCTTGATATGCTGCGGTGATACGCAAACTCCTTCTTGCATAATTTGCACACAACCCTGCTCTTGTCTACGCTGCCATCCGTCCGCTTTTTAAAACAAAATTTCCCATCCGCGGGGCCAACCAAAGTGGTCTCATCTGCTTCTTCGTTCGAAGTCATGAACGCTATGCATGAACGTTAGTTGGTGCTCCAGTATAAGTGGTACCCCTGAAACTCATCCAATGAGAAATGTTCTGCGGTGCAAAAATTAGTGTGATTAAAATGCGTTAATTTTTTTAACACGTTAATTTTTGTGTAATTAATGAATCGTAATTAACGCGTTAAAGTCCCAGCCCTTTTATATATATGTATATATATATATATATATATATATATATATATATATACATACATATATGTGTATATATACAGCAATTCAGCTGAATTTAGCACAGAGCAGACAGGAAGTCACGCACCGAAACAACAATATAACATCTGGTTACTTTTCAAAATAAAACACTCCGTGTTGACACCAGCACACAAATCTCAAAAATGAGACAAATAAAAGCTCTTCTACTAATTCTTTGGTCGGGAACACTTCGTGTCATTGATCTTACTAGTGCATTGCCCGTAGGAATTGCCATTCTTGGCATTACATTAGTTCTACATGTTGATGCCCCTGATTCATAACTGTAAAATGTCTTCCTTAGGATGTGTTTTATTAGAAATACCTAAGGGATCTGGATCATGATTATTATTTGATGTACATACTGTCAATACATATTCAGTGTTTCCTCTAGGATTTTTTTAAGGAGTGGCGGAGCGGCCCCACCCCCCTTCCACCGAATCAACATCTTTTTTTTTTTCTTTTTTTTTACCGCAACATAGGCTACGGTTCACGTCATGATAACTTCTGTATCTAACCACCTATTCAAACTTCCTCAGTCCATAGTTGTCTTTGTTTGATAGCCTACTTCAAGAGACTTTTGGTTACGTAACGATGGACAGCTCCAACACAGGATCGTTCTGCTGTGTCGTCGTCGCCGCCGTCACCTCCCGCCACCTGCGACACAGGGCCCCGCACGTTACAGCGCAGATGTCCTGAATGATCATCAGTGTTGATTATCTATAAGCCCAGCGGACTGAGACACTCAGTTTTTTTTCTTTTTTTTGCTTTTCCACTAGCACTCGAGCGCGACGTCCAACACGAGAATCAAACCCGCTAATTTTAAAAACACACCGGCAACAGCGACCACTGATCTGTAGCATACTGAGACTGTTGTTATTCTGTCACCTGATTTAAAACACGCTCTGGTCCGTCATCGAGGTGCAAAGTGTAGATACTGAGCAAGATAG
>CAEMYA010000549.1:214833-225378 GCA_903131615.1 Diplodus sargus | reverse complement strand
TCTTGTCTGCTGTTTTGGTTCCATGGGAGAGTCGTTTCGTTCCCAGATAGTCCATTCAATTCCACATTTACTTCTATCTGGTGGATCTTGGTTTCCAGCTCAGCAATTTTCTGAAGGATGTTCTGGAGGTTCAGGTTAACAAGAGGCATTTTGGTGCTAGTTAGCTTTAGCTGCTAATCGGCTTGTGCTACTTCGTAGGCCTCGTTCTGAAAGTACTGAGTTCGGGGAAAAAACAAAAACAAAAGAAAAGTGAAATGAGGCAGCAGCAGTTGTTGTCCCAGTGGTTTGTAAATATCCAGGAGTCGTTGCCTGTAATCTCTCAGTGAAGAAAAAGAATAACAGTGGAAAAGAAAAGTAAGCAGAAGCGAGAGCAAGCAGAAAAGCATCTGCACCCAAGCAGATACAGGAAGTGTGTGCTGCACAGGAGCGGTGGCTAGGATTTAGGAATGGCGGGCCGCCACTCCTAAATGAATGTAGAGGAAACACTGATATTATTTCATGTATTGTGAATATTTTGGTCCCCAAAATATTGTGACTCATTAAAATGACTTTTAATGCTTATAAAAAAAAAGGTCTAAAATATTTGACAACCATACACTGCTCAAAATTAGTTAGGGATATTGGGATATAGGTACATACATGCATGTGCATGAATAAGCAATAAAAGTATTGGACATCTCTCTATAAAAGCAAGGAATCTGTGTGTGTGTGTGTGTGTGTGTGTGTGTGTGTGTGTGTGTGTGTTCGTTCCTCAAATATCTCTGCGGATCAGGATCAGACTGACCTCAGAGTTTCAACATGGCTGCTGCTTGGTTCAGTGGTGTGCCATGCGGATTTGTTTGGACTACAATGATACCGTTAATGAATTATTTCATAAATGCTTTACACATTCAGCAAACATTGTCCACCAGAGCCACCACAGTCACGTGCGCATCAGAGCCAATCACTGCAGAGCTCAAGCCACGACATACCTTAAGAAACAAGCAGATTTGTACCTGCAGTCACGCGAGCTGGACCAGTATTTTGCCGGCGGTTCCGTCCCGTTCTGTTCTGTCAAAACCGGACTGAGGGTAAATAATGTCTGCACAGCTTTTTCGTGAACATTGCCGTCACGTTTGCTTTGTGTCTGGTGCAGGAAGAAACGGTAGTCACGAAAGTCTCCAAGCAGCAAGTTTGGTTGATGAGGAACGGAAAGTTATGTGAGGGACGTCGGCGGTGACACAGATAGCAACAGAGATGGCGAGTTTTGAGAGTTGAGAGATTTGTGACATATAGCGTGTTTGGAGTGTATAGTTAGTGTGTAATTAAGTGTTTAGTGTAGTGTGTTTAGTGTGTAGTGCAGTCGTTTTTATTTGTGTTGTGAGTCAACTGCTGAATTGCAGAGCAGGCAGGAATGAGCTGAGGAGCCTGAGGCATTGCCTGCATTTTAATGTAAATAGTTACATATAACTTTGTAAATTTCAAAAACTTATGCACAAATTCAGCAAACAACAATTTATATTTGCATTATAACTAACGCAGTTGGTTTATTAAATTGTGTGTGGTTTTCACAGTAAAAAATCTAACTTTTTCTTACTCTGATTTTATGTTATTTTGTGATTTTAGGTCCATAGTTTTAATATAATATGTCAAAATGAAAATATAAGAGAGATATAAGAGAGATATAAACTTACATGCTACTGTATACAAGCATACGCGTTCCCTCGGCCCCTCGGGCTTGGCTCCCTAATAATACAAACCCCATTATATATGTAGACATACACTAACAATGGCAGACAGTAGCGTGTACACTTCTGCCAAGGCCCATATATATATGTATACATATATATATATATATATATATATATAGATATAGATAGATAGATAGATAGATAGATATAGATATATGTATTTATTTATTTTCTATTTATGATATCATCAAAGACATGAATGAATTTATTCGAGCAAAATTCTTTTGATAACTTTAGATCAGGTCCAGCTGAAGAGTGTACGTGACAAGTTTCACGCACAATGTGCAGCAGAAGTGGGCGTGTCCTATGTCAGAAAACCCAGCTCTATTCAGGGAACATATGGATATAAGGTTTGCGAATGTGTTATTTAAAATGTGGGAGTTTCAGGCAAAAACGCGATTGCATCCATTATAGCACCACCTACAGTACATGTGCAATTTTTGATATGGAAGAACTGTGTCCTATTCTATCTGTACCATATAAATTTCAAAGCTCTCAGCATAATAGTTTGGCTGAAATTAATGTTTGTTGTTTATCTTGTAATAAGCCACGCCCACATTGACCAGTCATGACCACCTTCAAGATATGGCCTCAGGATTGGCCCTACATCATACCGACCAAATTTCGTAAAAATGGTTGTAGCCGTTCAAGAGAACTTCCCATAATTTTAGTGCCCCCTAGTGGCCAAAATCCGCCAAATTGGGCTCATCCCTTCCCAGTCTCATGGCAACCAAGATCTCAAATTTGGTGTTGATAGCATTTAGTTTGACCGAGATATCAAACAGTTCACATTTTTATTTATAGCTACAGAAATTTGTTCGTGAATAATTTGCGCATTTTTTGACCGAGAAAAATACTTTTGATAACTTTAGATCAGGTCCAGCTGAAGAGTGTACGTGCCAAGTTTCACGCAGATCGGACAAAATCCCAAGGAGGAGTTCGAAAAAGTCGGTTTTCCAGTTTTTGCGATTTTGCAAAAAAACTTTATAACCAGAAGTGGGCGTGGCCAATTGCAAAGTGATTCAGCTCCATTCAGGGAATCTAGGGAAACCAGGTTTTTGAATGTGCGAAATACAGTTTGGGAATTATAGGCAAAAACGTGTTGTCCTAGGTTATAGCGCCCCCTGCAGGCGGATACATGTAGTTTGTCCAAGATATTTCGCAGGAGTCTGGACCAACCCTCCAAATTGCACCGCACTCCCTTGCACGGTTTAGCCTGCAGCACCACTTTTACCGGAGAAAAAAAAAAAAAAAATCTTTATAGTTACAGTAGGGTTCCTAGCACCGCTGGTCTAGGAAACGCGTTCCATCAGCCCCTCGGGCTTGGCCCCATAAAAATCTTTACAATTACAATAGGATTCCTAGCACTGCTGGTCCTAGGAAACCCTAGCCGTTCCCTCGGCCCCTCAGGCTTGGCACCCTAATAATAATACATTTTATTTATAAGCGCCTTTCAGGTAAGGTACCCAAGGACACGTTACAGAAACATAACAAAAGAAAACAGCAGTCAAACAATAAAATGAAGTATACCAATAAAACAAATAATAAAAGCATTACAAAACATCAGGGAAAGCAAATTTATATAGGTGAGGCTTCAGTTGTGGCCAAGGAAGCAATGAGGATGGCCTCAGATGTGTCCTGGTTAAGTTTGAGGTAGTTGTTGTTCATCCAGTTGTTGTAATCACGAAAGCAGTCAGTCAGGTTGGATGGTGGTACAGTGTCGGATGGTGGTAGAGTGTCTGATGGTTTCGTGTGAATATATAGTTGTGTGTCATCGGCATAGCAGTGAAAGTTAAGGCCATGCCAGCTCGACTTGGCCTGGACTTGGCATGAAACAAGTTCAATGTAAAGTATTAAAACACTTCTGTGATTCTTTGCCCCTCTTTCCATTCCTCTTCTCCAGTCTTTGGATGGACAGAACATCTACAATTCATGCTGTACTCTGCGGATAGACTTCAGCAAACTGGTCAACCTCAATGTCAAATACAACAATGATAAGAGTCGAGACTACACCAGACCAGACCTTCCTACTGGAGATGGAGAATCAGCCAACAAGGATCATTCTTTATTGGGTAAATACATCTCTGTGTTTATCCAGCTATATTGCTTCCATTCATACCTACTTCCAGTAGAAATCCATAAGACTTTGTTTACAAAACTTTGGCCCTATTGAAGAACACTTTGGTAATTCTCTTGCCAGTGGTGCTGCTCGGTTATATCTCAGGCTAACTCCAGACAGTAAATGTGAAGCAAAAGATAGTTTCTCTGACCAATATGTTTTCACCGTTTCCACTCCACCTCTGTTTGTTTGGAAGATTCAACATAGCTAATGTAATATCAAATCAGTGAACAGGGAGGATAAGTGGACCAAAATGCCCTCCAACATTGAGTGTGCATCAGTGGTAGTAAGACATGATAGAGAAAAAAATATGTTCCTGTTTACAAACAATCAAGGATGCTTGCATGCCAAGGGGTTAAAAACTAGGGGTAGACCGAGTACACAATGTCCTGCCCACAACAGTATCTGAGTGTTAACACCTCACAATTAATGGCCTTTAAACACTGAATAATCTGAAACTGCAAAGTAACTCTTCACTAAATGTATCAAATATGTGACCAGCCATGAGAAAACCAGCAACAAGTCTCCCGAGAGGCATTTCGAGTTATTTACAAATTCTGAAAGTGTAGTTTCTAAGCTTTCCAATGATACCTAACAAATGGAAATCTGATAATATTTGAAGAAGTTGTGGCCATTTGAATGTATGCACATCACAAAACCCTTTAGGGAGAAAACAGCCCTAAAACATTTGCAATTCTCAGCAGGAAATTCTCACCCCCTGGCTAGTCAACACAATGGTGCTCAATTGCATTCCATTTAGATAAGCCCTCCCCCTACATTCATTCAGTAACATCTGGTATCTGTTAGCCTGCAGTGCAGAAAGTATTTTAGTGGTTTGAACAATGGTTATCAAAAGCTATTGTCATGTTGTCAATGTTGATGTAGTGTTATTTTCCTTAAGCACTTTAGTGGACTGATCAGAATTAGAAGGTACTTTATTGAAATGGAAATGCTTTTATTACAATAACATTGTCACCTAACTCTGGATGTATTCATACAAACTATCCTCCAGTAAACTAGGTGCTATATCATGAGCATCAGTAAATTCAAGCAATTTAAGCATTCAAATTAATAGCAGATGCTCACATTACAAGACAAAACCTCCCATTACAGCTTAGTTACGATGTGCATATCATTTTAAAATGACAGTACTGAGCTAGCTAATAACAATGTAGGCTAAGGTATAAACATGAAAACAAAAAACATGAGATAACAGTTTGTAATTCCTGTGACTTTGACTGTGACTTCGAATGAACACATTACAGAATAGATGACTTGGATGTTAATGGAAACTCACCCCATAAGAAACTGAAAAGTATTCCTGCAGACGTCAATTCCTCTGATGGAATAAGTGGTTTCTCTTCGTCTGGGGCTTTTTGATGGATGTTGTCATGTCCGAAGTAACTACTGTGCATCTGTTTGCCTCGAGATGCGCAGTTATTCTTCGCATGTCCTGCCTCTCTTTCGGTAGCTAGATGATCCAACCGTATGCTGTACATAAGCTGTAAAGAAAGGTTGTCGCTACACGAATGTGTCCCTATGAGAGAGTTCTCCTTTCTTCTTACGTAGCATTAGCAGTCAGTCAAGTTACGGATTTTCTCCATTTCGTTGTCTTTATCCCCTTCACATGTCACCGTAGATATAGCGTCTGATATCTCACGCTCCAGCTCCTCTGCTGCGAGGCCGAGAGATTCTTCCTCGTCTTCAACTTCGGCTTAGGTCAGCTGTAGATTGGGGATGTTCTCCAGTGTAATACAGTCGCTTTCATCGTCAGTGCACTCATCAGAATCAGAAGTGAAATCGGCGTCGGAATAACCAGAAGTATCCGGCGTCTCGCAAAATTACTGCCATAGATGTGCACTGTAACAGCCACGATTTAGCTCTTCTGCAATGCATTTTTCCCGGTCCATCTTCATTCAATGATGAAATCACATGCAGCTTCCAGAAGTGGCAGAACTTATGCTGGGGCTGCATAAGTAGCCATGTGGTTTGCTACTAACGTGCACCTGATTAGCCGGAAAAAAAAAAAAAGCCTGTGAATGGTCAAAGGTAGCCAGTATGCAAATTAACTGTATCGCCGCACACGTCCAACGATGCGCCATTTCCTGAAACTCTACCCGATTTCAAACGCAAAATTGATACTTTTAAGGCAACCAATACTGTTATCTGAAACATGGAGTGGCTTCTTCATGATCTCAACTTGCACATTCTGCAAAAAAACGAAAATCACTAATTTAGAAAAAAAACGATAGTTTCTTCGTTTCTGTGAATTTCTCCCAGCTGACTTGCTGCTGGTTTTGCTGTAGCGCGTCACATATATGTAGTGGAGAGGAGGTGTAAAGTAGAAGAAAATGGAAAAGCTCAAGTACTCAAGTAAGTTGGCTGGTTGTTTGAATTTTTTTTTAATTCAAGATCTTTTTTATTAAAGTTTTCTTGATATACCAATTGTGCAGTGCATTACAGCCATTGCAGGGACATGAAAGGAGTATGGTATAACAAACACAACATGCACCAGTGGAAGGTGTAAGAAACAAAGAAAAGAGAAAGAGAAAAAAATAATAAAATAAAATAAAATAAAATAAATAAAATAAAAAAAACACAGTGTACAAAATAATCCCTCCCCTGTCACTGCCAGAGTATTCGTCACATCATAGATCACTGTTACACCTAATGCCTGCACTAGGAGCGAGTGAGAAGTATGCGGCGTAATTGAGTTATACTCAAGGGCCAAACCTCTAACTAGTCTGGAAAGCTTTCAGAAAGGGACCCCACATTTTCCGGAATTTCTTATTGGAATGCTGAAGTGAGTACCTGATTTTCTCTAGTTTTAAGAAGGACATGTCTTCCAGCCATTGTGTATGAGTGGGAGGAAGAGCATCCTTCCACCTGAGCAGGATTGCTCGTCGAGCCAGAAGGGAGACAAAAGATAAAGTGTGTTGTTTTGCTGTAGTTAACTTCTTTTCCCCTTCCATAATCCCAAACAAAGCAGTCAATGGGTTTGGATCCAATTTAATGTTAAACACCTGAGAAAGTGTATGAAAAACTTCTCTCCAATATTTATTAAGGTTTGAACAGGACCAGTACATGTGGATGAGAGAGGCTTCCACATGTTTGCATTTGACACAGTATGGGCTAATGCCCGGGTATATAGAGGACAGTTTTTCTTTGGAAATATGAGCCCTGTGTACCACTTTAAACTGAATTAAACAGTGATTTGCACAGAGAGAGGTTGAATTGACCAATTTGAGTATGGAGACCCAAGTATCTTCTGATAAAAGGGGACCCAAGTCCTCTTCCCATGCTGTTTTAAGCTTATCTGTGGGGGCACTTCTAAGATCCAACAGCTTGCCATAAAGAGTCGAAATTAGCCTCTTTTTAAGTGGATCTATTGAAAGGACAGTGTCGACAATGATCGAGTCCGTCGCTGTTACAGATCCGGGCATCTGAGAGAGAACAAAATGCCTTGCCTGAAGATACATGAAAAAATTGGACTTAGAGAGGCTGAATTTCCTACTCAACTGCTCAAAAGATGCCAAACTGTTGTTTATGAACAGATCTTTAAAGCGTACAATACCTTTCCTGTGCCATTCTTGAAAGGCAGAATCCTGACAGGATGGTTTGAAAAGATGGTTTGATGCAATGGGGCTTAGGAGAGAAAAATTATGGAAACCAAAATACTTCCTAAATTCGGCCCAGATCTTTAAAGAATGTTTCACCACTGGGTTTCTGATTGATTTGAATAAGGCAAGTGGGAGTGAGGATCCAAGAAGTGCAAGAATTGACAAACTATCATTTGATTGTAATTCCATCACCACCCAATCAGGACAGTCAGGCTGGCCATAACAGGAGGACCAAAATGCAAGGCAGCGCAAGTTAGCAGCCCAATAATAGAAACGGAAATTTGGAAGGGCCAGACCCCCTGCTACCTTGGTCTTTTGAAGATGGATCTTATTCAATCGTGGTCGCTTACCCCGCCACAAATATGAAGAAATAACTGAGTCGAGAAGTTGAAAAAAGGATCCGGGGATAAAGAGTGGTAAGGCCTGGAAGAGATATAGAAATTTGGGCAGAATGGTCATTTTGACTGAATTGATGCGACCTACAAGAGACATCGACAGGGGCGACCACTGTGTTAGGGTTTGTTTAGTTTGGTTTAACAATGTGATAAGATTCTCTTGGAAAAGATCTTTATGCTTCCTCATCACGGTTATGCCCAAATAGGAAAATTTATTGTTCTCAATTTTAAATGGCAAACTGGTAAAGTCCAAGGCACATGCCTCATTATTAATTGGGAAGAGCTCACTTTTAATGAGATTTAATTTATAGCCTGAGATTTTACCAAACTGACTAAGCAGCGACAGAGCAGGTGGTAGAGAGACTGTCAGATTAGAGATAAAGAGCAACAGGTCGTCAGCATAGAGCGAGACCCTATGCTCAGTGTCACCTCTCCAGATACCAGATATATCCTTGCAAGAGCGGAGTGCAGTGGCAAGCGGTTCAATAGCCAGATCGAAAAGCATGGGACTGAGAGGGCACCCTTGACGGATTCCACGGTGTAAGTTAAAGGGTCTTGACCGTTGAGAGTTAGTACGAATTGAGGCTGTGGGGTGCGAATAAAGTAATTTGATCCATGAAATAAAGTTTGGACCAAAACCAAACTTGTTCAGCACAGCAAATAGGTAGACCCATTCAACACGGTCGAATGCTTTCTCTGCATTGAGTGAAACAACGCATTCGGGGACATCTTCAGAGGCAGAGTAGATAATATTAAACAGTCGTCTTATATTAAAGAAAGATTGCCTGCCTTTAACGAAGCCGGTCTGGTCTTTGGATATAATTGTAGGAAGGGCATTCTCCAACCTATGGGCTAGGACCTTGGCCAAAATTTTAGCGTCTGTGTTTAAGAGGGAGATAGGCCTGTAGGAGGCGCATTCCATTGGGTCTTTACCTTTTTTTGCTATAAGTGTAATACAGGCCTTAGTAAATGAAGGAGGGAGGGATCCTTGTCTGCAAGATTCAGAGAGAACTGAATGTAACAATGGGGAAAGCAGCAAGGAAAACTTCTTGAAGAATTCTGCCGGGAAGCCGTCAGGACCTGGACTGCATTGAGGAAATGCCGAGCGCTATTTCTGCTTGGGATATAGGCTCTTCAAATCTCTTCCTTAGATCTGGTGAGAGACTGGGAATACTCAGACCATTTAAAAAATCAGAAATCTCATCTAAATCAGTCTGAGACTCTGAAGTGTATAGCAGGGTGTAAAAGTCCCTGAATGCTTCATTAATTTGTGAATGATCCGTAGTTGTACGGCCATTTGGTAACCGGATATTAAGAATATTTTGTTTAGCCTTGGTGCCTTTGAGTTGGTTGGCTAGTAATTTGTCTGATTTGTCTCCATATATGTAAAACATGGTTTTACTTTTTAAAAGTGATTGTTCAATTGAATGAGTGGTTAGTAGATGGAATTTAGTCTTAAGTTCCAACCGCTTTTTGTAAAGATCTGGAGACTTATTACGGGTTGTTTGAAATTTTAACAGAAATTGTTTGATTTTTACTACAAATAAATATCGGTTTTCAGTAGGGATGTCCTGATCCGATCTGAGGGATTGGGATAGGGGCCGATATTGGCATTTTCCACTGATTGGGGATCAGCAATTTTGTAGTGTGCATGCGCGAAAAGCTGCAGGCTGCCTGTTACGTTGCTCCAGCCCTTGAGTTTGCCTTTTGAACTTTTTAACTCTTTTCCCTTTTTGTTCGTTCTTGTTTTCTTCACTGTTCATCTGTGAAGTCCTGCCCTCTCTAACAAGGTTGTTTTTAGAGAATTTTTGTGCTTTTTTCGTGTTGTTTTTTATAAAATGCCGCTTCCACCGGGACATGCGGTTTTGGTTAGTCCGGAGAGCAGCTGATCGCGCTAATGCCGGCCGGCACTGTGGCCAGACCAGCTGACATACCACCTGAACTCTGGAGAAAAACACACCGGGGGTGCAGAGGAGGGAAGCAACGTCGGGGGATGAGAGGAGGGTCGAGACGGGACTGGTTTATGGAAAGGAGAAGATTTAAGCCCTGTCTCCCCTCTGTTGTTATGGGAAATGTACGGTCTCTTGGAAATGGATGAGCTAACGGCGCTAACGCGGAGCCACGCGGAGCCACACGGAGTACCGGGAGTGCAGTCTGATGTGTTTCACTGAGACATGGCTGCACAGGGACATTTTGGACCAGAACGTCTCCGTGGATGGTTTCCACACCGTCCGGGCCAACCAGGATTGTACTGAGAGCGGAAAGGCGGAAGGCTTGCCGTTCTAGTGAATTGCAGATGGTGTAATCCTGGTCACATCACAATTAAAGAACAGCTCTGTAGCCCGGATGGTGAACTGCTTGCCGTTGGACTCCATACCATCTGCCTAGAGAGATCCCACATGTCATCATTGTTGTCCTGTACATCCCTCCCCCTGCAAACCCAACATCTGCCTGCAGCACCATACACAACAGCATCTCCAAGCTTCAAACTCAACACCCCAGTGCCCTCATTATCATGTCGGGAGACTTCAACCACGTCACCATGGATACGGTCATTGAGGATGCATACACCTCCTCTTCTCTTCCCCCCTCTGGGCAGGTCAGATCACAACCTGGTCCACCTCAAACCCTGCTATGTGCCTCTGGTGAAGAGGAAGCCTACAACCACAAGAACTGTGAGG
>CAEMYA010000549.1:190266-207939 GCA_903131615.1 Diplodus sargus | reverse complement strand
GTGTGTGTGTGTGTGTGTGTGTGTGTGTGTATGTGTGTGTGTGTGTGTATGTATATATATATATATATGTGTGTATTATTATCATTTTTATTTATATTTATATTTTGCTCTTAATAGATGTTGCTTGTATAATATATGTTATTTGTATATCTGGAGCTTGTAACAAAAATAATTTCCCCCTAGGATTATTAAAGTATTTCTGATTCTGATGATTCTGAACGTGGACCCATGGCCGAGTTTTTTTTTTTTTAACGTCAGAACACAATTTGTGGCAAATCTCGCGCATGTAACATTACTCTGACAAACCTGTGGATAAAATGTCTGCAGTGTGGATATAACTTAAATTAGAAAGCAAAAGCAGCCCAATGGCGACATGTAACATCTACAATATGAACGTTTAGCGAGGGGGTAACGAGCTGCATTTAATACAACACGTTTGGTACGATAAAATATTACAGAGAAGGTAATTAAATTAATCGCTTTGGATAACCAGCTCATCTCTGTTGTAGAAGATCATGGTTTTCTTGTCATCTGGAGTTTTTGAATCCCCAGTATGCCCTACCATCTCGACATTACATCATATTTACTCCACTTTCGAGTTACAAAGTGCAGGTATGCACACAAGATACGTGGGTCTCATACAGCAGAGCATGTAAAACAGGCAATCGAGGAGATGCTGAACGCTGTGAAATAGACAAGCAACGTAATTTTACATGACCATGCAAGCAATATGAAAAAAGCAATGGAATATATGCAAGCACCAAGTGTTGGCTGTGTCTCGCACACAGCTGACTGTACACAAGGGTCTGCTGTCAAAGTGCAGTGTCACAGACTCATCTGCTAACACAAGGAAGGTGGTAGGCCAATGTTGCAATAGCATATGCAGAATAAGAAGGAGCCATATGAAAGTATATACTTTGTTTCAACAAAATAAAAAAACCTGTTAAGGAACAGCTTGGATGCAGGTACTTTTTTTCTTAATGTAACTGTATTATCCAGGAAAATATTAGTTATTACTAAGTGTCGGATCGGCACTCGGTATCGGCAAATACTTGATATTAAAGGACTCGGAACAAGATAGGGGTAAAAAAAAAAAAAAAAACTGGTTGGGACATCCCTAAAAAGGGATGTCAGTCTCCTGGATTTCTCATAATTGCTATCAATATTGCCCCTGAAAGAAGTCATACCGGTTGACCCCTTTTAAAACCCATTGCCAAGTGTTGGGATCCACAGATGAATTTGTTCATCACATGATGTAAGCACCACCATTGTTTCTTTGTTCTCTCCTATCAATGAAACAAGTGATGATCCACCATCTTGGAGTTCAACCCTCATTGGCCATGTTATAGTCTCCCATCGATCAGCCATTGTCCATGTCATGCAGCGTGACACTTTGAACCCTTGCCACAATCTTGCTTTTGTTCTTCCAGACACACACACTTCGTATAGAGAACATATTAATTAGACTGTGTGTTCATTTTATGTTAAATGAAAGACTGTTGATCCTTCATGCTTTCTATTTGATATTCTACAGGAGTGATTGTTGCCAATCTCTAATCTGTCAAGGACTCTGAAATCCTTCGATCATTACAGCTGTTATGGTAATTTTGGTTGTAGGTATTAAGTTAATTATTAGTCAGAGTTACAAACTCGGGCCAATATCCGATCTTAATATGGGATCGGTGCACCCAGAGCCTAGTTAGTGCAAGTTTAACACTCCTTAGAGAAGCCTGTCCCAAATGTGATTCATGTAGGCAGACTATGTCTGCCTACATGAATCACATTTTTTACCTGTAAGACCCATATTTAAATATCTTAAAATAGGGATGAAATGAGGTGAAAATATCACATTTCCATGCAGACAGAAACAGCAAAAGTGTGCATCCTGGTCATAGTTCAGTTGTAATATCCTAATTCACCCATAGAGCTTATTTTCTGTTAGTCTGCTGACAGCTCTAACGCATACACATAGTCATAGTTTACTCCAATGACAGTCAGCACCAGGGCTGAGAGCGTGAGGCTGCCAACGGTTTTAATTACCATTCTCTACTTCCATCAAATTTACAAGGTACAAAGTACATTTTATGTCATTTATTAAACACCGGTTTTAAAGACAAAATGAAGTTTGAGTCCCTTTGAGACTTGCTACATCTATTTTAGACAATGTAGTCCTGCTAATGAACTGAGGAATCTCACAGCCTGGGGAAAGAAGCTGCTCTATAGTCTGGTGGTATGTTAGAAGATAGTTTAATTTGATGGTGCTGTCATTTTGAGACAATGGACAATGTCATTTTGGATGTTCAGAGTGTTTTTATAAATCTAGTTGTCATTGTCTTGTAGGTACCCCATCTGGAGCGCTAGCGTCCTACTCTAGCGGAGGAGGTTACTCATCTTCTCTCTCCATCACACAAGGTGGAGGTACCTATCCTTTCTTTATTCTTAATTTTGTTTTTCTATTACTGTGTCTCTGCTGTTTCTTGTCCTGTCTTTTGTAATGTCCTGCTGTGCTTGTCTAAATCTGCCAGCACTGGAAAAATGTTTTTTCTGTGAATGGCCTTAGTAATTCAATTCCAATTTCCAACAGACTACACGTTTTTTTATGCAGTAGACCTCTAGATTATTTGTCACATAGTAGTATGTATTGTTCAGAGCCCCAGACATGACATGGTAAAAAAAAAAGTTCAATTGTGGCCACAATATAGCTATAACGTGCGCACGAAATACTAATTCGTGGCCACGAAGTAGGTATATTGTGCGCACGAAATACTAATTAATGACATTAATATCAGTCCTGGACAGCTGGGTAAGCAAATCGAGCGCACCTTCTCTAGAAAGTGCAATAGCCTACGTGATGTCCTTAAGGTGAGTGTCTTTTCTTATTCTGTTCTAGTCAATATCTTTTTATCCCGCTTTTAGGCAGTTATTTAATTAGGCCTATAATATAGTGAATTCTTAATTTTCTGTGATTTTATTAGAGACCAAATGTCCAGAGAACACTACAGACACCTTCAGTAGTTCAGTCAGAGCAACAAAAACCTGCAAATCAATACAAACTAGATTCTGATCACTGATAGGCTATAGGTTCCCTTGGCAACGCAATACATACTGTGAGCGCTACTGTAACTGCACGGCTGTGTTCGGTGGCATCATTAAACGCTGCGGCTCATATAGCCTATGTATTCCCTCAGCTGAGAGTCTGACACACATGATGCTACTTTCAAAAGAGATGCTTAAATGTGGGATAACAAGATATTGACTAGAACAGAATAAGAAAAGACACTCACCTTAAGGACAGGAATGATATTAATATTATTAATTGTTATTTCGTGCCATGAATTTGTATTTTGTGGCCACATATTAGTTTTTCTTGCACACGTTATAGCTATATTGTGGCCACAATTTAATTTTTTTTTTGGCTACGTCATGTCTGGGGCTCCGTAGTATTGCATTTACAATATTTCTGTAATTTAGAATACTAGTGCATTTCCCGTAGGAAGTATGTATTCCAATAGAAAAGTGGGAGATTAAGTAACTTTTTCATGGATGGCCAAATGAGGCTTTGTTTGAAGGTGGGACGTCAGGGATATTTAGGTTTGTTGTGAAATTATAATATAATTGGCCGTTTTTGACTTTTTTTAATTTTGCCATTATATTTCACCTTAAAAACTATTTACCTTGCCTTGCTTGGTGTCATTACTTTCAGCACAACCTCACATGTGTGACTGTACAGTTATTTTTTTCATTTTGACATACTGTATTAACGCAGTGGACCTAAAATCACAAAAAAACATAAAATCCGAGTAGGAAAAAGTTAGACTTTTTTAGTGTGAAAACCACAAATATGTTTAACAAACCATTTTTAATACTTATAATGCAAATATAAATTGTTGTTTGCTAAATTTGTGCATAATTGTTTGAAATTTACAAAGTTATATGTAACTATTTACATTTAAATGCAGGCAATGCCTCAGGCGCAGCTCTCCCTCAGCTCTCCTGCCTGCTCCACATTCAGCAGTCTCCTCATTGTTTTGACTCATTAAACAAAAAAACGACTCCACTACACACTAAACACACTACACCAAACACTACATAACACACTAACTATACACTCCAAACACGCTACATGTTACAAATCTCTCAACTCTCGCTATCTCTATCACTGTGTGTATCACCATCACTGCTGCTGTCAATCTTTCGCCATCATCCCTCCAACAACTTCCCCCTGTTCCTCAGCAACCAAATCACGTGGTTTGCCATATAATTCTGTGATTGGTTGGTGTGGTGCCTTTTTCCACCAATAGGAACGTGTTTTTTTGCTTGCAAACACTTCCTGCTTGCAGACACTTTCGTGACAAAAGCCCGTTTTTACCGTTTCTTCCTGTACCAGACACAAAGCAAACGTGACGGCAATGTTTGCGAAAAAGCGTGGCGGACATTCAGGGTTTCACCTACATGTAATTGACTGTGGCGCACCGCCACGGCAAAATAAAAGCCGCCACACCTTCAAAATTCAGGCATAAATAAATCCAGTGTTAGAGAAAGGAAATATTTTACCGTCGTCTTCCACTGCAGTCTTTGACGTTAACTAGTATGTTGGATATTTCGCACGGGTCACGGCATCCGACCAGTTTTCCGACACAACTTACATTCCGCACCCGAGCTGACCCGCTATAAATTGATACCGACGCCCGAAGGAAAATTGGACGGACGCAATTTTTAAAAGTGAAAGTAAGACAGCGTGGAGGGAATGAGTTCTGGGAGGGCGCAAGCACGCATGTATGAGCTCATATGAGATATAAATGTTTATCATTTGTGTCGCTAATAATGACTGATAATAAAAGACGCCTTGAAAATCATAAAACCCGACCCGTCTCTCCAGGCGTCCGCATGTCCCGCATCTGTGTCCAACACGGGACGTTATTTTTAATCCGTGCAGGACCCTGACTTATATAACTCCTCTATTGAAACAAATAATAAAAATAGCATTTTCTTTACAATATTAGACTCGTTTAGTCTCATTAATCCACAACAGTCAGTTTAGATGCACAGAATGGGACCGAACCGCTGGCAAAATCCCGGTCCAGCTCACGCCGCTGCAGGTATAAGTCCGCTTGTTTCGGGCTCTGCAGTGATTGGCTCTGGTGCGCATGTGGCTCTGGTGGTTATGGTTGACAATGCTAGAGGAATTGGTAAATCGTTTATGAAATCATTTATTAACAGTATGATTGTAGTCCAAACAAATCCGGTGTTGCACACCCTTAAACCACACAGCAGCCATGTTGAAAATCTCAGGTCAGTCTGATCCTGATCTGCAGAGATATTTGAGGCACACACATACACACAGACAGACTGACAGAGATTCCTTGCTTTTATAGAGAGATATTAAATCATTTGAAAGGGATATATTACACCTTAGAGAATGACGTTTTTTTTTTCATTGTTTAAGTTAATGTTAACAAGGTTAGCTTAACTTAACGTTAAGTCCTTTTTGTGTTCTAGTTTTAATATTTTTTTCTTTTTCTACCGTTGTATTACACGTGTGATTTTGACCTGTTTCTGTCATGTGTCATTTCCAAACAGGAGCCATTAGCCCACTGAGTGCTGCTGCAGCGGCTGCAGCAGCTGCTGGTCGTGTTGCTCTGTCTGGGTCTGGAGTATCAGGAGTCCTGTTGGCTTCCAACCTAAACGAAGAGGTACCACTCACCTTAAGTATAACTGTGAATGCGTGTTTGTCGTCTCTGCTTGAAGTTACTCTTCTTAACTATAGCACAGACACCACTGCATAATTTTCTTAAATTTGGTAGTAGTGTGAATGCATGTATAGGTGTCTGATTGTATGTATGCTAAGCCCACTTTACAGTGTGATTTATCATGTATCCTCCCCCTAGATGTTGCCTGTGCAGTATAATTATAATAGATTTTCTTCTCCAAGGTCACAGGTCCTAAACTTGAAGTTCAACTTTTTTTGTTGGAGCACATTATATCAGATCTTAAAAGTTCTGTTGCGTTTTTGAAGCCTTGGGGTTTTCTTTACATTGAACAACTACATACTTCTATACTTTGATTTTATATTACTGTTTTTTCTATCAAGTGTCAATTTATTCTCCAATTGTAAATGTACACTGACTCTTTCATCTGTATCTCTGTACCTAGAGTATCTGCTGTCTGTTTCTGTGTGTTCCATCTCTTTCCAACTCTGTCTGTCCTTGTTACTCCATAATGGAGTGGCGGATTTCACACTTGCGCCCCCTTCTGATAAAGTCTTTATGCAACAGCTGTATCCTTGCTGTTTGGTCGCAGCATACTGTTCTCTTTGGTGACCGATCTGTTTGAGAGCAGTAGCTCCTGCAAACACTTGAAAGTATGCTCACTGCAGTCCGCTGGCTAGATAGAGGTTGAGTGTGGTGTGGCCATTCTTCATGTTGTGAATGTTAAATCCTAGGGATTGTTTTTCTGTCACAAGTTTATTCTTTCTCAACTTTGTTTTCAAACAGGCAAACCTTTGTGATCAGGTCTCATTTTCATGCAGTACACTTAGCCGGTTTCCAGGCTACATAGCAATAGAAACCCCAACCAGAAACATTTTATTTAACAATAAGATAATATTGAATTTTTCTATAAACATTAGCACAAAATGGTCAGATCAAAAAATTACAATAGATGTAAAATAAGATAATAATATGATAATAATAATATGGATGAAAGTGGTAAATACATGAAATCACTTCAAGGTGCATTCACATTCCCAATGTATTCCGGATAGTCTCCCCACTTTTCCATGTATTTTAAATTTCTTTCCTGCTGAAAGAGATTTGTCCAGACAATGCCACTTTTGCCAGCTCCAACTCTCCCGAGTTCCTCGTGGTAAGTTGTTTCACCATGATAATACTTGTCTAAATAATGATAAAACATCTGATGATGGAGCATGTGACTCTCATTTCCCCAGACTCCTTGAATGGAGATTTTATATTTCTTTGATTTGCACATGTGGTGAATCACTTACAATGTAGCATGTAAACCTACAAAGTAATTATTTCATTGAGACAAAGGTGAACCTTGGAAGTCTAGATATTTATGATTATTTATTTGATGGCAGTGTTAGTGTAAATTAGTATGTCACAAAGAGCAACTCTTGAGTCACGGATTTTCTAAAATGAAATAAAAACATTTCATTTCATTTCATTTTAAACTAAAAACTTCATAAATCATATACTACCTCAAATACTTTTTTGGTCACAATTTATTTAAGTTAGGCCCTAACTGAATTTAATATGAATATAAATAAATATTTTCATGTCCCTATAACCCTATCCCTATACATGAATTTGCAAATGTTGTGCTTCTTTAATACTGGAGCACTTACAAGTGTGGGGATCGTTTTAAATGCAGTGGAGTATGAGACAATCTCTGTCAATGGCCTTGTGACGAAGAGCACATCGTCACCTGGCTTTGCACACCTGGTATCATCGGACTTTGGACTAAGTGTGACTACAGGTGCACTTTAATAATTGCACGGACACTTTAAGAGGAGCAACCAAACTTTATTGGAGGTTTGCATAATACATTTTGACACTGTTTTTGGCACATGTGTATGGATATATAGATACGTGTTTGGGTATTTGTCGCCATTAATGATTGATGTTTGGCGGGTCTTGATCTGGCTGATGGGTGCTGTGTAGGCCACGCAGTTGTTACCTAGAGCAGAGGGACATAGGGTTAAATGTGCCTATTAAGTTTGTTAATTGATCAAACAAGGAGCTAAGTTAAAATGTGTATCATGTTGCTCAATAAGTGTGTGCATTGAGGGAAGTAAAGTGTTGTGTACTCACCAGTCTCTGTCTGCAGGGTGCGCAGGCAAAAGGCTTCCTCAGGAAACGGACACTGATTTATAGTTCTGGGGGCAACCAAGTGTAAATTGATGTGGGGGTAGTAGAAATGTGTGTCTTGTGTTTTAGCAGATATAAACTGAATGGATATGTGTATTTTCCTTGGTGGTGGATGTAAATGGGGTGTGTATATAGAAGTCAATAATGATGTGTAAATATAGGAATAAAAATGGAGGGTTAAACATGTAGTAGGCAGTGGATCCCAGCAAATGGAATCTTCCAGGGTCATTAGCTGTGACACCCTATAAAGGGGTGCCATTTTAACACCATGCTGTCCTTGTGCTGATGTCTCTATGCGCTGGGCTGAGGTCTCCATTCTGTTTGCCGAGCTGAATAAAAGAACCACCTCTGTGACCCACCTCAAATCTGCCTGTGGATCATTCTTCTTTGCTGTATCATCCAGCCGCAAATGTGGTCATTCTCACAGGCCTATACCGTCCAGCCAGCTGGATCAGTGGGACCAAACATCACTGCAATCAGTTTGATCGACCCAGGAAGAAGGGAAACAGAACCGGGTCAGAAGTAATCTAACGCAGTTTAGACCTAAGGCTCTTCCTCTGCCCGGCCTACTTCAAGCTATTGAAACGAGACTCAGGTTCACTCAGCAAATCAGAGACTGTTGTTTCTACATCTTTACAGAGATCCTGGCTACACCCCAATTTCCAGGTTTAAGCTATTGCATTGGATGGGCAGAACCAACAGATTCAGAGGATCCCATATTCACTTCTCTCAACTCAGTCTTCAAACACCTTGAAAATAACAGCTACATCAAAATGCAGTTCAATACAATCTCCTCCATGATACGTCCATGTTGACGTCAGTGTGACATCAGAGCCTCTTGATTCCTTCATAATCAACAAGTACCATTAGTATTACTGGTTAACCTAAGCCAGTGGTTCTCAAATGGGGGTACGTGAGATTTTAAAATATATTTATTTTATTTTTATTTTATATTTAATATAAAATATATCCATGCAAATCCTTTAAAAATAATTACCTAATAAATATTTCAGGAAAAAATAAGTACAAGTTCATAAAATGAATTTTATATTCAGTAAGCTATTCAATTTCATTATCCTAAAAACCCAGAGTCTCCCCCATACCAGGATGGTTCGACCCAACCTGTCATATGCTACCTAGCATCACCTGTCAATCACTTGAAATCTCAAACAATGGAGTCATGGTTGAAGCGTAGAAGCAATTCTTTTGAGAACATGGAGGGACAAGTGGCAAAGAAGGCCAAACCAGAGCTGGCAAAATTCCGGCTGTATCTTGAGGATTATGTTTTAATTAGATTTACGTCCACAAGTTGCAACCCACCCAAGGCACTGTGTTTTTTCTGTGGGGAGAAACTAGCTAACAGTAGCACGAAGCCGGCACATCTGCAGCGTCATTTTAAGAAAAAACATGGATGGCTCTTATTTAAGTCATTTTCTTTCAACCAAAAGTGCTTTGCGCTAGTTAGGGGGTACTTGGCTGAAAAAATATTTCACAAGGGGTACCTAACGAAAAAAAGGTTGAGAACCACTGACCTAAGCAAGTAGTGAGAGTGAACTCATTGGTGCCAGTTATGGATGCAACCTAGGCACCTCCTGGTGGATCTCAGTGCTGAGTGCCATCAAACTGAAGAAGGATTCTTTTTGGGCTTGGTTCCCCTGAAGCAGCTTACAGATACTCGAAGGCCAGAAGGGCAGCAGCCTCAGTGGTGCCCTACCCCCTTATATTGGTTCATAATCAGCCAGACCGCTTTCACCTGGAAAGGCAGCAGGCCGAGCATCAGTCCAGTTGCACGTCCCGGCCAGCAGAGGGGGAGCATGTAACATAGAGACACACTCAAAATATTTCACATTTCGCATGATAATTTTTAGCTGATGTTTATGTCATGAATACTTGATATCATGAAGGTTTTCTTTGTGTCGCAAAAACAGCTCTAAGACATCGAGGCAGATACAAAAGACTGAGGTGTCTGGCACCAGGACATTTGCAGGGTATCTATGGGTTGAGCCTCCATGGATCGAACTTGTTCCCACCATCTGTGGGACATGTGTTCCTACATGTCCCACAGAGGTTCTTCTTCTGGTCAGGTTGGGATCTGGGGAATGTGGGGATTGGATCAATGCTGTAGGCTCATTCCTAAGCAGTATTTGTGTTGAGACAGGGCACAGTGTTCAACTGGGTGGCCACTGCCATTGGGGAGTGTCATTGTAGGGAGGTTGTTTACATGGTCTACATTGGTGTTTGGGTTGGTGGTGCATGTGGGCATTCACTTGTATTTGTACCACAAATGAAAGCATCAACCAACCATGTAGTGCGAAATGGACGTTGCGTCAAATTCATGAAAATGGCGGACCTGTTGATTGTTCTTTTGTTATCACCCTGTATTATACGAGCTGGACAGCTTTCCTGTGAGCGAGACATCTGGATTCCTCCAGGCCCAACTTCATCGGCTTCGAGCTACGATTCAGTCGCTTTGGCTGATCGCAGCCGCTCTAGACAATGCTCATGTTTCCGAGCATTGTCAAAGGAGCAAACCTCTTCTTATCAGAATTTTTACAGAAGCAGACCCAACCCTGAGAAAATGGACGGATGGGTGGGTGGACAAAATAGCTCTGGATGTGATAGTAATATGATATAATGATAAATAAACTATAATGAATACCACACAGTTTAATTTTATTAATTTGATTATTGGAGCTTACTAGAGTTTCTAGCATGTTCAGTATACATTTCAACACAACAACACATACAAAGAATAGCAAAAATGAGTATAGCTGAGATGGCCAAACTTTTTTTATTCAAAATTAGATATTTAGAGGAGACCTAAAAGATTTTGCAAGGTCCCAAGTAAATCATTGAAATGAAGTCGGAGCCCCAGTGTTATGTAGTGCGTGTGTCAAAGTGACTTGCATTACATACATTTTTTGTAAATTGAAGAATTAGGATTTCTGCCTTAAAGACTAATTTTTGCATTGAACTAGTCAAATTTGCACTAGCGTTGTTTATATATATTTTCTTTACTCCTGTTTCTGTCAATCCTGTCAGTCATAGACAGTATTAATTTTGGCACCTGTATCCTTCAACTACATGTGATATGGTTGGCCATCTGCTTCATGGCACTGCCTCCTTTGGTCTGACATCTGCCACTCACTCCATCATTCACTTATATACTTCATGCTTATTCATTTTTCTACCCTTTAATGTATTATTCATTCCCTTCCATCCTTCTTTTCGTCACTTATAAAGGCATTCAGCAGGAGGTGTCTGTATGCGCATGTGTGGGTTAACACAAGTGGAGAAACGGTGTGTGTCTGTATGCGTGTGTATATCTGGACTGGATCCAACAATCATTCAGACTCCGGTGATGTTCCACTGATGCTCTGTTTACTGACCTCTGCTTTGGTTTTTGTCCTCCCCTCCTCCTTTCTCCCTTCCCCGCCTCCTTTCTTCCCTCCCCTGCTCTTCCCTTCTCCCATTTATTTTCTCTCCATTTGGCCATACAATCTTTAATGTTGTACACTTTTCTTAAAAACCCTTCCCCCCTCGCATGTACATTTGCCCCAAATGTCTTTTTACCACCTTTACCTCTCTTCACTTTTCTCAATTCGGTCTAACCCAATGTTGGGTTTGCTGTTTTTGACTCCCTTCCCAAACTCAACCATGCCTTCCATCTTTGCTCCACCCCACATCATCATGGAAACCGCTACTTCCCCCTTGTCCAACGCTGGGCGGTCTGATCTCTACCTTCGTCTCTCCTCTTCCTCCTCCTCTGCTCCTCCTCTTCCTGTCCTCTGCTCTGCGGTCTCTCTCTATAAAGATGGTCACGCCCCAAAGTCTCTTTACCCTCTTCGGTATGTTCAACCTCTACTATTCTATCTGTATATCTCTCTCTGTTGATCCAATTTTGTTCACTTTCTTCAGTGATTTCGTCGACAAGCCATTCTTCTGTCTTTCTGTACCTTCAAGCTTCCCTCTATCATATTGTACCCTACAGAGTTAAAATCTTACTTTGTCTCTGCATTAAAAACAAAAAAGTGAGTCTTAGAAGTTGTCTGTTTGGTTAGCTTAACTTTTAACTGATGAGAACAAATACACCACAATTTAAGGCAAAACCTGATCCACAGTTTGTGGATAAGGTATTCATTTAGAATTAATTAGGATTCCTTACAGCTATTATTGTGGGCAGGGTGTGTCCTTACAATGAGGCTTTATTTGCGATTGAATATGAGTCAAACCTTCGTGTAAAAGCATAATTGCGATGAAAGACGCGCTTTTAAGATCGCCGTCATGGCAGACAAAAAGTGTAGATCCCCGAGTGCGACCTGACAGGCAGGAGAGTAGTGATGAACCGCTCCTCAAGCCTGCCTGTAAGGTCGCACTCAGGGATCGACACTTTTTGCCTGCCATGACGGCGGTGCACCGGAGATGCAGCAGCTGACGTGAGTAGCTCAAAAACCTTCTTTTTCATAAACTCTGTGTGTACACAAACAATGCTCTCAATGCTTGTGTTCATGAGTAGAGACCCTGGTGATGCTACGAGCAAAGTTTCATGTTGTGTCGAAACAAGATTTTTGCTTGCTCTAATCATCCCTCAGAGTCGTACTGGTCAATAAAATTTCCCTTTCTAAAATTATTGCAGTTTAAGTGAGACAAGATTATTCCAAAGTTGTATATGAAGCTTGTGCAGTCTGAGTTAGACAAATAAAGGAGATATCTTCCAGGAATTCTCTTTTTGGTACAAAATGTCTTTTTTTCATACTATCCCCCTTTACCGCAGCTCAACAGGGTGTAAGGAAAAACTCTTATTTTGGAGGATATCCACTTGTTTTGTCTAACTCAGACTGCTAATCTCTTGTAAGCCTCACACAAAAGTTTGTTTGATTTTTGCACAGAGGGATTTGGAATTTTTGCCCCCATCACATTCACTGGAACCATATAAAATGACTGGGGCTGCACAAGTTATTGCATCAACATTGCAGCTTGCGCAATCTAAGACAATTCATCTCAAACATTTCCTGCTTCAACTTTGCTGCCTGAGACAAAAGCAAAAATGTTTTCATTTTCCGTAACTAATCTACCATAGACATCCATTTGATATTATATAATTTAGTCTCACTTAAGGAGTCTTTGACACATGGGCTCTGTATGCACAACAAACCACCAATCAAAATCATTCTTGATCAATTGATCAAACAAAGCAGCGGCTACTTAGGTTGTTGATAAAATGCAGTCCCCTACAAAATCACTATTCATTATTCTAGAATAATGAATGATTTCACAATAGAGCTGTTCAAGTTATCTTGTGAAAATGTTTGGGGTTTTTTGCATCATCAAAAACTACATTTTCGCAATGCCTGTTGGTTTTCTTGTGTTTTTTTCCCAAATATTGTGCAGCCCAAAAAAGAGGCTTTCTAACGGCTATCAGCAGCAGAGATGACTATAGCAAGCAATACCAAATAATACTGTTACAAAAGCACTACAAATAATAACACATCAACTTAATTTGAGCCTTGATAGCCCAGCACACAACCCAAACATAACAACCCCATCTGGTAGATGAAGCAAGTGGAGTTTTGTTCTATTCTGTATTACATCTCAAACCTCGTATTGAACCATTAGTTTTTCCTTATGCACTTATTTTTTTGCATAGAGCAACATAGAAAACATGAAATTCTAGCCGTTTTCCTGTGTTTCATCCCAAAGTAACAAAATTACAAATTAAATCTGCTTAGTCAAAGGCAGTTTGTTAAAGACCACTGTCCAGCAATAGTCTGTGAGTGGACTGTCTAGGTTTTGGATTACTTTACTCAATATCTTCAGTGTAAAATGTCAACCTAGAGCCTGTATGTTGAACACATGGATTATGTTTTTTGTTCTCACCACATTATTGGTTAAGTGGACCATGACTGTCCGGTGTACTCACTAAGAATCCTTCTAGCTCTTAAGACCTGTGCGTTACTTCCACTCATTTGGCCTTTTTTTGTATTAATCAAGTGCAATCAGTTTTATTTCATTCTATTCTATTCTTATTTCATTTGTATTAATCAAGTGCAGTCACATTTTATTTCATTCTACAACTTTTGAAAAAGTTTCTGTCAATTTAGGCTTTCTCTTTTTTAATCAACAATCTTCAAGCTGGATTTCTGAATCATGTACACTCTGTTGTTCAGTCCAAACACTCGCGACAGATGCACAACAGGATAAGTTGTCTGACTTTTTTAGCTGGTTGACAGTCATAACATAAATCGTCTCAGTTATACAGTTTCATTGAGTTTCTAGTAGAAGTCAAATGGGAAGAGTCCATCTTTTCCTTCATTTGTCTTTCTAGCACTAACTTTATTCTTCCGGTCCTTCACACCTCTCCTTCTTTATCTTTGTTGGATCCATCTCTCCTGCTCTGTCTGTTCTGTCCCCCTCATCTTCTACTCCACTCTATTCCACCCCTCTCTCTCTCTCTCTCTCTCTCTCTCTCTTTCTCTCTCTCTGTGTGTGTCTTCCCTATCTTCAGGAGTCTATGGTGATGTCCAGAGGGTGAAGATTCTCTACAACAAGAAGGATAGTGCTCTGATACAGTTGTCTGATGGCAACCAGGCTCAACTGGGTGAGTTTTTATGGTAACAATATGAGACATTAACCTGAGGTTAATGTCGGGCTAGAGATAGTCGGGCTCACCTCCACGCACAGTCTTGGCTCTGGAACCCAACTCCTTGAGAGAGGCTGGACACTCCGTGTGTTGGAGTTTACCCCGGCGAACGAGAGGGTGGCTTCCCTGCGCCTTCGGGTCAGGGATAGGTCTCTCACTGTTGTCTCGGCTTATGGGCCGAACAGCAGTGCAGAGTACCCGGCCTTCTTGGAGTCCCTGGGAGGGGTACTGGAGAGTGCTCCAACCGGGGACGCCGTCGTTCTACTGGGGGACTTCAACGCTCACGTGGGCAGCGACAGTGTTACCTGGAGGGGTGTGATTGGGAGGAACGGCCTCCCTGATCTGAACCCGAGTGGTGTTTTGTTACTGGACTTCTGTGTTAGTCACAGTTTGTCCATAACGAACACCAGGGTGTCCATATGTGCACGTGGCACCAGGACACCCCAGGCCAGAGGTCAATGATCGACTTTGTGGTCATGTCATCTGACCTCTGGCCGTATGTCTTGGACACTCAGGTGAAGAGAGGGGCTGAGCTGTCAACTGATCACCACCTGGTGGTGAGTCAGATCCGCTGGCAGGGGAGGAAGCTGGACAGACCTGGCAGACCCAAACGTATTGTGAGGGTCTGCTGGGAACATCTGACGGAACCCTCTGTCAGGGAGGTCTCCCACCTCCGGGAGAGCTTTGACCAGATCCCGAGGGAGGCTGGGGACATTGAGTCCGAATGGACCATGTTCTCCACTTCCATTGTTGACGCGGCTGTCCGGAGCTGTGGCCGTCAGGTTTCCATTGCCCTATTCAAAAAGGGGGACCGGAGGGTGTGTTCCAACTATCGGGGGATCACACTCCTCAGCCTCCCTGGGAAAGTTTATTCCAGGGTACTGGAGAGGAGAATTCAGCCGATAGTCGAACCTGGGTTTCAGGAGGAACAATGCGGTTTTTGTCCAGGCCACGGAACACTGGACCAGCTCTATACCCTCCACAGGGTGCTCGAGGGTTCATGTGAGTTTGCCCAAACAGTCCACATGTGTTTTGTGGACTTGGAGAAAGCATTCAACCGTGTCCCTCATGGCATTCTGTGGGAGGTGCTCCGGGAGTACGGGGTTGGAGGCCCTCTGCTAAGGGCTGTACGGTCCCTGTACGACCGGAGCAGGAGCTTGGTTCGCATTGCCGGCAGTAAGTCAGACCTGTTCCCAGTGCATGTTGGACTCCGGCAGGGCTGCCCTTTGTCACCAGTTCTCTGTTCATCATTTTTATGGACAGAATTTCTAGGCGCAGCCATGGGCCGGAGCCACTGGTTTTAAGTTTTCAGGCACCTGGACAACATAGCCAGAGTGATTGATGTAACATTAGCCCAGAGGTAGCCCTGCTCACTTTTAATTCAGACAAACTAATGCGACTGCCACAGTTGTTAGATTTCATCAATGAGACCAAGATTTATCTCCTAAAAAGCCAGCCAGTGGTAAACCTCTAAAAGCGTGTGGATAAGTTACTTGGCTCGTTTTCTCCCCTGGGATGACGACGGAGGTTGGCCCCAGGCGATCAGATCAGTAGACCGGCGCTGTTGCCGCTGTGACAGCTGTTGCCCTGGTCCGCAGTCGCGGCTCCCACAGACTCTGCACTGGATTAGACTGACTTTCTCGCATGAGAAAATATTAAAACTGTGACGTGTTAATAGCGCTAAAGCCAGAATTAAAACAGCTTTTAGCAGCTTTACTGCTATCGCTGTCGATTGCCGCGAACTGGCGATAGCGATGCTAATTTCTGTTAGCCCGTCTATGAGGTTTTACATTATAAGTTAGCATTAAGCTAGCGGACTTTATGCTTAGTGATACTGGCTGTGTGTTTTGAACGTTGTTTCAAACTATAATGTGGGTTTAATTGAACATCTTTGACGCTTAAATATATATTGCTGCTTAATATAGGCCTATTGCTTTACACTTTTTATTTTATGTATGCCATTTTTACTGTAGGGCAGGCTAATATGGAGGACTAAACCTGACATAAGTATAAATAGATACATAAATAAATAAATACATAAATACATAAATAAATGCTGAAATAAATGTATAAATAAATAAATGCTGAAATAAATTAATGAAGAAATAAATGTATAAAAAAATGAAACTACAAATAAAAGAATAAATGCTTTTTATTTATTTCTGTATTTCTGTTCACCTACATTTATTTATTTATGTGTTTCTTTGTCCATATGTAAATGAGGGGGTAGGAGGTCCTAACCTCAGTCAAGAGCATGATTGGTTACAGGAGTGTGCTCGATGAGGGTCTACTACTTCTGCCTTTCTAGCGAAATGATTCCTGTACACTGTACAGCAGTGGTGTCAAACTGATCCAGTAAAGGGCCATGTGGCTGCAGGTTTTTATTCCAACCAAGCAAGAACACACCTGATCCAAATCAAGAACACACCTGATCCAAATCAAGAACACACCTGATCCAAATCAGGTGTTTTTCAAGAACACACCTGATTTGGATCAGGTGTGTTCTTGCTTGGTTGGAATGAAAACCTGCAGCCACATGGCCCTTTACTGGATCAGTTTGACACCACTTCTGTACAGGAATGTCGCTGACTACCAGCAAGCCCGCTCAGCTAACTGTTAGCTGCAGTTGTTGACATTTGTTCATGTAGCTCTAGTTTAGTAATGAATTTGACTGGCGTTCATTTTAACTTGCGAGGGTCCCAGGTGTGCTGGTGGTGTGGTTTGAGAATCCCGTCTGGAGAGAGAGGGGTCCTCAGCCATGTCCGCTAACCAGGAAAAACATTTTGCTCATCGCTCCAAGTCGTGTATATCTGTATTCTAGACGAGCGCAACAGAGCACTAATCGTCCAAAAGTGCATGTTGTCGGTCTCATATTTTTGTCGTGAATCTCTGTACTCTCAAATAACTCATGGGTGGAACAGGCTGAGGCATTTGTTCACGCCGAGTGGCTCGAGAGCGGCGTGGATACCCCTGTTAGCTCTTATGTTAGCTGTTAGCTGCTCGCTGTAGCGCAGCATCCACGTTACCTTTTGATACCGGTTACCATCGGGTATTTTTCATTCCGCACTGCGTTCAAATGGTTACTTAAAGTCATCGTTCCGAGCCGCATACATCGTTATTAAGCTGAAGCTAAGTCAGTGTGAAAAC
>CAEMYA010000549.1:166718-188805 GCA_903131615.1 Diplodus sargus | reverse complement strand
CTTTATAAAGTTCCCTCCATTGACTTGTATTAGTTCACGGGGCGGATCTGCCTCCTCCAATATGGCGGCGACGTCGACGTACGGTCCGGCGCTCAATGAGGCGTCTATGTATATATGTCTATGGTTAGGACCTCCTACCTCCTCATTTATATATGGACACAGAAATACAGAACTGAATTATAGCTGCTGGGCAGCGATGGGTCAGGTCCGGGCAATTTTTTGCAATTCTGAGCAACAAACAAGAGACTAGGAAGACGAGACAGTCGACAACAATGTTCATTTTGGACCACTTGAGGCTTGAACTCACAACTTCTGGAACCAAAGACTGTCATCTATCGCACTGAGCTAATTGGCAAGTGGCAAGCCATTCACTATTGTGCAGGCAGATTTGAAACCACTGTAAAAAATGTAGTAATCAAGACAAAAATTTTAAAATACACATATTGCAGCATGGAGATGTTTGTAATTTGTTTTTAAAAATGATTGATTTGCTCCATAAGTGAATAACTGATGTTTAAAATGCTGCTTGCATTGACTGCAATTATTCACATGAGAGCAGAATTCAAAATGTTCTCAAAAATTCATTTTTTTAGGTAAATTTCTGATATTTGTCAAACATCATCTACCATGACTCTAAAAAATGTTCAATTTTTTTCATGAACATTGAAGACTTATTTATCAATTTGCAGGTATATGTTTACAGTAGTGTTCACAGTCAAACATTTTCATGCACTGTAGGCAAAAATTGTGGGAGGAGATAGGTTTTTATAAGTTTTACAGTTTAAAAAAAAAAGAGTGATGGACTTCATAATTTTTAATAGGTTTAAATGTACAAAAGTTTCTTTAGTATTGGGGCTACAGTTTGATGAAAGTGTGAAGTTCTAGCGGGTTGATTTGTTATGAATTTTCAATGTTTTGAACTTTAGATGCTTGCTGTAGCGCCACCATCAGGACTATTGTCTTGGGTTTACAGCTAAGGTAATCTGGCATGACACTGGACCTTTATGCAAAATTTGGTTAGCTTTCACCCATGGTCCAGTCCAAGCAATTTGTTTTTATTTAATTTAGAGCAGTGTTTTTCAACCCTGTTCCTCGAGGAACACTGTCCTGCATGTTTTAGATGTTTCCTGCTCCAACACACCTGATTGAAATTATCGGCCAATCATCAAGCTCTGCAGAAGCCTGACGAGGAGGCATTCATTTGAATCAGGTGTGTTGGAGCAGGAAACATCTAAAACATGCAGGGCAGTGTTCCCCGTGGAACCGGGTTGAAAAACGCTGTTTTAGAGGCTTGCTGTGATGCCACCATCAGGACAAATGTCTTGTGTTTCATGTTGAGGACATCTGACATTTTTTTTTTTTTAAGCATTTATGTATGTATTTATATATTTATGCATTTATTTATTTATACTTATGTCAGGTTTAGTACTCCATAGCCTAATCTTCAATTTGGAGTGACAAATAAAACCTTGAAGCAAAAAAATGTCCTTTTGTTGGAGAGCTGACATTGATGTACATACAGTAATTCAGTAAGAGTTGTAAATATAACTTTGTACGGTTTATTTTTAATATTTTACCGTTCAAAAGCAAGCTCACTATTGTCCATCCCATAGAAGAACATGACAGCAGCAGCCTAGTTTGGAACTATCAGGAGCTACATGAACCACGTGACCGCGCTGGTGACGACATCAAAAGCTGTCGTGACTTTTATATGATATAAGAGTCACGACAGCTTAATAAAACCAGTAAATTCATTATTAAATATTGATACTCTCAAAGTGCACCAGATTAATTCATTTAGATTGCAAATGAAAAAGAGGGCCAGGGACATTTTTACAGGGGCACTGGCCCCTGTAGGCCCCTGTGTAGAACCGCCACCGTCCATATCCCAGAGATATTCAGTTTAAAGGAGAACTTCGGTCAATTTCAACATCAGCTTTATTGCTCAAGCTACCCTTGACTTGCCAGTACCGAAAACGCGAACACTTTTGGTCCACCCCTTACAGGGCTCCTTGAACGGAGAGTTAGCATTGACAGCTAACAGCGTGGGGTAACAACTTTACACTGTGTTTTAAACATCTTAACATGCTCCAAATATCACTCCAAAAGCTATGCAACATCAGCAGACACCTTACAACACAGCACTGTAGTGTGTATGGCTCAAAATGAATAAAAAAGTGTTTGTGCAAGCAGCTACTTACCGGTTTGTTTACATCTCGTCTTCCCGAAGTCCAAACTAGTCAATCCGTCGAGCGTGCGCTGACTCCCTCACTGGCAGACGGAAACTTTTGCAGACAGAAACTTATTCCAGCATTTTTTTTTTTCTGTTCATGTCCATGTCCATGTTACAGCCTGTCATGAGCCATGAGCCTTACAATAGCCTGTCATGAGTCTATTCGCTCTGCACTGAGAGGCCCTCCAGATGAAACGTTCCTTTGTGGAAACACACATGTATTGCATCGATTTGGCCGATCATCCACATGGATCTTGAAAACGCACCTTTTTGAAACCAGGTCTCAGGGTGGAAACATCTGAAAACGCAGCCCTCCCGTTGTCTTGTGGACGGCAAATCCGCATACTTTCCGAAACGATGACGTCATCGCCCCACCCTTCGACCTCTTGCCTCTGACCTCTGTACCCTGCGACGTCTCATAACAACAACAACAACAATGGCGGACTACTACTTGCGTTCCTGCTTCTTGCAACTTACTCGCCTTGGAGTTGAGTGTGAGTCGCAGCAGCAGTTTGACCTCATTATCGGTCCACACAAGTGCTTCTGGTTTCCTTATACTAGCCATTTTCATCTTGCAGAGAGGAGAGCAGAGCTTCTCCAATGCAAGTAACTCCTCATCTGTATACTCCGGTTCGAACAAATATGGTCTACCGTCTAATTCAAAAGGTTCGTCGTCGATGTCTTCCACTTCGATATCAGACAAGCTCTCCATCGTGACTATTTCGGAAACAGCTTCGATCGCCACTGACGAGTCCCCTCTCTGTACTAGCTACGATCATGCGCAGCCAGGCTAGCTCTCAGTGCAGAGCTCATGGCTCATAACAGGCTGTAACATGGACATGTACGTTATGAACAGAAAAACAAAATTGCTGGAATACGTTTCTGTCTGCAAAAGTTTCGGTCTGCCAGTGAGGGAGTCAGCGCACGCTCGACGGATTGACTAGTTTGGACTACGGGAAGACGGGATGTCAACAAACTGGTAAGTAGCTGCTTGCACAAACATGCTGTTTTAACCACTTTTTTATTCATTTTGAGCCATACACACTACAGTGCTGTGTTGTAAGGTGTCTGCTGATGTTGCATAGCTTTTGGGGTGATATTTGGAGCATGTTAAGATGTTTAAAACACAGTGTAAAGTTGTAACCCCACGCTGTCAATGCTAACTCTCCGTTCAAGGAGCCCTGTAAGGGGTGGACCAAAAGTGTTTGCGTTTTCGGTACTGGCAAGTCAAGGGTAGCTTGAGCAATAAAGCTGATGTTGAAATTGACCGAAGTTCTCCTTTAATGTAATAGATCAGGGAAGAATCCTGAAAATATTAATAATTAAGAACTTCTTACATTTCCTTTAAGAAGTTCTAAAACTGATAAATCTGTTATCAATATAGCTGGCAAGCATTTAATAGTTGACAACTAATGGATTAATCAGTTATTTGCAGCTTCTAACCTTTTTTCCAAATGCTCTCATAATTTTTCTTATTCTTATTTGTCTTGTTGCAGCTTTGGTTATGTTTATCATACACCCTTTTCTTCAGAATGTTGTACCTAGTGCAACACTTTATATGTCTTCAATTAGTGTGTATGTTTTCTGTTTTGTATTTGTGTTTTTATGCTGTTAAAATGATGTGCTCATGAGGGACAACAAAAATCTGATCTGACCCGAAATATGGAATCAGGTTAAGATTTTCAGGTTAAGGTTTACTTGTTGAAAACTACTCTAGCATTTGTTACTATAGAACTGATTAATTGATGTGATATGATTCATGTTATCCTATCAACCTGATCCACTGTTTAAGCTAACGCAGAATCTCTGTCAGGCTTTTAATACTAATCACATGCCCATATTGTCTATTATTCTCACCTGTAGCCATGAGCCACTTGAATGGTCAAAAGGTCTTTGGTAAAGTGATGAGAGTGACACTGTCTAAACATCAAACTGTGGCTCTGCCCAGAGAAGGATTGGATGACCAACTACTCACTAAAGGTAAGAGGTTATCTGCATCCTGAAAGAGAACCTGTTAATGTCTTTGAAAATTGCTGATTTTGCATTAAGTGGTGATGGTGCCTGTTGAATTGTTAAGTCAGCAATTTACAGCGACAACAGCCAGATCACATAGTCATAGGTCATAGGTCCAGGACAAGTCTTAGATTAAATGTAGTCATACAGAGCCTACCTATCCCTTTTGCTATTCCACGTACTTCCTTACTGTATTCCACTGAAACCTTCTTCAAAAATGTGTGTCCCAAAACTATTTTCATCTTAAAAAGTCTTAAAAAATAGATACATGCATCCTCAACCTCAGTCACAGCATTGAACTTAATGCTAAGAAAGCATTTGACCAAGTGAGCTTGATGTTTCATAATTTTAATTCACATCACTAAACATCACAAACAAACAAAGAGGTCCTTCTTGCCACCACCATTGTTTATCAAAGCCCATGGACCACTGACACAAGCCATAATGCAAAAAGATAGAGGAGGCTGGGAACTCAAACTTGGATTGTTTTAAACTGAAGCCCCACAATCCACAACAAACTTGGAGACCTACTGTATGTGTGAAAAAAGTTATATAAATATTTCCATGGCTGTGTCTGAAGTCTAATAAATTGATACATTTAAATTTTAAAGTTTATTTTGTCACTTGTGTCACCCTCAAGGCTGAAGACTGAGTTTGAAAGAGGAAAAAAATTTGCTGCAGGCTCAAAGCTCAAGGCTACATTAGGTGCTACTAGCTTAAATTGTCCGGCATAGCTGTCGGCAGATGAGTTGCATTGCGATGAATGTCTTAGAACACGTTATAAGAGTACAATTAATAACAATAATATAATATGTTTGTTACATGAAAGAATTTGCACCTAAGGTTATGGTCCTTATCCAAATGTTTTGTTTTTTGTTGGACAGATTTTTCCGGCTCGCCCCTCCATCGCTTTAAGAAACCAGGATCCAAAAACTTCCAGAACATCTTCCCTCCGTCTGCAACACTTCACCTCTCCAATATCCGGTAGTATGATCGCTACACAAATTATTCAAATCAGGTCCTGTGTTTAATGACAGTAAGTGTAGCAATCTCTTCGGCTTCATGCTTCTTTATTTCAAGTCAGTAAAGGTTTGTCTTTGCATGTCCAGGGATGGAATTGGAGAGGATGATCTGCGTCTTCTATTCTCTAACAGTGGAGGAACCGTCAAGGCCTTCAAGTTCTTCCAGTAAGAAGCATTCTAATGAAATTAAATTATTTTTATATCCTGTTACAAAGCACCAAAAAGTATTCCCAAAAATATGCTTTTTATGTATAGAGTCAAATACACACTGAGATGAGAGATGAGCTAACAATCCACACTCTTAATATATTGTGTTCTTTGTGCATGAAGTGGCTTGAAATGCTCTTGGCTAACCCAGGAACAGTGCTGTTCAGGCAGAAATATGCACTTTTCTAGTTAACATTCTCTGCTCCTTCCTCGTCAGGGACCGTAAGATGTCTTTGATCCAGATGTCATCAGTAGAAGAAGCTATCCAGGCTCTGATGGATCTCCACAACTATGACATGGGAGGGAATCACCATCTGAAAGTTTCCTTTTCAAAATCTACCATCTAACCCTTACACATGCCTCTTAAACCCTAAACTGTATGACAAGCGAGGAAGTCGGTACTTTTTGTCTTCTTTTCAACATCTTCTATAAACCTCATGTGCTATACCCAAACCATTAATTAAGTAGTTTAATATTGGTATCACTGATTTGAAATGTGCTAGTGTGAGACTAGAAATAGTTATCAAAAGACTGAGAAAATCAAAATTTCTCCTGTATATTTTGTTGACCAGTAGAAGGAGTACATACGATAGTCTCACACTTAAAGGTTTCCAAAGCGTGAAAATTCCTGCTTTGATCTATATCAAATTTTAAACTTCTCACATGGTTTAACTTCGCGACCTGCTGCAGTGATTTACAAGTGTACATAAATGGGTAGTTCAGTACATGCTGATGGTCACTGTTAGGTGTGGTGGTGCAACAGAACAGCCATCAGTGCAGTAATTCAGGGGGTGATATTTAGAGAACAATAAAACTCTTTAGCCTACTGTTACTCTTTAAGACAGTTTTTGGTTCTCTATTTAATCTCTATCATTGCTAAGTGGAAATGGGTCTCCCTAAAAAGTTGGTATTTCAACAGGATTGGTGTGGTTTTGTGGGATGTAGCTGTGCACACTTTGGCGTATTCTGTGAGCATCTCAGCCTGTGTTGTGAGTGCATGTTGTTTCCCTTTGTTGTGTATTTGACCTCACATCTATGTACATGGAAAGTAATAGTCTACCTTGGGTAGCTGTATTTAAGTTTTCTGCTGAAAAGCTTTGATGAATTCAGGTGATATAGAAGAAAGAGCCCTGCTTGAAGGTGTGTCTCAGAGCGCACTCACACCTGGCCAAGTTGCTCAGTACTGGCCAAAGCACATGTCCCTCCCCCCAGGCTCCCACTGGTCTGCACTCACATGCTCTGGCCACAACCAGGCCTGAGCACGGTTACTTTTTGTACATTCATCATCACATCGTAGCACACAGAAAATTACTTTATGGACTTTATTGTGGCTTGTCTTGTGTTGTTTTGGTCATAGACAGCCTCTCACATTCCTGGATTTCTTGATTATGCTAGGTGCCGTAATACGCATGATTATACTTCATGTCCAGTTGCGCACCTGTGCTTGTGCTCGTGCATGAGCAGTTGTACAGTGCCAAACCACACCTCTTCCAGCCGTGCCAGGGCCAAGAAATACTCACACTAACAACAAACTCGACTTTTTGGGGGTCAAACGTGCTTGGGCACGGTACGGATTAACTAATGTGAGGGTGCCCTTAAAGCAATCATGCACTTGTCCTGATCTCTGCGGTACTATCAAAGAATCACCACAAACAATGTAGCGCCCCAAATTCAGTTACAAACACGTTTCATTTAACACACTGTCTTCACAATTAGAAAATATAAACATTACAGGAAACAATGTGTTTTCACCAGCAATAAGTAAACAATAAATGTGGTGCCTGAAACAGCTGAAAGTGAACACATAAAACAGTAAAACACAGCAGATGTCTGAAAGAACAAACAGGACGAGAGAAAATGAAAGAGATTCAGTCAGAAGCTACAAAAGTACAATGTAATTTAAAAACTTCTTTCTCTCAGGTTTCCTGCACAGACATGAGTTCAGTAACAAATTTAGGGGGAGACGGGTGCTTGTTATGGTTATTATGCTACTTGACGGCTGCAATCACAAGACTACACTGAGGCCTGCTTGGCTGGTTTGACTCGGTGTGGCCAAAAGTGCTAGTGTAAAGACAGCAGAAGACTTGGTCCACAGAAAGAGTTGGATGAGTGGATCTTGTTCATGACTCTCATGCAACCAGACTCATAAACTTTTACTTTAAGACTTAATTAATTTATTGTTTTCAGGTATCTAAAAGAAAAAAAAACCTTATGGTTTAGGCACAAAAACTACCTGGTTAGGTTAAGGAATTAACCTGGATTAAAATGCAACAATGTTGACCATGAATAGTGAAAAAATGTAAAGTTTGAAAAAATTAAGTTTGTAGTGACGAGACGCCCCAGTGTAAGCTGATGGGAAGGCATATCTGGCACACAACACCCTGTGTGACACAGGACATAAGGTGTTGCCCCCAGGTTAAATTACTGTACTTTTAGGGAGTATAAAGAGCAAGTAGCTGTTTTTTTTTATATTGGCCGATCAAGTCATTGCCTGGTGTGCTGGATTTTCTCTCGAGGTTAGAGTTCCTATATTGTATGATATGTTATTTTTAGGGCCGGGACTCGATTAAAAAAATTAATCGAATTAATCAGAGGCTTTGTAATTAATTAATCGAAATTAATCGCATTTTAATCGCATATAAATATTTGACCTGAGAACAGTGAGAAGCAATTTTTTTCACATGGATTTTAGTATACCATTGAACAATGACTGAATACATAAGCTTAAGCAACAAAACATTGTTTGTTTGTTTTTTTCAAGACCAACAGACCAGTACAATTTTTGCCATAAAGTGTAACAATAGCATATTTATGAATAAGTTTCAGAGATTCGGGTGCCTATAGGTAGGTAGACCTTCTGTAAACTATAACACTTTGTTTTTTAAGTAAAACACAATACTCCCACGCTAACGCTAGCTGCTATATGCTTAGCATTTAGGTGATATCTGAGGCTTGATATGCTGCGGTGATACGCGAACTCCTTCTTGCATAATTTGCACACAACCGTGCTCTTGTCTACGCTGCCATCCATCCGCTTTTTAAAACAAAATTTCCCATCCACGGGGCCAACCAAAGAGGTCTCATCTGCTTCTTCGTTCATTGTTGTTGTCTGAAGTCATGAACGCTATGCATGAACGCTAGTTGATGCTCCAGTATAATTGGTACCCCTGAAACTCATCCAGTGAGAAACGTTCCGCAGTGCAAAAATTAATGCGATTAAAATGCGTTAATTTTTTTAACGCGGTAATTTTTGTGTAATTAAAAAATCGTAAAGTCCCGGCCCTAGTTATTTTCTGTACTGTGTCGCCGCTACAGTCATATGACTCCTCTTTCCTTTTAGGTAGGCAGCCTAATTTTCTGTCATTTGAGGATGTTTTTGAAACTGTGCCATTTCTGACATACATTCTCAGTGTGCTGGTTCACTTCTTCAAATCTCATTCTGATCGCTTGTGTACTTTGGTGCTGTCAAGTATCCAGCAAATTCTTCTACATTTCTTCCACGCTACACTAATAAAGGAGTAAACTTGGCTGTCACTAAATGTTAAAGTGTGATTTGTGCTGTTTTGCATTACCAGCACCCAAAGCCATTGTAGCCATTTTAGCACTTTACATGTAGGTTTGAGGACAGAAGTACCTACAGTCCTCAAAAGGAATAGAATAAACTACTTTTTGTGCAGTGTAGTGCACTTTCTGAATTTCAAGAGGCAGCTTTTCTTAACTGGCATACCCTTTCGCTGTTCCCATACATATACAATCACTTTGTGTTTTTTTTTAATCAAATCATGTATAAACAGCTTCAAAGTTCCTTGTGGGGTTATTCAAATGCAATCTGGGAAATGGTAATCGGAATCTGAAGCTAATACTGGTTGTTGGAGACAAATTATAATTCATTTCATTACAAAATAACTCGGAATGTACTGACATTAACACGTTGCTGATGTATAATAATATGAAGGATCTAAAGGTGAAGCTGTCCTTAAAGAATAGAGCCACCTGTTATACTCCTGCTCAAATCCCATCGCAGTGTTTTATAAAACATTGCTGTAAGTGGGTGCAAACACATACAAGCTCTCTGTTTAAACAAGATTTCAACATGTGATTCTGGTCTTGGTCTCTGAGTTTAAGAGACCTGTTGGGACCAAAGTACATGTGCCTTTACTCAGTGGTTTTGATTATTTTACTGGTGATGTTTGTTGATATTGTGTGGTAACCTGTAGAAACAGATTATTTTGTTAATTGTTGTTTGTCTTAACAATGTGAGTTTATGTATTAAGCAGAGATGCACGGAAAAAACTGGATCACTGTTCTAACAGAGGTTCTTTTTTTTCACTCATCTCTGGTTCTTTGGTGCAGCTGCCACATATTTTCTCGTTGGAGATTGTACATTTTGTACTTGGGTTTATTTGCTTTTATGCTAAGAATTCATTTTGGCCCAAATCAAGCATGTGTTTTCTACCAACGAGCCTGTGTGTGTGTGTGTGTGTGTGTGTGTGTGTGTGTGTGTGTGTGTGTGTGTGTGTGTGTGTGTGTGTGTGTGTGTGTGTGTGTGTGTGTGTGTGTGTGTGTGTTGGGACTAGGTACAGGTATCCACTCTCATCTGTATGTTGCCTATCAATAAAAGCCTCTCTCTGTTCACTTCTGTGTCTCTGTTTTCTGTCAACAATATCTTTGCCACAATTTCTGAACCTACTGCTTTGTATCACCACAACATAATTGTTGCCTCAATTATCAGGGTCTGATTGAGATGGAGGAGAAATGTCTATTTTTATGACATCTGAACACTGATGTGGATTTTTATCCTGGATATATTGTTAAGGTGGCAGTAGGCTGACTTTGTAATTGTGTGGCCGCTGAATTCAGGTCTGAGTCCATGATTACACCAAGGTCGGTGGTTTCGTTTGTAACATTACGGATTGAATCTGAGCAGAGATTGTTAGTTGTTCTTCTGGCTCCAAAAACAGTTATTTCAGTTTTAGCTTTGTTTAACTGAAGAAAATTCTGACACATCCAATCACTGATTTGTCTACCTTTGTATAGGATTATATCCCCTGGTGATATGGTTATATAAACGTTTGTGTCATATGCATAATTATGGTAGCATTTTGTTGTTTTCCATTACCTGAGCAGATGTAAACAGATGTGAGTCTTGTTAGGAGGCTTGCGTTCTGGCTTTAATAACAAAGTGAATCAATTGGAAATTCAGAAAGGTACAGAGCCACAGACTTTATACAGTATAAATAAGGGTACATATTGCTTCCACTGAGTTATAAACTTACTGTAGCCTAAATATTGCATTTACAGTTTCCTCTAGCAATGCCAAAGCAGCCACTGTACCATGTGGCAGAGCCTTTAGGCGTGGCTACAGTGCTTGTGAACTGCCGGTTACACCTGAATGAATTCTTGCTCCCCAATAATATGGGGAATTCTGAATTTACACTTATAAAGGTCATGTATTCATTTGTTTATTTACTTTTGGATAATTTCATAATTATCATGATGTATACTGCTTAACATACTGTGTTTAGAGGACAGTAAAAACACTGTTGGACTCATTGTAAAGCAAATGATCATCAGCAGAGCCAGAGATATCACCTGGTTTATTCCACACATTCTTCTTCCTCTTCAAAATCTGCTGGCTACATTACCCACGATGCAACTTAGCCACTGAACAACATCACTGGAGACAATGTATCAGATTCCAGAAATTATTTTCATTGCATCATTAAACAGAGATCTGCAGTGTTACTTTACTCTAAAAATGAAACTGTAAATTTGGAAATGAGCAGTGAGTGAAACCTTTATTATTCAAATAGTCTGTAACCTCAGGTTGTGAGGTGGCAAAATTATTCCTTTAAAAAGGGCGGGAGACAGAGAGCATGAGACAAAGGAGAAGACAAAAGAGTGTACATTTTTACGGTGGCCCTGAAGCGCAAATCACGACGGCAAATCAGAGCGCCAAATTACTAAACACAACAACGAATCAGAAAACACAATGGCAAATCAGAAAACACAACAGCAAATCAGAAAACACAACAACAAATCAGAAAACACAACGGCAAATCAGAAAACATATCATAATATATAACTATAATAATTCTGGTTGATTACCATTCTGTAATTCTGTAAGATCTGTTATCTGCAGGACTAACACACGCACAGGACAGCTCCACTCGGCTGCTGGCAAAGCAGTGTGTTTCAAAAGATATTTCAGACTACCTGCTTAACTGACTCAGTATTAATGGAAATGGGGTTCGGGAATGAGCAGTGTGTGTTAAGGTGCTGATGACCAGTTTCCTTATTAACTGTCTGCTGTAGATAGTTATCGTCATGGAGAAGAGCAAGTTTATGGCATAAGGATAAATGTCTGAGTACATTTTATATTAATAGAATTCACAAAATCAAAGGAATCACCCAGTTAGAACACCTGTTTAGAAACAACTCCACTGCTCCATGATCCACAAAGTTTGATCTGTGTTGTGATCTTTTACAATATCTGCAACTCAAAAACATACCTGGAAAAAATGTGTAAATCATACATATCAATATGCAACCACCACCTGGTAAAAGAAAACAACTTATTGACATGGATTGCATTTAGATCTGTCAGAATCAACGACCTGAAAAAAGATTTATTGACTAGTATTGATTCAACACTCTGGAAAATAATTTGCAATAACATAACAAATGATCAATAACCCCAGACTACAACTTATTCCATATTTAATGGCACAGAAATACACTCAACGGGTTTCACAGACACCAGCGTACAGCTTGTTCCCAGTCCACCGTCCACAATTCAGACAACTCATTTCACTTTATCTGGCTTTGCAGACCAACCTCAACATTTCTGGAATAACACAATAACTACAGCTCACAGATCCTGGCTCACAGCATTCCACTTCCACCTTCCCTGCGCCTCTTAGAGGAGACCTCACACCAATACGTCATCTACAAAAATATGACGTAATTTAGACACAAAATTTAGAGGTACGATGGTTTGAGCTGTTGGCAGAACATTTTTCAATGGAACAGAATAACTGCATTAAATAGTTGAAATTCTTGTCACCTTTCACAATTTGTGAAAACTTTGTATCTGCCTGTGAACTAAAAACACAACTTCCTCTTCTTTTTTCTTCTTTTCTTTTTTTCAAATATAAATAACAATCCACATAATACATTCATACATTCATTTGTGTGTTGGGTTTTTTTTGTTGTTTTTTTTTTAACACCTTCACAGCTTCACAGTTTGGAAAAAACGGGCTATCAGTTATACATTTGTAGTCTCCTAGCCCACTCTCAGATAACCCTGATGAGATGACATCTCCTCTTGTCAAAGCTCCCCCATAGCCACAGAAAGAACTATAAACCTGTTTCTCAGGTTCAATATTATTCAGCATGAAATGCCACCTGAATGTGTTCCTCTGTGATCCACCAGAGGTCAGTGTGAGCCAAGTCCTGTGACTGGCACCATTATAAAAGTCACCATCTAACAACTTTATCACCTAGAAAACACTGTAGGTATACCACAGAAAAAATACAGTGGCTCGAACTATCAGTGTATAGAGTTTAACTTGCCGAAAGTGAAAAGCTAAATATAAGATAACTTATTCAGTTTGTTTGTCTGTGTCCTTTGTTGTCAGCAGGTTCATCTCCTAAAATGTTTCATAACTGAGCCTTTATTACATGACCCAGCAGACACACATACAGAGAAGAATAAGGGGGGATAGAGTTACGGTAAAAGCAACTGTATCCAGGGTGAGATCATCACACATCTGTTGTCTCATACAGATGGTGGACGGAGCTTTAAGCCAGGTGCTGCTCTATTGAGCTCGGCGGGAGGCAATCAACTGATCTAAACACTCTGGTGGTCATGTTGGAGGTCTTCAGCTTGGTGGGCTGTTCATTTGCCAGTCTTAACCCTTTGCCTGCCTGTTTGAACAGCACAGATACATTTTTAAAAGTATTTTAGCACACACCCACTCCCAACACCAGTACTCCACCAGGGTTGTGTGCTTAGCCGCCTCCTGTTGACACTGTTCACCCCGACTGTACTCCCACATAAGTATTTGGACGACATTGCCATAATTGGCCGCATTTCAAACAACAGTAAGGGTTCATATCTGGAGGATATCAATAACCTTGCTATGCAATGTAAATAAAACCAAGGAGCTGTTTGTTGATGAAGGTTCTCAGTCATCCAGGCCATGGTAATTCTAGGTGTTGTAGCGTAGGCAACTGGACTTGTTTCAGTTTCTTGAAGATGTTTCACCTCTGTTTCACCCCTCTCTTTAAACTCTGTGTGGTGTGAGCTCTGAGTTTCAGTCTCATTAGGGCAACTTGTGGGTCATTGGCCGAACCAGCCTTCATTAGGGTTGCAAGGGCTAGGTGAGCCCAGGTGTGAATGGTTGTTAGGTTGTCTGGGGAAATCTACTACCGATATCTGTTCTGGAGCTGCTGCAATGTTAAGTTTTTGCAAGGACATCCTTCATCCCTCTGGTTGAGTGACCTCTCTGTTGGACAGGTTTTTCAAACACTTCTCTCATATGTCTGGATAAGCTGTGTTGTTAATTTTCTTATTTCTTCAGGTGAGAGCTTCTGATCTATGCAAGTTTCTTTAACGTGTCTGTAATACAATAATATTTGCTGTCCCTTACCCTTAGAGCGTTGTGAGGCTTGTGCCTTCTCAACAAACTTGGAGACATTTTCCAGGACACTACTTGGTAGTAGTGCTGTTACTCCCCCAATTGCCTGATCAGTCTTAGTAGTGTGAGTGCATCGAGTGCACTAAACAATTTAATAACTTTGGCTGACTTAGATTGAGATGCTGGGCTAGAGAAGAAGTGATCCAAAGAGAGATCCAGCCAACAATTACAATCTCCCTCCAAAACCAAGTGCTATTGAGATAATTCTGGTAACACTCAGAAGACCAGTCTGATGCAGGCTTTATCATCCCACTTAGAGGCATTCAAATTTCCAAAAGCTACCTCACTGTCATAAATGTGTCCAGTAACAATAATTAATCTACCAGTGGGATCAGTAATTGTTTTGGAGTGAAGGAATGGAATCGCCTAATGTAAAAGAATTGTATCACCTCTCAATCTGCTAGAAAATGGAGAAAGAAATACCTGTCTAACCCAACCTCGTTTCAGTTGAAGGCTATCTATATTTCTCAAATGGGGTTTCTTGTAAATATAAGCAACAAAGTGCTGCAGATAATCCATAACCTTGCTATCTTTAATTGGATTATTCAGGCCGTTATAATCTAAACTGGTGAATTTAATATCTACACCTATAAAAGGTGATAAAGAATTAAATGGGTTATCAGAAAATAAAAGTAACAACTGTATGAGGAATGTACTGAAACCAAGTTGCTCAAGCTGGGTTTGCATAGAGCCGCAGCACTCCCTGAAGACACTCTTTTTCATAAAACAATTAATTTTGATTAATTAATCACAAAGATTGTAATTAATTTGATTATTTTCTAATCGCTTGACAGCTCTAGAAATAATGTCTGTTTATTTGCAGCATACCATCAAAAAAGCAGAGGTAACTTTAGGTTATTTGGATAACCCCAGTTCTCGAAGTGGCATGAGTGAGTGTCTAGCTATGGGTAAATTCCGTCAACAGAAGCTCTCTATTACATTACACAAGCCTATAGACCGGCCCTGAAGATGTGTATGTTGTTGGTTTCACCAGCCCTCCCCTTTATATTAACGGCTGACACGCTGTCATTTATCATTCAAAGATTTTGCCCACCTCTTCCTCTATTCACACCAGCAAGGAGGGTAGTCTGGTGAGACACTCACTCATGTTACTTAGAGAACAATGGGTTATGCAAATAATCTACATTTATTTGTCATAGCATTACTTTTCTCTCCCTACTACAGGGAAACAGCAATGTTGCTCCATGTAGCTTGTTTTTACCTCAGTCCTGGGGAAGTTTTGCCTCCATGGGCAATTGTTTAACTGACTAAAATATTGCAACTTAGCCTGTGTGGAGTATCACTACTCCCCCTAGCTCTTTGGCTAGCGCCAAATATTGCTACTCCCCCCATTAGTCTGAGGCAGACAACTAGAATTGCTCCTAGCTGGTGTCCAAGTTTGAGCTGCTGAACAGCGACCCAGAGCAAAGCATATTTGCGACCGTGGTGGTTGCTCACATCGCTGAACAGTTGAGCTAAGCTTCAGAATTGCTGTTCCATTGTGGACTTTGGCTTCTGTGAAGCGAGAGGAGGCTTTTGAATGATAAATGACAGCATGTCTACATGCATATCGTCAGGGCCGGCCTATGGGCTAGCGTAATGTAATAAACTGCTTCTGTTGAGGGCACACAGGGGCATTGCCTACAGTGATACACAAAACAAATGCTATGAAAGAGAACCTGGTTGAGGTTTAACAATGGGTCAGTTCACCCGAGTTCCAAACATGTTCTTTATTATCCCTGTTAGTGTGGTGCCATGCAGACAGTTGGGGTTTTATATGTTTGAATTGGTCTAAATTGCTCTGCCTCAACACTGATACAATGGGAGAGAATGTAATTTTATTTGGGAGTTTTGATTTGATTTGCTTTTCATGATGGACTCTCTCCCCATATCTCCTGGTTTTTGGTATAATCTCCTGTCACTATACATATAGTCCTTCTCAAATGGAAGTGAGGGACTGATGAGACACAGGTCACACCTTCAGATAATAAACTACACAGGCACAGAAAACAGACATGAAGCATTTGTCTTGAAACAGGCAGGGAAACAAACTGAAGTGGCTCATGGAAAAATGCAGCAGCATCTGTCCATCTTAATAAATAATGCAATATCAGATTGTCTTTTCTCCAGAGATATGTGTCTGTCTGTGTTACCCCTGTGTTGCATGGTGGCCTCCCTAACTTTGACCCAGTGCATTCTGGGAGTGACGTCAGCATTAGGAAGGAAAGAAGGAAGGAAGGAAGGAAAGAAAGAAAAACATTTGCTCACACAGATCTATGACCTCCTAGCTGACCAATAGCATGTAGCCTCCCTGATGACCTCAGAGCCCCTCCCCTGAATGCAGCGGTGTATATGGGTTCACTGGTGCAAATGATCCACAGATCTGTGGTTGATCTGCTCCTCCCCCCTCCCCCTCCATACGTCCATTTTCCACACACAGTCCATAGTGTTGAGGGGTAGGGGAAAGTGGGCGGGAATCATGCGCCTGTGGGGAGGAGGGACGGGGGAGGTAACAGAGCCGCAACAGAAGCACGGTGATGTCTGTGTGAATGGAAGAGCCGGCAGCACGGGACAGAAGTGTGACAGACTGATGGTGTTCCATCTGACATCTTAACACATCCTTCACTCAACAAATAAAAGAGGTGAAACTAAATATTTAGCTAATATGCAAATCTTTTTTTTTATTTTGGTACTTTCGGTGACAGGCAGTGTAGATTTGCATTTTAGATAATTATTTACTTTCACCTGTGACATTTAGATTTAACATTTAGCATTTAGATTTAGGTAGAGCAGGTCGGCTAGTGATCGGAAGGTAGCTGGTTCAAATCTGAGCTCCAGCCTGAGCTGAGCTGCATGTCGAAGTATCCTTGAGTAAGATACTGAACCCCAAATTGCTCCTGATGCCTCTGCCATCAGTGAGGGCCCTGGGATGAGCTGGCTACTTGTCCAGGGAGTACCCTGCCCTCGCCCAGAGACGGCTGGGATTGGCTCCAGCAAAAAACCCTGCAACCCCATAAAAGGATAAAGCGGTTACACACAATGGATGAATGGACTTATATATGATATTTAGATTTAACATTTATATCTAAATGTAATATTTACATTTATATTTAACATTTATATTTATATTCAACATTTAGATTTAACATTGTGATATTAACCTCTCTTGTAAAAAATATAATTTCAATGTTCACAAATATTGCTGTAAATCTGGTCAAAAGTAACATTAAAAAATTCACATAGGTTTTTTGAATATGGTTTGTTGCTAAATATGATGAAAGGTTGCTGTTTATTTTAGCATGCACAGCTTTAAAATCAGTGCCCCATATGTCTCCTTCCACCACTGTGTTGTTATAGTTACTGTTGTAGTGATGGTCTGCCCTCCAGATAGAGACTTCGGTGAACTATCCCCAGAAAACAGCCTCCTTCCCGTGAGTGACAGACTCAGACAGCGTCTTTGCAGGATGCATGATGGGTCAACACATGCTTAGAGTAACAGGTGGATTTGGCAATTAGGCGAAACAGAAAAAAAAACCACATACATGTCATCATCATGATGTATACCGTCACACATGCTGTATGAAATGACACACTGGGGCGGGCTTCTGTGTCGGTATCATCAACTATTGTTAAACGTGTTTATGTGCTACACAGCTGCATGTGAACACCTGCCCCAGGTGTAACTGCAGAAGTGTTTTGCCACAAACTGGCATTTAAGTGAGTGCAGCTTGCTAAGTTTGTCTACAACGAACCTGAGTGTGCAAGGGGTACTTTGTACTTGTTTCGGTCATAAGCTTCTAGTAGTGAATCACAGAATTAATACAAGCAGGCTTCTCTGCAGTGTAGCTGTCTCTTTACTTGATAATGTGCAGACAAAGAGAAAAAAAAAACACCTCACTACCTGGTCTGCTCCTGGTTGGCCCTACCTAATAAACTGTGGTTGTGTTTTTGATAATGTCATTGTGTTTTCTTTTTGTGGTTGTGTTTTTGTTGATGCTGAGAAGGCGATCAGCTGCAACCTGCCATCCCTCCAGGACCTGTACCTCTCTTGGACCCTGAGGCGTGCAGACAAGATTGTGGCTGACCCCTCCCACCCCGGCCACAAACTCTTTCAACTACTCCCCTCTGGCAGGAGGCTACGGTCCACCAGTACCAAAACCTCTCATCACAAAAACAGTTTTTTTCCCATCTGCATGGCCTCATTAACAAGGCCCGAATGCCCCCACTGACACTGACTCTTATACCCACCTTACATATATGCATTACATTAATGCACTCCCGTCTTACAGTTTTCCTATTTTTTCTTATCTTTATTTATCTATATATATTTTTTTCTTTTTTAATAAGCACTTTATTCTTGTGTGATTTTTGTATGACTTGTATATTTTTGTGTGATTTATATATTTATCTTTTTATTTTTTGTGTGATTGTATATTTAAGCACCATTGCACCAAGACAAATTCCTCGTTTGTGTAAAAAGCTACCTGGCAATAAATCTCATTCTGATTCTGATTCTAATGTCATTGTGTTTTTGTTAATGTGGTTGTGTTTTTGTTAATGTGGTTGTGTTTTTGTTTTTGTGGTTGTGTATTTGTTAATGTCGTTGTGTTTTTCTTTTTGTCGTTGTCGTTTCCCTTCAGAGCCACCATACATATCTCTGCAGATCAGGATCAGAATGATCTGAGATTTTCAACATGGCTGCTGCTTGGTTTCAGGGTGTACAACGTCAGATTTGTTTTGACTACAAAGATACCGTTAATAAATAATTTCATAAATGATTTACTCATTCCGCTAGCATTGTCAACCATAGCCACCATAGCCACCATAGCCACGTGCGCACCAGAGCCAATCACTGCAGAGCCCACCCCCACGTCCCACCTTATGAAACAAGTGGATTTATACCTGCAGCGGCGCGAACTGGACCGAGATTTTGCCAGCGGTTCGGTCCCATTCTGTGCATCTAAACTGACTGTTGTGGATTACTGAGACTGAACGAGTCCGGACCAAGTCTGTTCCGGTCTGAGGAGATCCGGATACAGGAGGACACACCACCTCCTGAGTTGACGTACGCGCCAGCGTATCCAAAACCGGATTTACGATAAATAATGTCCTCCACGCTTTTTCGCAAACATTGCCGTCACGTTGGCTTTGTGTCTGGTACAGGAAGAAACGGCAAAAACTGACTTTTCTCACGAAAGTGTCCACAAACAGGAAGTGTTTGCAAGCAAAAAAACACATTCCTATTGGTGGAAAAAGGCACCACACCAACCAATCACAGAATTATATGGCAAACCACATTATTGGGTTGGTGAGAAACAGGGGGAAGTTTGGGGAGGGACAGCGAAAGAGTGACAGCTGCAGTGACCGTGATAGAGACAGCGACTTTTGAGAGATGAGAGATTTGAGACATTTAGCGTGTTTTGAGTGTATAGTTAGTGTGTTATGTAGTGTTTGGTGTAGTGTGTTTAGTGTGTAGTGGAGTCGTTTTTTTGTTTCTGCTGAATGTGGAGCAGGCAGTGCAGCTCTTCATTCAGCTGGAAGGAGCTCAGGCAGACCTGAGCATTGCCTGCATTTAAATGTAAATAGTTACATATAACTTTGTAAATTTCACAACTTTAGCAAACAACAATTTATATTTGCATTATAATAAAAATAATTCGTTAAACATATCCGTGGTTTTCACAGTAAAAAAATCTGTCAATAACTGTACACTCACACATGTGAGGTTGTGCTGAAAATAATCACACCAAGCAAGGCAAGGTAAATAGTTTTTAAGGTGAAATATAATCAAAAGTAGTCAAAAACAGCCAATTATATCTCTGACGTTCCACCATCAAACACAACCTCATTTTGCCATCCATGAAAAAGCTTCTTAACCTCCCACTTTTCTATAGGAACACATGCTTCCTACGGGCAATGCACTAGTTTCTCTATAAAAGCAAGGAATGTCTGTCTGTGTGTGTGTGTGTGTGTGTGTGTGTGTGTGTGTGTGTGTGTGTGCGCGCCCCTCAAATATATCTGCAAATCAGGATCTGACTGACCTGAGATTTTCAACATGGCTGCTGCGTGGTTTAAGGGTGTACAACCTCACGTTTGTTTGGACTACAAAGATACCAATAGGCGCGATCAAGTTGAACTCCTGCTGACTGACTGCATCAGCGAGATCTGCGGGCGACTGCAGGGGGCGGGGCTACAAACGCTGCTATGAAGTCGGACACTCTCTCTTCCCGTAGATGTGACGTGACTTGGCTGAGCTTGCGATGTTTCCCTTCCTCGTCTGGGAAGAAGTGGAGGAAATTGAAATTCCATTAATGTTTGAGGAAAATCAGTGAAGCAATGACAAAATATCCAAATTTGAAGTTGTTATCCAAATTTGAAGTTGTTATATATAACAACTTCAAATTTGGATATTTTGTCATTGCTTCACTTCAAACGGTCACACTGTGGCGCATCAACAGTAGATGAAGAGCCTAAATGTTGTCTTACTGTAAATGTTCTGTTTTCCTTGTAATGTCACCATTAAATACATTTGAGCTTTGTCTATCCAGTAGCCTACATTATAGTAAGTCTTGCCCAATATCAATACAGTACAATTACAACAGTTATTAATTATTATGAAGACAACTGTGCTTAGGTGCATGATTATATCACAGCTTAGGGGAATTTGCTGACTACATTTAACAAAGAAGCATAAAGACACATAAGATGATGCATCTTCTTATAGCAACATTATTCACAATGAATGAAATACATTTCACTGAATGAATGAAGTACAATAATCAGAACAAGCTACTGAATCAGATGCCTTGTTGTCCCGCTGTGCCATCTCATCACACACAAAATAGCTCAGGATAGTTCTTTGTATTGTTAATGTGATGGGAACAGAAAGGGTTAATCAGAGTGGATAGTACAGATAACACTGGACACAGCAGTTCTTCTCCATCATCACCCTCAGCTGACAGAACTGAGCAGTTTATTGACCACATCTGTCAGGATTGTTGCGTTACATAAAGGATTTTATAGGTTTATTCATGTTGACTATCCCATAGCTGCGGCCACACGGCTGCTACTTATCTGAAAGTATTTGATATTTGAGTAGAAAAGAGGCGCTTCTGGATATGGAAATTCATTGAAACACACGTCATATACATCAGCGTAGATGAGAGCCAATCAGGGCAAAGTCCTGACGTCATGAAGGTGGGTCTAGGGTCACGCGGTACCTGGAGAACAACTGCGGTACTGCTCTGCAGCCACCTCGCTCCCGCGATAACTTAAGGTCATGTGACATCGGATGCGGAGCAGAAACCACTCCCATCCAGGTCATCGTGGACACATTTTAACCAGCATGCATCACGATTTTGGCAGCGCTGCACTGCGTGATCTTGAACTCGCCTATTAATATGCCCTACTACCACGCCCCACCTCTGTGTTCCGAGTCTCAAAAGACACAAGGGTAGGACAACAAGCTACTTTCAGTTTTGGGAAAGTTCACTTTCTACATGAACTAGTTCAAAGTTCAGTTCACAAATGTTAAAACGAACTAGTTCAGTTCATAATTCAAAATTTTGAACTAAGTTCACAGTTCCAAAAATGAACTAGTTCATAGTTCTTTTTTTTTTCTTCAACATGTTGGTGCGAGCTATTATTTTTCCAAATGATTGCCACAGCCTATAGAATCAGTTTTAACACTGAAACTGCAGCTCTCGTACAATATACTGCAACACCAGGTTGTCCAGCTGCAGCTGGGAGATGAAGACAACGGAGCCGCTACTGTTCGCCGTTAGTGCAATTTGGGTGGTAGAGGATCTGTTTTGGCTCGCCGTTGCCATGTCTTTTGATTTTTAATTCACTTGCACATACCTTGAAAGGCTCGCTGGGTGCTTTAGTTCAATGTGCCATTTCAGGTTTGT
>CAEMYA010000549.1:131649-142625 GCA_903131615.1 Diplodus sargus | reverse complement strand
CTGAATGCTCTCATGTCGTTTTTATTTCTGTCGAGTGAGAAATGAGGGCACAGTAGCGAGAGACAAATCAGGTGCCATCTGCTCTCGGCCAAGAATTTAGCCTCAAAATTAACATTGCGGCTTGTGGGACGATGCTTGAACTTCATGTCGCTCCAGGGCTTCCACATCAAAAACTGTAAGTCGTACATCTGAAATGAGACCATCAGCTGAAAGCCAACAAGATTTCCTACATTTCTATGCATATATTGTCTATGCCAAGCAAAAGGTGCGGGATCAAAATCAAGCCGAAGACAGTTTTGGCTCCCATTCTTCGAACGGCTCTCCCCTCTAGCTATGATGTCACCCACTCTAGCCGACGCAATACACACCCATTATAAAATCAGAAGAGGAGCTAAAAGTTCCTAAAACTAAAACTGCGACATTTTCAAAACCGTACAATATTTTTAAAAACTGAATACAGTGTCAATAGTTATCGCTGACTTGTTTAAAGTTGGAATGGCGTCTCCAGCTCAACGTATGAGGTAGAAGATGAGGTTGAAAGGCGATGAGTTTTGCAGAGGATTTTAATGTTTTCCCATTTGCGTCAATGTTAAAAAAATTTTTGGAAAAAGCTGAACATTTTAATGTTTGAATGATTTGAATAGCTGAACGTATGCTGAAGTTATAGCAGAATGAAATTTGAAAAAAATCCCCATAAGGATGAATGGGAAAAATTTGGCAGAAAAAGCTGAATATTTCCAAAAGTATAAAAGGTAGAAATAAGAAAAATAGACGCCATCATGTCCTAAACAAGCTGAACATTTTGATATTTGAATGGTTTGAATCGGTCAAGATTTGTAGGAGGAGAAAGGTGCCAAAAAACGTACGGAATAATAAAGAAATAAATAAATAAATAAATAAATAAATTCCAGAAGAACAATAGTGTGAATGCTGACTCAGCATTCACACTAATAATTATTATTATTATTATTATATAATATATTATATTTCAATTAACCGCAGGGTCCCCTTAAACGCCAGGTGCAGGTGTATATTTTGATAAATAACCACCGGTTCCAAATAAATGCCAGGTCTAAAGTTAGTCAATATCACATTGATGGTTGCCATGGCTCCGGTGCAGCATGACAATAAAAAGTATGAGTTTCTCTGTCGACCAGAAGAGAGTGAGAGACTGGCGAAAAAATCAAACTGAGCTTCAGCGTCTGTCCGAGGAGGACAGCAACAAGGCCAGGCTGCCTGTGGAGGGAGGAAGAAGGCCAGTGAGGAGCTTGAGATAAACATGCGGGGATGAGTTATCAGCAAACGGGCGAGAGAGTGTCCCGCAAAATGATCAGGGCGATGGCGAAACAAATGTAGATAGTTGTAGTTCACTGTTAATTTAACATTAGTGGGATAGGCACGAGCGGCCTGACATTAATGATCGCCGTGACCTCTGCCATTAAGGTTGACAACACTTCATGAGTAAGGTGTGAAGAGCTGGTTTGCATGAGCATGGAGTTCAGTACTTCACCCAAGTACTTCCTGACATTGAGCTCTTCAGGATCTGTGAGGAGTAAATGCAATTCCTTGCAGGCACCTGTAAAGTTGGTTCCGCAGTCAGAGCGGATTTGCCTGGCGGGTCCTCGCAGAGCAAAGAAGCGACGCAAGGCGCAAAGACTTGAAGTGTCCATTGCCTCGATCAACTCAATGTGCACAGCACGTGTGCACATGCACGTAAAAAGTACAGCCCACCTTTTGCTGTTAGCTTGACCTCCGCGGATTCGTCTTGTGGTGATAACCCAGGGACCGAACACGTCAAGTCTCACATAGGTGAAAGGCGGCTCTGTGCTTAAGCGATCGGGCGGCAGATCTGCCATCTTCTGCTTAGCAGTTCTCCCACGAAGCTTGTTACATATAACACACTTGTGAAGGATACTGTTGATACATTTCCTGGCCCCAACGATCCAATACCCTGCTGTGCGGACAGACCCTTCTGTAAAGACACGACCTTGGTGTTTGACCTTTTCGTGGTAGTGCCTCACAAGTAGCGTTGCGATATGGCTGCGACCTGAGGTGACAAGAGGCATCTTTTCTTTTGTGTCAAGTGCCGACCAATTGAGCCTGCCTCCTATTCTTATAAGGTCATCCTCGTCCACCTGGGGGTTCAGCTTTCTCAGAGGGCTGTCTTTCGAGATGTTCTTTCCGGCAGCCAGGCAAGAGAACTCTTTGCTGTAGGTCTCTTTTTGCACACATCTGATGATGAGAGTTTCTGCTTTGAGCAGCTCTTCTGCTGTATGAGGTCTTTTGCATCGATGCCAGCCACTACAGTTCTCATGCTTGGCCTTAACAACACCCCTTTGAGACTGAGTAATATGTGTCAGGAATGCTATGGCTCGCACCAAGGACTTCCAGGATGAGAACCGCTCAAAACGATGACATCCCAGATTAGTTGGAGGAACAGAGAGCTTGGTAGCATGAGCAGGCACCTCAGTGTCAAGATCTGGAGCGATAAGGTCGTGTGACTCGTCTTCTGAAGTGGACATTCCTTCAGGTAGGGACAAGAAAGGTGGCCCGGTGAGGCATGCTGTGTTGACAAGCTCGGCTAACGCCACTACTCAGGTTTGATGGATTTCCTGATTCGCTGTACTCTGTTGGAAACATATACATAAAACCGTCTGGTCTGGTTATATATGTATCCCAAGACAACTTTGCTGTCTGTGTAGAACTGCAATGTATCTACACTGATGTCCAACTCACTTTCCACTAACTCCGCCATTTCCACCGCTTATACAGCTGCACCCAGCTCCAGCCTTGGGATAGTGTGGGCAGCTGCAGGAGCTAGTTTTGCTTTCCCTAGGACAAAGCCTATGTGACGCTCTTCATCGCTGTCGATCACCTTCAGGTAAACTACAGCGGCGATAGCTTTCACCGAGGCGTCTGAGAAGATTTGGAATTCCTTCCTGTGGGCTGTGGTAAGGGTAGTAGGAGTGTAAGCTCTTGGAATCGTGAAGCCACTCAGACTTTGTAAGGAGTTCTTCCACATTCTCCATTCGGCTTTCTTTTCATCTGGAAGAGGACTATCCCAGTCAAGGACCTCGCCACTGGTAAGTTCGCGCAGTAGGAACTTCCCTTGAATGATGATCGGCGCAACGAGTCCAAGGGGGTCGAAGAGACTGTTCAGAATGGCTAGAACTCCTCTACGGGTGAAGGGTTTCTCTGTAGCTGCCACTCTGAAAGTAAAGAGGTCATGTTTGAGATCCCAGCTGAGCCCTAAGCTACATTGGATGAAGTCTGAGCTGTCATTGAGGTCCAGATTCTGAAGACCCTTTGCATGCTCTTCTGGAAGGAAGGCCTCCAGGACTCCAGAGTTGTTTGACGCTATCTTATGGAGCCTCAAGTTTGAGGCGGCAAGCATCTCTTGTGTTCTTTTGAGTAGGTCGATGGCCTCAGCAGCAGATGGGAGGGACTTAAGGCCATCATCAACATAGAAGTCTCGCTCTACAAAGTGTTTGGCCTCTGTGCGGCATTCATTTGCTCCATGTTGTGCCGCATGACGAAGACCATAGATGGCTACCGCCGGAGATGGGCTATTGCCGAACACATGGACTTTCATCCTGTACTCAACAATCTCGTTGCTGGGTTCATTGTCTTTGAAACAGAGGAACCGAAGAAAGTCTTGATGGTCTTCTCTGACGATGAAGCTGTGAAACATCCGCTCAATGTCCACTATCACAGCCACTGGCTCTCTTCGGAAACGCAGCAAGACTCCCAGTAAACTATTGTTCAAATCAGGGCCGGTAAGTAGCACGTCGTTCAATGAGACACCACGGTGCTGGGCACTAGAATCAAAGATGATTCTGATTTGGTTGGCTTTCGGTTGCTTGGGAGCCGCTGCCGAGGAGATCGAAATGGGAGGGGTGCCACCCAACTGTTGGTGTTGTCCATAAACATCTCTTTATCCATGAGCTCCAAGAAAAGCTTGTCTTAGATTGATAGACCCACTTTATTATCATCTTTGGTTCTTTCAAAGATTGAGCTGCCAATGCTGCAGTCATCAAGGACTGTGGTGACAAACTTTTCCTTTACCTTAAGGTGCTTGGGGCATGGGGAGAGGAGGGACGGACGCCCGTTTTCAAGCACGTTGGTCTGGAAGGCAGCGACAGCCTCTGGCTTGTGGGCTGAGCCCAAGCAGACATTGCCGATGACAACCCAGCCAATGTCTAGTCTCTGAGCGTAGGGTGCATTGGGAGGACCGTTGCGATGCTCTCTGACTTTATGAACCTGAAAGATATCGCGTCCCAGAAGGAGTAATATCTGAGCCTCTGGAGTGCTGTTCAACATAGTCACGGGTGTGACATGTAACATTAGTGATAGTTACATGAAAATAACTAAACATTTACATTATGTATCAAAATGCACTACATCAACACCTGTGCAAAAACAGAGTTGACTGAAAATGTGAATATAACTCACAAGCGATCCTTTTCCTAGGCACAAACAGCGGGAGGAAATGACAATGATAGCTGGAGCTACAAGCTGGTATGTAGAAGCTAAAGCCTTTTCCTGATCAGACTCTCTACACTATGACCTGGCAGCGTCATGTGACCTAATCCACCTATCAGAACAAAGGCTGGACTTAAACAGGCAAATAATGAATTTCCTTCAAACGCCACTAGGGGAAGACAAGGCAAATACAGGCAAAGCTCATACAGAAAATGACAATAATAATAATAATAATAATAATAATTATTATTATTATCATTATTATTATTATTATTATTGTTATTATTATTATTATTATTATATAACATATTATATTTCAATTAACCGCAGGGTCCCCTTAAACGCCGGGTGCAGGTGTATATTTTGATAAATAACCACCGGTTCCAAATAAATGCCAGGTCTAAGTTAGTCAATATCACATTAATGGTTGCCATGGCTCCGGTGCAGCATAACAATAAAAAGTATGAGTTTCTCTGTCGACCAGAAGAGAGTGAGAGACTGGCGAAGAAAATCAAACTGAGCTTCAGCGTCTGTCCGAGGAGGACAGCAACAGGGCCAGGCTGCCTGTGGAGGGAGGAAGAAGGCCAGCGAGGAGCTTGAGATAAACATGCGGGGATGAGTTATCAGCAAACGGGCGAGAGAGTGTCCCGCAAACTGATCAGGGCGATGGCGAAACAAATGTACGCCACCGTGAGTGACAGCAGAGATGAGGAGTTTGCTGCAAGTGCTGGTTGGTTGAATCGTTCGCAAATCACACGCAATCTCGCACGCACATGGACGCCGATTCAAACGTTAATGTAATTATTTTTTTTTATATATTTTTTGGGGGCCTTTTATGGCTTTATTGATAGAACAGCTGAAGTTATGACAGGAAACGGAGAGAGAGAGAGGGGGAGTGACACGCAGCAAAGGGACCCAGGCCAGAAGTCGAACCTGTGTCCGCTGCAGAGCCTCGGCATATGGGACGCACGCTCTACCCACTGAGCTAAACGGCGCCCCACGTTAATGTAAATGAAACCTCTGATATTACAATCCTTCTAGCTGACGTGACCCAGGCAGAACAAACGACCAATCTACAGTGGCAGATTAATAAGGACTCCTGGGCAACTAGCAGACCGGTGTACAAGCAAGATGGAGTGACAGCGGGGAAAGCCAATCACACAAGAAACAGCAGAGCCAATCGAGGAGCTTGTGGGCGGGTCTAAACTAAGGGAAACAGGCTTCAGCTTGAGCGGCCGTTTTCCGCTTGGTCCTAGTGCTCGACCCGTCTCTGTTTACTATAGCGTAACATTAGCCGTTTTTAGACAGAGCACCAAGCAACCAATGTGCCCGTCCTTTTGGCGGCTCGGTCCGCGGTTTTAGACAGAGGCCGGCAAATTGGGGGTCGGTTTTGGTCCGCCGATTTTCCGCCTCAGAGGGTACACTTATTTCCGCCTCGACTGCTATCTAAAACCGAGGCGGAAATGTGCCGGCCCGTGGGTGAGGTGGTCGGAGGTGTCAATGACCTGCATTGTTGTGCGACCCACAACTGAGGAGTTTTAAAACCAAGAAACAGCTGATCACTGCAGTCAGTCCATCACCTCATCCGCAGACATTAAGATGAGCAACTGGACAGCCGCTGAGATCCAGGAGATGCTAGCGTCTCCTCGGTCTCTGTAGCTGTCTGCGTTGAGTTAGCTTGTTGTTGTGTCGGCAAGCAAGAACAGTCCCTACTTTCAAATTAAAAGCCCCCCACTAAGAACCCAGTTCTAAACTCCAGTGGGGTGCGATGTAAAGCTCTTATTTTGAAGACAAATTCTATGTCAGTCAACTTCGAGCTTCAAGTCACGTCACGTGTTTACGCCTACCTCAGAGGCTTATAATATGCCAGGAGACTATAGCTGTGATGAAGATTTCCAGTTTGAAATGGCATTATGAGACTAAGCATAAGAATTTTTAAGAGACATTTCCCCAAAATTCAGAGGTAAGAACAACAAAAATAAATGCACTGAAATGGTCATGTCAAGCTGCAAGCAGGATTCTTGTCACATCTATGACACAACAACAAAAAGCAACAGAGTGCTTACTGAGAGTGGTGTGGCTTTTGGGTAAGCACAAGAAGCCATTCTCAGATGCAGAAATAATAAAAGAATGCATGACTGAAGGGATGGGCACAATGTTTGAAGGCAAACAAAAAGGAAATATTCAGCTATGTATTTTAATTTATGTCAAAATGGAAATGACATTTTAATTTAGTTTGTGTTTTTGATGTTGTTTTGAATGAAAAGGACATTTTGTTTTGAATATTACAGTATTATTGCATGTGGCCTGACCGACCTCAATACATGGACCTTTGAGTCATTGAAAAAAATCATTGTGGCCCTTTAAGATTTGTATTTAGAATGTTAGGATATGTACTGTTCTTATAGCTGGACGAGTCAGTTTTTCTTTTCTTAAGGAAAAAAATGAGGGTAGAAGACAAGCATATAAGTGTGAGTCAGTTGTAGTTGTATGGGGTGACTGGTGGGTTTCATGTCCCACTTCCTCCAACAAGGCGATTAGGCCAGACGTCTCTCTCTCTCTCTCTCACACACACACACACACACACTCACTCACACACACACACACACACACACACACACACACACACACACACACACACACACACACACACACACACACACACACACACACACACACACACAATCTAGCTGTCAGTTTGTGTTTTGTCAGTAGCTCCAGTGGGAGAGAGGCCATTTCTGACAACTGGTGTTGTGTGCATTGTGTGTTTTCTTCTTTCACCTCCATGGGACCTGAAATGTTAGTCCAGCTCTCACCCTCTCCTCTTAAATGCTTACACATACTGTTCTATGACCAAAACACACATGTTGAAACACACTGAATACACTACTCAAAATGTGGTGTCCTTGGGTGCGGCATCAAAACGAAGGATTAGTCCATGAGCCAGGTGAGTTGATTGGTATCATCGGGGGGACAAATGCTATCATCGTTTTTTGGCAAGGTATACACCCCTAGTACTAGAAAAATCACGGTAGGAGTGCAGGGATGGTAGCAAAATCACTTTTTTTTTAGCTCATGAAGTTACTAACCCCCTAAGATAAATTCCATTTTTGAAAGGCTCATGGTAGGGATTTTGTCAATATTCTATAATATGGTGCTTGGTATCGTTGGAAAGGGGACCTTTTAGGCTTTCATTTAAGCCCAGTACTGAATGTCTTATTCTCTTGCTTCCACTTACCTCAGCATTTTATTTTATTCACCTCAATATTATAGCATTTAAAAAAAAAAAAAATGTTTTGCATATTGTATATTGTTCTTTATTGTTTCTATATTTGCCCTTATATTTTATTGTATTTGTACTTGAATGTACCTGCTGCTATGATGACCTAATTTCCCCTCAGGGATTAATAAAGTTATGCCATCAAATCACATCACAAAACACTTCAGATCTTCATGAACAAATTATTCAATTTCAAAATATTTACTGATTTGTTGAGAACAAAATTACATAAGAACTGTCAATGGAAACCAAAAACATCAACTCATTAATGGCTGAATTCAAAATCACACTGAAAATCAGAGTACAATATTTTAATCACAGGATGTCCATCCTGGAGAAGCTGCACTACCTGTGCAATCTGATTGGGCTGCAGGTATCAGCTCATGCCACCAGTAGTGACCAGGGGCCTCATGTACTAAGACTTGCGTGGATTTCCTACTGAAACATGGCGTACGCCAGAATCCAGAAACTGACGTACGCACAAAAAAAAATCAGATGTATCAAAGTGTGTGTACGCATGGATCCAAGCACTTTTCCTTTGTCCCTGTCCACGCCCCCATTTAAATATGCAAATTAATTTAAATAGGGCCTGCACCGGGGATTCCCCTCTCTGCACCACCAGATTCACACCATGAGTAAAGGGAAGAAGCGCAACTTCACCGAGTCTGAGCTCGAAACTCTATTAAATGAAGTCGAGACGCGAAGATCTGTATTATTTGGTAGCCTCTCCTCAGGGATAAACACCCAAAAAAAGAAATGTGAGTGGGAGCGTGTGTGTGAGGCAGTGAACGCTGTGGGGTCAGAGCAGCGCACACTCACTGAAATACATTTTTTTTAAAAAGGTGGAGGTGAAGCGGAGGATTTCGGCCCACTGCCGAATGACCGAGGAATACAACATGTGAAATAGGTTTAGTTTCCTTTATTCGTGCACCACTTGATTGAATCACTATTGCTTTTTTTTTTTTTTTTTTTTTTTTTTTTTTTTTTTTTTTTTTTAGAAATATATAATAATAATTAGGGGGGGGCGGATCGATCCAAATATCGATAGTATCGATACCAAGGTGGATATTGGTATCGGATCGATACTAGCGCGATGAGATCGATATTTTTGTTGTAGTTTCTCTTCTATAAGTTCAGCAAATCACTTGTATTTCTTCACAGAGTTTAAAAATCAGGAAGTAAAAAGGATCAGTATTGGTATCGGCAATACTGGCCCTGTGATTACTTGGCATTGGATCGATACCAGAATTTGTAGTACCGCCCACCCCTATAATAATAATATATAAGTGCTACCGTTAGTGGGAAACAAACAGAAGGACGAAACAACTTCATTAACAGGACTGACAAGACTGATCACACTTATATTAATGACTGCAGAAGTGCGCCGTGGCTACTGCAGTGTGACATTTCCAACTTTACGCACGCGTTTATTGACACAAATACTGAACACAAGGAGACAATAAAGGGCTTGTTAGATAGCTCTGCTGCTCTATTTTCACCAGGGAAAAACATACACATATTTGAATGCACGTGCCCAAACGGGCATTGTGCTGGTTTACATTCGGGGCGCAATTAAATGGATACATTATTTACTGACCGAGAAGCCACCCATCGCGCACCGTGCCAGCCTCCAGCCTGTTACCAACCATGCTATTGGTAAGCATGAACGAGTCGGCGCGCAAATGGTTGAGTGGTTAAAGCGCATGCCATTTTCGCAGCCGACCTCGGTTCGATTCCGGCCGGAGGTCATTTGCTGCATGTCACTTCCCCCTCTCTTTCCCATATTTCCCCTCTATGTACTGCTTAATAAAGGTGTCTGTGCCAAAAAAAAAAAACTGTAATGGTTATGGCAAAAATATTTACAAGAATGAACGAGTCATGCGTTGAACCAGGCCACCTTGCTACGATGTTGGTGAGCTGCATTTGCGCGTCATATATTATTTGAACATTAATTGAATGAAAATGTTTCCTGTTGACAAAAACAAATCCATCCTGTTATGGCGCTTTTATAGCAACATGTGTGCAGTCAATAGCTCCGATTACATCAGGAGAAACCGGCTCTTGCTGCAAATTGCGCTTTAATGTTGGCCTGTTCAACAGCATTGTATGGGAACTGCGCACGGACAACTCCTGGCTGTGTTTCGTTCTAGGGCCAGCCGCAGCTCTGCGCACAGCTCCAGCAACACTGGCCTCGGCAACCTAAAACGACTCATGAGCCAGTTGTCTTCATTCGCCAACAGATCTTCCCATTCTCTAAACATCCTCTCACGTCTGATATAACCATTTGCGATGTCTTCTAACAAGACCAAGGCTGCCATTGTTAATGCCATGTTTTCATCACTTTGCGCATGCTTTTATATCCATCCATATGATTGTAAACACGTGTGTATTAATTGTCCATTAATGTGTCTCTGATGTGCACATTACTCTGAGGACTAATTGTTTTCACAGAATTATCAGTTTCCCAGCATCACCTCTACGTGTCGCCAAAGGAACAATAGCTGTAGAAACATGCAAGCCATGAAGCTGGCGTGGGGCACCGCACATTTCCACGGTCATTTCACTTTTGATACATCTGAACGTTGGCGTGGAAAATGACGTACGCCACGTTTTTGTGCGTACGCAACATTGATACATGAGGCCCCTGGACACTAGCACATCACAAGATTAGAGAAGAATCAGTGAGGAAGGATACGGACAGAGCAATTGTCTGTGGCCACCACATTCAAAACCATTCCCTTTTTGGGGGGGTTGTCTTGTGTTTGCCTCTCCACTGCACCTGGTGTCACTGTCGTTTGCACCAGGGCAGGTGAAACTGGTTCCCAATCACTGGTTCTTCCTAAATGGACAGATCAATATCCACGACGTTGTTGAGTTGGTGTTATACTGAGACTATTAAGAGTTCCCTTATTATTTCTGAGCAGTGTAGTTTATTCAGCACTGCAGTCTGCTCTCACTGCCCTGCTCCACCTTTACATAATGACTAATGAAGCATACATGTTTCTGTGCATTGTTCTTCATCATTCTCCCAAATAACTGAAGTAGATTGGGACTTGTTTTGAAAAGTGAAATATCAACCAAAGACCCTGTTGCTGCTATGCTAAAGGTGTTCTCGTGTATCCAGTCTAAAGTGGCGGAACTAGCCTGATCACACGCTGAGGGTGCGAAGAATGTCTCTTGAAATCTCAGGCTGCTCGGAGCCCTTTTTTTTTTT
>CAEMYA010000549.1:99241-131630 GCA_903131615.1 Diplodus sargus | reverse complement strand
TTTTTTTTTTGCCTGCGGAGCTCCAGAAATGTTTTTTCGACTATGAGACCTTACCTGTCTTTCGTCATCATGAAGGGAGGAAACGACTGGATTTTCATTCTTGGATGAACTGATCCTTTAAAAAGACACAATCATGGGCTCTGGGATGTTGTGATGGTTGGTTTTCACCATTTTATAGACAAAACGGTTTGAGAAAATAACCATAAGATTGGTTAATAATGGAAATAATCTTTAGTTCCAGCATATATTTAAAAAAAAAACAAACAAAACTATAGATGCAAATTAAATCCCAGTAGGTTAGCTGTGAACTACACCTTGAGCTCTGTTCCTTTTCAGTTTGCAAACATTTTGGCAAAATGGCATTATTAGAAGGAAACTGAATCAGCCATCACAGATTTCTGATTCTTAGGATAGTTCTGGATTTATCAAATATGAAATTCATACTAGGTGCAAGTTACACTTAAAACTAAAAATGCAGCTGCAATGGGCTCCTGTTTCAACAGATTTTGTTCACGTTCTGCTGTTCAAAAGGGTTGAGGTGATATTCAGTCCTGCAAATGGAAGGAAATGTCTGTTTCATATTCACATATTTGTAAGGCCTCAGTGTCAAAGTGGCAACTTTGTTCAACTCCACAGGGTACCTTTTGATTCTCCAGTCCACTTACCAGCTTTTTGGAGATGTAACCACTGCTCAGTCTGCACCAGATCAGTTTGCACAGTTGCTTTGAAGTGGACCTTGAGTTGAAAACATTATCAGGTTTATTAAAACCTGGCTGCTTTTCACTGCAGCAGAAGTAAGTTGAGCTGCTTCCAAAAGTGCTTGAGTCGGATGTCATGGAAAGCAAATACTTCACAAAGTGCCATCAGAAAATGTTCCTACAAGTAAAGGAAGGCTGGAGATAAATAATGAAACGCAATCAGAGGTTTGGTTTCCTAGGCGAATATCATGATTCACTTTTATTAAAAGCATCATAGCTACAATTCATCATACATGATGTCTCCAAAAAAACAAAACAAAAACGACAAACACCAAAAAAAAGAGGGAAAAAAACAAAACATTTACATGGTATGTCTGTAAACTTCAAGGCTAGATAAGAATTTTGAGGTAATGCTCTTCAGCTTGCTGGCTAAAAGTAACAAAAAGTCCATTTTTTCAAGAAAAGTAGCTAAGTAATAAAGGTACCTGATTATTTTAACTCTTTAACACCAGTGCATCAACAGGAACAGAGTGAGACAAAATTGATTGCAGTACTTCTTTGTCATCATTTACAGTTTTAGTTTTGTTTTTCTATTCATACGACACTTGTGGTTATTCATATAGTGTGTGTGTGTGTGTGTGTGTGTGTGTGTGTGTGTGTGGGGAGAGTGATGTTGGAACATTCAAAAGCTGCCTTGGTTATTGCTGTCTCAGCATTAGCGAGGAGAACAAGGGGCTCTGACAGGGAGGGTGGCTCCCAGGGAGCCAACAAAGATGTCTCCCCCTCCCGCTCTCCCAGTTCTCCCTCTCTGCATCTGCTGGGCTGGCTGTGATAGCAAATGTTAATAAGACCTGGCCCCAGTGTGTGTTCGAATGTACTTTCAAATGTTATAACCACTCGCGGCACTTGATTTATTTCAGACACTTAAACTGGCCTTAGAAATAGAAACATATCAAGCACCACTCGCACTTTTCAAGTATTCAACACTCAACGACTAGAGTTGAACTTCATACAGAAACTTGTGAATTTCCAACTCTGTTGAAATTGTGTCTCAGTCCTGTTTAGGCCAGGCCTGGTGTCAGTGTGTGTGACTAGAGAAACAGTCTTTAAAGAGAGGGTCACTAGGGAGCAGCACTTGGTCTGAAGCTACCGGGATATGAAGGAAAACAATACAAATAAGAATAAAAAAAAATATTTCAACTTGGCAGTGACCGGGAAAATCAACCATCTCATGTGCCCCCTTTAAAGAATAAACCTGAAACAACACATCCCTGTGTGGACCACCGCTCCGAACCCATTCACAGAAACCTCCAAACAGCGATGGCTGGTTCTGGTGGCATGAAGCAGACCAATCAGAAGGCCTGACTTTGGGCAGACCAGCCTTCCTGCCACCCATGAGCCAAAACCAGCCGCCCGCAAAGAGGGAGAGGGACAGGATTCAGATGTGGCAGTGGAAAGATTCAAGACTGGCATTCAAACAGTGTGGGACTGGGATTAATTATATTGATTCAGCATGAATGCTCACATGCACAAGCGCACACACACTCAAAGGAAAACAGCTGCAAGGACAAGTCCACCCAGAAACAGTCACAAAACAGAGAGGGTTAGAGAGGTTAGTGTGTGTAGTGGTGGACTTGAAAAACTAAAGGTGTGAGTGTGCATGTGTGTGCAGCTGATGATCAAGCATGTGTTGGGATGTGTGTGTGTTGTGGTAGTCAGTGTGTGAGACTGAGTTTTAGGCCAGTCTGGTTTCATTTTCCTCCTTAGAGTCAACCTGATCTGATATGTGAGAACTTAAACCTGCTCTGAAACAGAGCAGCTCAATCAACTCCATTACCCACAATCCCTTTTGTAGCAGCTTTGTCAGACAGACAGCTGGATTAGCTGTAATGCTGTTTTTTGAGAACTGATGTTAGAAAAAAAAGCTGCTAGTGGGCATTTCTCCTCCTTCAGATGAGATGCTGCCAATAATCAACAACAAAACAGTCCAGACGAAGAAGGAGGAAGCAGAAATATAAAATAAAGATCTGAGAGCTGAAAGCAGCAATAATAATAATAATAATAATAATAATAATAATAATAATAATAGTACTATTGGAACCTCGTGAAGTCCTATTTGAGGGATTGTGGGAGAGAAGTGAGGGTGCACCGTTCACAGTGCACACAGGCCAACCAGAGAGAAAAACAGTCTTTGAAGATTTGAGGATTTCCCTGACTACAGTATCGGATCAGAGAGATTTAACTTGCCGCACACATCTTGTCCTCTCTGATTCAATATAGCTGGCCATAAAAAACAAAACAAAAGTGAGCGAAATCACCAACAACAACGTAAAGGAAAAAAATTCATACTAGTTTGGATATTTCTGGTGGTGGTGTGTAAACGTGGTGAGGGGGAGAAGCAGGAGAGATCAGAGGTGAGGAAATGTCCGAGGCCAGTCAGTTCTGTTTGATTTCAGTCACTCTTGTCCTTCTGTGGAGATGCTGCTGCCTCCTCCTCCTCCTCTCCTCCATCCTCCAGGGCTGAAACCTCACCTCTTGTCTCCTCCTCTGCTTCGCCCTCCTTTTCCTCAGCCAAGTCACTCTCTCCACCTTCCTCCTCCTCCTCCTCCTCCTCTTCCTCTTCCTCCTCCTCTTCCTCCTCCTCCTCTCCTGTAGCTTTCAGCCCTCCCTTCTTCTCTTCTCTCTGGGGGTTCATGGTCATGATGTTGCCCCCCAATGCACCGGCCATGGCGCTTTGCAGCTCGGCGAGGGTGGCGGCGGTGGGGAAGCCAGGTAGGCTGAGCCCCCCGAGGGCTGGAGGTAGGAACATGGAGGGGTAGAGGAGGCCAGGGGCCATGGTGGAGAGGAGGAACGGGTTGAACGCCAGAGAATTGGCAGACATGCCGGCTGCAGCTAACAGGGCTGCTGCGTCACCGTTGATGTTTGCCTCAGCTGATGAATCAGCAGCTGGGATCTGGGGAGCTGCAGCAGCATTATTAACCGATTTCTCCATTTTCTCTGCTCCTCCCTCCTTCTTCTTTTTTGACTTCTTTACTTCTCCCTCCTCCACAGACACCTCCTGCTCCTCCTCCTCACAATTTTCTCCATCCTCTTTTTCCTCTCCCTCTCTCTTCCTCTTTGCCTTCACTGTCTCGTCACTCTCTCCTTCCATTGTTCCATTGGTGTTCCCTGATGCAATGGCAACAACTGAGTTGGATTGTGCTGTAGCGGCTGTCGTCAAGCTACCACCAAACAGGCCGCCTAGGCTGAACATGTTGGGGAGGGTGGCAGCCATGTTGGGCAGGCCTCCCATGCCAGGCAGCATGAGGGGCAGCATGGAGGCGGCGGCAGCGGCGCTGGCAGCAGCTTGCTTGGGGTCAGTGGGTGGAGGGAAGGCCATCAGACCAGCAGCCAACTGGAGAGACTGGAGGCTCTGCAGGGACGACAGGTCCATCCCTCCGAACAGACTGTTCAACAGCAGAGGGTTGATGCCTCCTACACACACACACAGTCAATATTAAGCTTTTACAGCACAAACACATTCACTCCTGCTGAAAAATAGCTCCCATTTCCTATTATTATTATTGACTGTGTGGTTTCTTTAACAAAATAATATGGTATTAATTAAGTTACACACTCCTGAAAGTACCTGACCCTAACAGTAGTGATTTGTACCTGCAGATGAAGCAGCCGAGGCCAGTGATGCCTGCGCAGCCTGAGCTGCAGCTACCTGGGCAGCGGCCGCCGCCTTGGCAATCTCAGATTTGGGTCGTCGTCCCCGACGACGGACACCCTCCTCCCTTACTACAGGACCGGTTAGAAGGCGGTCGAACATGGCTTCTGGGAGGAAACCCTGTGGAGGAGGACTTCAGTTAGAAAACAAGTTCAAATCACAAGGCAACACCAAGGTGGCTGAGCCCCAAGGAGCCATAAGGAAGCAACTTGTAACCATCCGTTTCTTTTTGTACAGGAGCAGTGATATGTATTAAAAACAAGTTGATACAAATGTCAAACTTTTTAATAGGATTTGCCTTGGCAACTAACCGACTGTTTGACGATCTCTGTCCAGTCAGGGGCAATAGAAAACTCTGGGTTCTCCAGCAACCATCTGGGAAGATCTTTCATTGGTGGAGCCATGGCCCCACCCATCTGAGAAACAGGAAGATACAATGTTTTCTTGGAAGATCAACTGATGTAGAAAGACACAGACTCAACATGTTCAGAGCCACTTGAAGAAAGCCACTTTTTCTAAGATAACATCTTCTACACAACATGTACTCTCAATGTTTTGAAAGGAGCTGGTTACCTTGCGTCCATTGCGTCTGTTGACCACAGGCACCCTCTCTTCTCCAGTCAGGGTGTTGATGTCAATCTTGTTGGGGTTTCGACACCGGTGACGCTTCTGTTTGGGCTTGGAAAACTGAGACAGCAGTAAGTCCTCACTCTTCTGTAGAAGGAAGACAAAACACAGAGGTGGGTATGAATAACTTGGTAGGAATTCACACTAACAAAGGACTTGAGGTGAATATTAAACAAAAGCAGTTAATGACGCACTGGTGTAAATCCAGCCATGTCCATGGTGTATGTTGGGTGCCGTCTCAGCCACTCTCCCAGCTCTTTGTTAGAAACCGCTGCCCCTTCCTCCTCCACACTGCTGGAGGCCCGAGATCTGGCACTGGGGCCCTGCTCGAGGACAGTGAGGGGTCTCTGGGCACGGGCAGGGCCCTGAACACCCTCCACCCCTGACATCTTTGTCTCCTCAGTATCATCCTGAATGTAACACAGAAGGGTGGAGAAGGAAAAACACATTTAATTTAGATGCTCACACAGTCAACACTGGTAACCTTCCTGCTCATGAAAACATACAAACACACAGTACATACCCCTCCTGCTCTCTTGTTGCCCATGAACAGCAGCTCCATGCCCTCTACATTTTTCCTGCGGCCCCGCCTCCGCCTCATGATTGGCAGGTCAGCCTCCATTGAACCATTGGCTCTGTGTGCAGAGGGCGAGGCTTGCTGCAACAAATCCATCTGAGCTTTGAGGGAGGGGCTTGTCACCAGGGCACTGGGAAAGCCAGTTAATGACGGAGAGGCCTTGTGGTGATGATGCACACCCTAAACAACCAACCACAACAGTTTTTGTTAATAAACTAATTTTTGGTTGTTTGTTATCACCATTTTCTGATTAAGCAACCTACTACTGGAGCGAGCACGTTAGGTGTGAGCACCTTGGTGAGGTCTATCGCCTGGCTCTGGGATTCTGTAGCAGCATGGGTCTCTCTCAGCTGAGCAACCATCTCCATCAAGTTACGTCTCTTGGCTGCCCTCTCCGCCTCGATCTCGATCTTCCTCCTCCTCCTCCTCCTCTGTCGAGGTACCGTCAGGCTCAGAGCATCCTCCTGCAACGTCAGGTCACCAATTACACGAGTAAGTGGCCTAACGACAACAACTTACCGATGAGCCTGTAACATTATTGTTATTTGAAACAACTTTGCCAACAGGCTAATTCTAGAGTTCCAAGAGATAAAACTGCAGTTTACCCATAGATGCTTATCTAGAGCTTTAAAATAGATCTTTGTTTTTGGACAACTTATGAAGTAAAAATCAAGTTTGCGAATAGATGAAATAATGATTTTATTTAAATTACTTCCTGTCAGAAAAATAACAAAACAAAAATCTACCATAGTGAAAGAGTGTGTTTCTGTACAAAGACACTCACATGAACCTGTGGGGATTGTGTTTTATCTTCACTCCCACTGTAGGGTGTATGGATGCCAGCCATCGTCAGCTGGGCCAGGCTCCGTCTCTGCAGAGGGCTCTCAGTCGCCGTGGCTACGGTCGCTGCGGTTACCGTGGAGCCATGTCCTGGCAACAAGTTGCTGGGGAAGTCAAAGATATGGCGTCTGTTGACAGGCCACTTGCCTTTAAGGACGGCCTCGCAGATGTTATCCATCCTGTTGATCATCACTCGATCCTGAGGGGTGAAGGAAATGGGGAGAAGTGATGGACTGTCCTAGAAAGGTTTTTTTAGAAATATTAACCAGCATTGGCTACTGATTGAGACTCACCTTAGGCCAGAAAGAGAAGCCATAGGAACGCTCCTGTAAGGCCTGCAGTGTAGACGTTTCTGGCAGGTCTTCGGGACAGAACCCATCTCTGGTTTCATTGTGGGCTGATGTGCTCACAGATGCCATACTCTCCTCATCAAAGTTCTTCTGCTCTAAAGCAGCACTCGCTGTGTGGAGAGAGGAAAGGTCATGTGGCCACTCAGATTATTACAAAGGGATTCAAACTCATTATATCCTCTTGTCCCTTGAACATGCCTCACACTGCTGAGTCATGAATGAAACAGCAGAAATAAGCCTGTGACCGAGTGCCATGTCAGCAATGATGATAACTGACAACCAGAACAAATGTATGGTTAACAAGTGGGATTATAATAAACAAGAGCACAATGAAAGTGTTGGGTAGGAGTACATTTCATGTCATCGTCTCTCTGATAAACCAAATCCAAAGTTTAATATCAACAAGCAATAGGCACTTCTTACTTTCAGGCTGGGAGGATTTCTCCGATTTGTCATCTTCATCCATCCTCTCTTCGTCTTGTTCCTCTGGGCTTTTTTCTGTGTCAGCTGACTTGAGAGATTTAGGAGACTCAGGGTTCTCCTTCCCTTCTCCGTCTTCCTCCTCTGTGGTCTTGTTGCCTGGCTGTGCTTCAGGGGAGAAGGAGTCAGGATGTTCTGGGAGCTCAGCCTTTATCTCTTTCTGGTGCACAGAAGGCTCACAGTGAAGAGATTTCTCTTCTGCAAAGTCTCTGACTTGGTCATCAGCTGGCTTTGAAGTCTTCTCTCCTGTACTACGCTCCTCTTTATTCTCTTCCTGCTCCTCTTTTTCTACTTTGGGCAGGACCTCTTCCTCCGTCTTCACCGCCTCCTTCGCTGAAGCAGTGGTTTTGTCTTTCCCTTCTCTAACCTCTTCCTCATTTGCCTTCGGTTCTTTAGGAGTTTCAGACTTAGTACACGGAATGTCGTTAACATCTCCTCCCTCTGTATCCATTTTCTCCATCTCTGGCTTCCCTTCCTCAGTTTTCACCTCCTTCCCTTCTCCCTCCTCCTCTTTAGCTGCTTTAACAGCAATCTTAGCAGCAGCGGCTGCACTTGCCAGCTCTGCAGGGGTGAGGAGGGCAGTAGGGGTACTTTCTGCTGCCCCCATCCCAGCTTTTCGGTTCTCTCCCTGGACTCCAACACAAACCCCAGCCCCTGCCTGATTGGTAAAGCGCTGGTGGGCCTCCAGAAAGGCTAAAGTAGGGTCGTTTAAGATGTGATAATCTGTTCGGCTTACACCATGCTTAGAGGCTCCCAGGAGGAGATCCTGGTCATGGCGGCCACACTCCCACCACTCTGGGAGATCAGGGGAGGGCTGGCAGAGCTTGAGACGCTCAGAGAGCTGTGGATGAGGGAGGACCTGCTCTCGGATGCGGCGGAGCAGCTCGATGCGGTACAGTGTACGAGAAGCACGCTCCTCCGTGATGGGGTCAATGATCAGAGTTGGGTCAGGAAGTTCTGATTAGGTAAAAGACAGGGACAGTCCTTAGTAAGAAAATCAACAAAAAGGCATGCCAGGCACTGTACAATATGCAATGGCGACAAGACATCATTCTGCCATGCAGTGACCTCAAGCTACACACATTTGCTCTTACCTGTTTCAGTCTTGACCTGCATTCTGCAGACACGTTTACACATGGCAATGAATGAGAAGTAATATTTCTCCAAGCTCTCATCCGTTTTCTTGTCAAGTCGAGCAAAGGCTCTAAACTGTGTCCAATCAAATTTCTGGCGCTGGGTGTCAAAGACAACTCCGAAGGTGGACACCACACGGTAGAAATCAGCCTCCTCGCGACGAGTCCATCTTTCACAGGAACAAACAAGTGTTTGAGTATGTTCAACTACTAACAGCACCATGATATCAGATAACATGATATCACGATAATGAGTGCCCTATGTCAAGGCTGTTGTGTAGGATGGAAAATACTGTAGGGTAAATCTATACTCGCATATTATGTTAAAGTGTTGAATAAACCTTGTGTGACATTGAGTGCAACCCTACCTTTGTCTTCTCTCCTTGTAGTACATGGCTCCGTCAGCCATCAGAGCGCTGGCAGTAATCACTGGTGACGCCTCTGCCATGAACTGTCCACCTTTGGCAAAGTAAGCACCTCCTTTAGCCAGATATGGGTTTCCTTCTGCCATGAACACTCCTGGTCCGTCTTGGATGTATGCTGCCCCTCCTCCTGTATCTGTAACCATGGTGATAGAGGGCAGGAACTCCCTGCGTCGTCGCCGGCGACCATCGGGCCGGTTGAGGGCCTCTTGACGGAGTTGCTCTCTGCGGTTGGAGCGCTGGTAGGCCGTGATGAGGCGACGCAGACGGGCAGTCAGAGCTGAGGCTGCTGGCCAATACAGACGCTCGTTGGAGCCTGAAGCTCCGTCCACAGTGGGAACACTTTGACCATTTTCACTGGATTTAGCTACAAGAGAGGAGAGGGAATGAGGAACAAAGGAGAAAGATATGTGGTCATTTCCCCTCTTGTTCCTTATATTCGGAGTAAAGGTTTGAGGTGACTGTCAAGTATGTAGTATTTTCAAGAACAGTAATGTCATGTGTCTATACTGATGTTCTACATATTGCACCTTGGACCTCTTTCACAACTGTAACAGATCTTTAGCACTGACAGTTTTGTATCACTTGACATTTTTATGGTCACCGCTCATTTCATCTGTCATTCTTGTACATTTCAATAGGTTTAGCCATTTTTTGCAGAGCTGTATAGAGCCGTTTTGGATGGGGCTTTGAGATCAAGACATATTTTCTCAAACACTTTCAAAGCTTCTTCCCGCAGAAAGTGGGTTCATATTCAGTTTACTGGCTTTTAAATCCAATTCTTCTTTTCAAGAACCTTTCAACTTACCTTCGGCTTCACCTTCCCCCGTTTCATCTTTGTCATCCAGTGGAGAATTGGTGAAGTCATCCATGTCGTCTTTGAAAGGCATCCGCAGGGGTTTGTACTCTGGATCTTCATCCTCACTGCAGAGGTTGAAGGGATGGACAAGGAATTGACAATTTTTATTTCATGAGGGGGCAGCCTGCTAACAGATTGCAAACTGACCATTTGTCAGTTATAAAATGTCAAGAACATACAACACAATTCAAAGGCGAAAGAAGTTTAAAACAAGGTGAAAATTAAGAAATTACAACTTTGATTCAAAGAATTTTCACCATCACATTTTTTGTTGAAATTAAATCACTTTAATTTGGCCAGATTAGAATAAATGGGGCAGCTGAGAAGCTGCCTATTGGTGAGAGATGCCTGCTTTCTCACCCCTCGACGCCATCTGCCATCATGTCGGAACCCCTCTGCTCAGCAGCGATAGCCTTGGCGTCTGGCATGCCCACCTTCTCCAAGAAACACAGGGTGGGGTCAGCTCGCATCGAGTTGTACTTCTCATAGCCTGCAGAGGAAGAAAAAAAACACGTGAGAAGTATACAAGCCATGTGTGGAGGTATCGAGTGGTTTTCAATCAGCAAAGAGTCAACAAAGCTTCAAACAGTTTCACACACCCACGTAACTCCTAGAAAGAGTGGTGAGAAAAAATACATATACACTTTAACATATGTGTACATGAGCACACACAGCATCCAATATTAAAGGAGGGAATAGACAAAAACAGCAGCAGAAGGACAGACCCCAGGAGCCAGCTGCTGACAAGCCTGTGTGTGAGTGAGTGTGTGTGTGTGTGTGTGTGTGTGTGTGTGTGTGTGTGTGTGTGTGTGTGTGTGTGTGTGTGTGTGTGTGTGTGTGGCTAGCGAAGTGAGCCTGCAGGTGCTCATTTATGTCAGCGAGAGAAAGAGGGGCGAGAGTGGAGAGAGAGGGGAGAGAGAAGAGACCGAACGAGAGAGAGGGGAGTGAGATAAGAGAGAGGAGAGCGAGAGAAGAAAAGTGTGTGTCATGGTGTGAAAGTGGAAAAAGTGGGTTGTGTGAGACTGTGCATGTCAGTGTGCGCGCATTTGTTCGTGTGTGTATGTATGTGTGTGTGTTTGTCCGTTTATGGCGTTCAGGCAGAACAGATTAAAATGTGCATATTCTGAGACATCGGGAAGGTGAGAAGAGAGGGAAAAATGGAAGGAATGAGAAGGAAATGTAGAGGAGTGGGTGGGATGATGGGAAAGAAAGAAAGGAGAGGAGAAGAGAGTGGATAACCATAACAGAACCACACCGCCTCTTTAACCTTTCATACATCCCGCCTTCCCTCTTTCTCTCTGTCACATTTCAATCGTCTCTGCTGAACACGCACACTAATCATCATAAACGTTAATCATCAGGGCCTTTATAGGCCATCACTTTTCAGTGTCTGACGCACTGTCTTGTGTGTATGTGTGTGTCTACATACAAAGCTCACTGTGTGTGTCTGTGTTAGTCCCCCCAAGGGCCTCCCTGGTGAATGAGGATTATGATTAACCATGGGAGAGCCCTTTGTATTTGTGTGAGTGTGTGAGAGTGTGTGTATGTCCTAATTGAATGATAGAGGGTGGAAATGATGGAAAAATTATGACAATTATGCCAAATTAACATGAATGAGGGTCTTCATCCTCAGCACTCACAACAACACTCTGCCCTATCGGGCTGTCACATTCAGTCAACCAGGCACTCAAAGGTGGGTCACTTGGAGATTAACACAACTACACCAAACAGTTATTGAAAAAGCAAGTTAACAGCTGACGGAAAGAAAGATTTTGTGAATTCAACTTGGGGATCAGCTTTGTTTGCAACATTAACACCAGCAACACAATGTGCGTGTGCACACATACACACATAGCCAGTAGTGCAGCCAGCCATCAATCACACTCCCAATACCACACTGAGCCTGTCAGCTGTGTACCGCTATCGTCATAGCAACACCAATCAACCAGTGGCAGCAGAAGTGGGTGTTTGTGTATCTCTGCCCTCAACCATTTTGGTGTGTGTGTGTGTGTGTGTGTGTGTGTGTGTGTGTGTGTGTGTGTGTGTGTGTGTGTGTGTGTGTGTGTGGGAGAGGGAGAGGGAGAGAGACAACATGATGCTTATTGGGTTGGAAACCGCTGGAATGTATCGCCGAGTGTGTCTGAAGTAGGGCTGTCAACGAATATTCTCAATCTGAATATGTCTTCGAATATAAAAAAAAAAAAAGATCCGATTGTGAAAATAATATTCGACTGTGGAAAAAAACCGGCTGCTTTGCGAGTGGGCGCACGGCATGACGGGTCAGGGCAGGTCGCAGGAGTCGCGCTTGCACAGCGTCACTCACTGCTGAAAGTGAGACGTGACAAAAACTGTGGCAGGATGCAGACGACATAGAGAAAATCGTAATGGCAGAAAGTTCAGAGCCCAACTCGGCAGCAGAGAGAGTGGTTTGGACTCCAAGCAACCTAAAAACCCCTTTTTGGAAGTACTTCGGATTTTGGTCAGTAGGCGGCAAAAATGCGGAGCCTGGAGATAAAGTTGTATGCAAGCTGTATAAGCTACAGTTAGCTTACTATTCCACCACTAGCAACATGAGGGCACATCTCGAAAATGCGCACCCAAATGAGCATGCCATGATGTCTGGAACTCCAACTATACAGCCACGTCTCGACTCATATTTTTCACCGCCCGCCACAAGCTCTTTGTCTGCAGCACGACAAGAGGCGTGCACAAATAAACTCGTTCATATGCATGGACATGAGGCCGATCAGAATTGTTGATGGCACGGGCTTCAGAGAGTTTTGTCAAGAATTGGAACCGAGGTACCGTATCCCAAAAATACCCATACAAGTAGTTATGTCTCGTTGTATTAGTTTGTCCTCCTATTATTGACATAATGCGCAAATATAGACATTCGAATGGTTCGAACCTGTGTGTTGTTTTATAGCAAATATTTGAGCCAGTGACCGACCGATTATCGGCCACCGATATATTGGGGCCCGATAGAACGGCCTAATTTCTATCGGGGGTTCTATCGTATCGGTGAAATGTTGCGCCGATAGAAAAAAAAGTGTGACAATGACAAAAGCACGCGCTGGTGTGCTGATTTATTTTGTCCAGTGGGGCGCGCTGAGCTCAGCCAGAGACTTTGGCTCAGCTCACATTTCAGTGAAGTCCCTTCCCCACTCTACACCACAAACCTCCCGAACACCTGACCAGTCAGCCGATCAACCAGCGGACTTTTCCCCCTTTTCCACAAGCCACAATTGCTGTATAATTGTGGACTGGATTGTCCTGTGTTCATTTCCCCATGTTTGTGAGACAACGCGGAATGCTCCCCACTACGCGCTTGCTACAGTAACTTTTGATTGATTCAATACGTTAATAAAAGTTTGCACAAAAGCACCGAAGGGTACAGTTTAATACAAATACACTGCTAAAAGGATTGAACCAAGAAAGCACTAGTCTCCCCAACACGACGCGGGATCACTCTTATTTTATTGTCGTCATTTTGGCTTGGTTTGATTGTGTGCGTCCACAGCTGGGTTGGTTTATGGAGGGGACGAGTGAACGACATGTTTTTTGGCATGCATTGCTGACCTGGGCATTGTTTCTCAATAAATTAGAAAAACCTTTCCTATCATTCCCCTTTTCTGTGCATGGTTGAAGGAGATTGCATCCACGCTCCGCTCCCTCCTGCGCCGAAATGTCCCCTTTTTGTCACCTAAACCAACCCGGGTGTGTGGACACAACCACCGCATCAACTCGCCACCCGCATCTATTTAAACTCCGTCACTTTGTTTTGTTCTTTTGCCCTGGTGAAGACCTCCAGGTCGAAACGTTGGCCATGTCTATTCGATAACACAATAAATTAAGGAACATCAGGCATATTTAACATCAAGGCTACAAGTGTGCCGCATCACTTCCTCATCAACGCTGGTGTCTCTTATTTGTGGCCGCTGCCAGCGCCACACAGGCTTTGCCTTTCAGCAATCGTTGCTGTTTTCGTCTTTGTTAAAAACAATAACAGCAGCAGCTGCAGGCAGCTGAGATCGCTGTGCCGTCTGTTTTGCATGCAAATATAAATTAACACAGTAAAATGAATGGTTCTCTATTTACAAATTTAAAAATGCATAAGTTAAATAATATAAATGTTTTCTTTCCTTTATTACACAGATGGCTGAAAAAAGGAGCAAAGTATGTTAAATGTTAAAAGTCTTGAATAAAGACATTGGTTTAAGAAAGCATCTGTCTGTACTACTGTCACTGTCACTGTACTATTGCATAATCATATTGGTGCAAAATCTATGCACAATCCAAGACCTGTTTGCATTCCAGCTCAAAAACACACTATATCGGTTGCATATTGGCTATCGGTGATTGCACCTCCTCTAATATCGGCTATCGTTATCGGGCCAAAAAATCGGTCGGACACTAATTTTAGATGAACTAGTGCAATACCCGTAGGAAGCATGTATTCCTATAGAAAAGTGGGAGGTTAAGTAGCTTTTTAATGGATGGCCAAATGAGGTTGTGTTTGAAGGTGGGACATCAGGGATATAACTGGCTGTTTTTGACTACTTTTGATTGTACCATTATATTTCACCTTAAAAACTATTTACCTTGCCTTGCTTGGTGGCATTATGTTCAGCACAACCTCACACGTGTGACTGTACAGTTATTTTTTCATTTTGACATACTATATTAACACTATGGACCTAAAATCACAAAATAACAAAATCAGAGTACGAAAAAGTTAGATTTTTTACTGTGAAAACCACAAATATGTTTAATGAACCAATTGCATTAGTTATAATGCAAATATAAATTGTTGTTTGCTAAATTTGTGCATAAGTTTGTGAAATTTCCAAAGTTATATGTGACTATTTACATTCAAATGCAGGCAATGCCTCAGGCTCCTCAGCTAAATGAAGAGCTGCACTGCCTGCTCCACATTCAGCAGTCTCCTTATTGTTTTGAATCACAACACAAAAAAACGACTCCACTACACTAAACACTATATAACACACTAACTATATGCTCCAAACACGCTAAATGTCACAAATCTCTCAACTCTATAAACTCGCTATCTCTGTCGCTGTCTCCAACACATCGCTGCTGCTGTCACTCATCCGCCGACGTTCCTCCCACAACTTCCTGTTCTTCAGCAACCAAACTTGCTGCTTGGACACTTTCGTGACAAAAGCCCGTTTTTACCATTTCTTCTACACCAGACACAAAGCAAACGTGACGGCAATGTTCGTGAAAAAGCGTGGCGGACATTATTTGCTGCCTCCGGTCCTTTGACTCGGTAGGTGGGCCCTGTGGGTTGGCTAGCGGCTAGCAGCCAACTACACACGAACATCCACAGATTCCGATTCCATTTTGTTGTCCGCGCGTCTCCGGATCTCCTCAGATCGAACAGACTCGGTCCGGACTCGTTTAGTCTCATTAATCCACAATAGTCAGCTTAGATGCACAGAACGGAACAGAACGGGACCGAACCGCCGGCAAAATCCCGGTACAGCTTGCGTCGCTGCAGGTATTAATCCACTTGTTTCTTAAGGTATGTCGTAGGCTTGAGCTCTGCAGTGATTGGCTCTGGTGTGCACATGGCTATGGTGTGCAGTGATTGGCTCTGGTGCGCACGTGACTGTGGTGGCTCCGCCGGACAATGCTTGCAGAATTTGTAAAGCATTTATGAAATAATTTATTAACGGTATCAGTCCAAACAAATCCAACAGGCACATCCTTGAACCAAGCAGCAGCCATGTTGAAACTCTCAGGTCAGTCTGATCCTGATCCGCAGAGATATTTGAGTCACACACACACACACACACACACAGATTCCTTGCTTTTATAGAGGGATTAGGTGTACACACTTTGAAATAACACAGTGAAAAAAAGGACAGTTAAGTTGTATGTAAGTCTAATGGGGCCAGAACATTCAAAGAGAAAACAGACATTAAATATTGCTTCATTTTATCGATATATTTTGGGGAATTTTTTTCAATGACAATTTACAGATTTTTCAGTCATGTTTGTTTTCAATGGCTCATTGTATTTTCGATGCCTTTGTTCACCGTCACTGTTCCGGCTCCAGAGAAGTCAGGAACAGATTGTGATTGGAACTGCATGTGTGATAGAGCACTCTGTGATGTTCTTCCACAGAAAACAAAGGATGTACTTGACATTAAAAAAGTGCAACTCCTTTTTGCTGTCAAGATGTTATGTGCCGTTCTGTACCACCAGTTCCTCAATTATTTTTTATATGGGGCTACCTCATCCTGCATTATTGCTTAATTATGTGTCTTTGTAAAAATACACCAACAACAGCCACAGTATGACCACAATTTAAGGCCTTAAACAGTCTTAAAATGTCTTAAAACCAGTTATCAGAGGCCTTAATTTTCATCATGTAATGACAGGCCTTTTTGTGCTCCTGCACTGCAGCCTCTTAGAGCAATACAAAACAGCATGAGCAATACAATACGTCTTTTCCTGGTACCTTTCCTTTTATCTTATTTTGACAAAATTGAGTTCAACCACTTGAAGGACTTGTTTTCAGTCAGATGTATGGAACAGAACATTAACCTCAGAAGAAATCACAAAACAATGTCTTGTTTGTACGGGAGCTACGAGAATGACACAAGCCTCTCAAATCTGCTACGCCCAACCTTGCACTGTAACTGGCTTCGCTTTTAAGTCAGCCAGCTGCCTATTGATCTGAGGCCATGTGCTGTGTGTGCCATTAGTTTTCATGAGTGGATCATCAGACCCTCTGACCGACTTGACACCCACATAAAAGTATAGAGCTATTAGCATGCAGCAGATTAGGTCAGCACCTACTGTTCAATAAATCACAGTATGTTTAGAAGCCCGAGGTCGAAAGCCTCGCCTATGACTAGCTGTCCATAGCAGCAGTCCCAATCAGACTATAAGGAACTAAGTGAAGTGTCATGGTTGTCTGTGTCATGTGTAAGGCAGTACCTGTCAAGTGTAACAAAGCACCAGGACAGCTCAGAATACTCTGTACAAGACTTGTTTGAAGATTTCTAATCCCTGTTAAGAGTCTGATTGATCAAAAATGAATTACAAATGGATTGATGGAGGGCTGGATAAAGAATGGATGGTCTGTTCTGAATTTTCATACAGTTCAATAGCCAAGGATGTGACTGTGATCAGAGCCTGTGACACAGCAACAGTTTTCCATGTGACTAAAACAGCACAGTTAAAAGTGTTTTTATAGTCCGAGTTTACCCAAACTCAAGTTTAAAGCTTTTCTTTGTAGATCTTGGAATTGTTGTGCCTTCGCACCAGCAATAGCTGTGGCTGAATCCATTATGTTTTCGGACTGACTGTCTGTCCATCTCATCTCAGGAAAGCTTTTAGAGAATATCTTCAAATTTGGCACAGATGTCCACTTTGTCTCAAGAATGAACAGATCACTCTGACTCAGACTCACTCCATGTGCAGATGCTGGTCTGCTTCGGCACACTGATTAAGAACTAATGTGATTGATGGATCGCTGCGCATGCAGAGTCTGCATGCACAGTGTGTGTCAGGTTCCTTTGAAATTAGATTAATTCATTTGCGTCCTAATCGCAGGCTCTGCGATGTGACTATTGCACACACATACATCGCGATGGCTGCTGCTTCTTTACAACTGCTGCGGAGAAATCCTCGAATGTCATGATTGAAGCTCGGTGGCAACGGTCCAGTTTAACAGCTCCGCCTTTGAAGCTAGCTTGCAACAGCTCCGGCAGCCAAGTTTTAAAAAAGGAGACAGGGTTGCTGCCCTCGCTGCCTTCAGGTAGTCCGATGATGCGAATGCTACACCGTCGTCCCCTGTTTTCTAGCTCATCTATTTTATCCAGTACTGTCTCCAGCTTCTTCCCGGCTTCGGCCAGCTTAGCAGTGTGGTTCGCCATGGCATCTTCAGTGATGATCGGTGATGCCCTGAACCTTTCTCTAGTGCCACTGTGAGGGTTAACATCTGTAGTTTTGAGGGTTAGGGGCAATAAACTGTCCCCCTCTGCGCATCTGAAACTTTCACACTGACAGTGGTGGCCGAGTATCACTGCATGATTCCTGCATTGACAGGGAGGGGGGTAGGGAGCTTTTGATTTACAATATGTTTTCTTGGTGTGGTTCATTGACAGACTAGTTTGCAGCCTGGCCATATGTCACCATAACACCAACTCTGCATGGTTGTGTTTCACTGTATACAGAAGTCTAAAGTCACATGTTGTCATCTGCTCTGATGGAGTGATTCAAAGGTTGTCATCTCATCGTCTGACTTATGAATAAATATATCCAACTGTTGTGCTCACACTGACTGTCCCGATATTTCCTCTTTACTTGAGTTTATATTAAGAACTCTGGAATGGAATGATTTACTTGTGTTGGTGTATCTGGTCTGTGAATTATCAGCTGTATGGCTCGATCCAGACAATATGAAACTAGCTCAGAGACACTTGAGTTTCTTGCTTAAACAGATATCTGGTCCTCAAGCATTAACCAGGTTAGCATGTTGAGTTTGACTGCACAATGGCTAGATGAGGACTTTCTGTTGAAAAGGGCTGTACTTCATTCTCAAGAGTGCCATGGGTCTCACACGGCAGACCGAATTGCATCTTCTTTTGAAAGGATGTTTGAGAAATGGAATATCCCCAAGGTGAAAGTGCACGTAGTGGTGAGTTGTTACCGTAAGAGTTTGTAACAGTTTGGGTGTAAAAAGCCTGCATATATCGGTATCGGGTGATATCGGTACCAGAAATTAAGAGTTGGACAATATCAGATATTGGCAGAAAAGCCAATATCGAGCATCCTCAGTAATAGTGCTGGGCGGTATGACCATAATGTATATCACGGTATTTTTCAAAATTCCTATGGTTTCACAGTATATGACAGTATTTTTTTTTTCATACATAATCAGGTGTTCACAGTATTTTCTACTGGTTGAGAGAGGAATTACTGGCCCCTTTTTAGATAGAAAAGGCGGCACATTTGCTGCAAGGTAAAGGCAGAGGTGTAATTTTCCTCTCTCAACCAGTTCCTCATTCCTTCTTCCCAAAAAGTGCCACTGAGGTAGGCGTAAACATACCTCCAACCTTAAAAATTCAGGCATAAATAGATCCAGTGTTAGAGAAAGGAAATATTTTACCGTCGTCTTCCACCGCAGTCTTTGACGTTAACTAGCATGTTGGATATTTAGCTTGATAATTAGCTAGAGGATTAAAATAGTCACTTAGAGTCATTAGAGTCCTGCACGGGTCACCGCATCCGACCCGTTTTCCGACAGTAGCACAAATTACATTCCGTACCCGAGCCGACCCGCTATAAATTGATACTGACGCCTGAAGGAAAATTGGACGGACGCAATTTTTAAAAGTGAAAGTAAGACAGCATGGGGAATGGGAGTTCAGGGGGGGCGCAAGCACGCATGAATGAGCTCATATGAAATATAAATGCTTATCATTTGTGTCGCTAATAACGACTCATGATAAGTGACGCCTTGAAAATGGCAATCATAAAACCCGACCAGCCTCTCCAGGCGTCCGACCCGATCCGCATCTGTGTAGGACTCTGACTTGGATAACTCCTCTCTTGAACCAAATAATAAAAATAGTATTTCTTTGCAATATTATAGTTCATGATGGCTGTGTGAGAGCATTATAACCATAAAAAAAATTAAATTCGTTAAGTAGCCTATGACATAAGTATAAATATTACAGTATGATGACCCAAACTAGTAGCGACCGTAAGTAGCTTGCCGCTACAACAACAAGCTGACAGCTACAGAGACCGAGGAGACGCTAACATCTCCCGGACTTCAGCGGCTTTTTCAGTTGCTCATCTTGACGTCTGCGGATGAAGTGATGAACTGCAATGTCTATCCTATTCATCTTCACCGTAACATAACACCAGAGCACTACTGCTTACCCTCACTACGCCTGACCGTTGCACCATGCCTGTTTAGAAGCGCAACATTAAAAAGGGTCCGGTCTGAAGCAGTGTCCTGCGGCGCAGCGTTCCGAACATTGTGTAATCAAATACAGTAGGTATATTAAAAATTCATATCATAACGAAAATATACAGTGTTATTCGGTGTGATCCGCTATACCGCCCAGTATACCGCATTTAAATGTAATTTTATAGCTATAACGTAACTGCTGTAGCTCTATTATGTGGCCATAAGACATCATTTAGTGATGTTGAACACACACAAACACAGGTCATAACAGCCAGTCACCACCCAAAGATATCCCCATTAAGATGTGCACACTTACCGATTGCCAGGTGCAGCCTGTGTCCAAAACATTGCACCCGCGTCCATTTATTGAGCTCAGCGGCTTTCACTATATTGGCGCCTTTGTCAGTTGTTATGGCGACGAGGTCCTCTTCCCTGATGTCCCATGCAGACAGCATCATGCTCAAGCCCTGTCCGACCATCTCTCCCGTGTGATCAGATGGAAAATATGCCGTCTCGAGCACTCTGGTGCGCAGTTTCCATTTGTCGTCGATGTAATGTACTGTCAGACTGATATACGGGTCCATGGTGCGACTGGACCAGAGATCGGATGTGGCTGCAACATGCTTAACATATCTCAACTCAGCAGCGACCTTTTCTCTCTCTGTTCTGTACATGCTGGGAATCACGGTTTTTGAAATATATTTTCGCGATGGCAGGCCGTATCTCTTGTCGACAGTTTTCATGAGATGTATGAAGCCCTTGCGCTCCACCGTAGCAATGGGAGCCATGTCTTTTGCTATGTGGTAGCCTATTGCATTGGTGATTTCCATCCATCTTTTTGACATTCGCTCATATTTTTGAGTACTAGCAAATGCTTCCGTTATTGACGGCTGCCTGGTGGTGGAAGCACTTTTAGCTGGTCCTGATCGCTTTGAGCTTTGAGCTTTTTTTATATCTTGGAATTGAATCAAGTGGTTGTACTGCAGGTGGTGAAAGAGGTTGGAGGGTGTTACCTTGACTAGTCGCAACAGTCTTTTGGCACAGTTTACATTTCACATTTTTTTGTTCGACGTCGTCCTTGCTGAACCCAAAATGTTGCCAAACGATTGATAAGGCTTTTTTTTTAGGAACGAGGTGCTCTTCCTCCTCGACCAGATCTACTTCGACTGCCGCAGCAGCTGCCGCTTCATCTTTTGAACCGACGTGCTCCATTTTCTCCGTCTCTCACCGTCTCTTTCCCTTCTTGTAACAGTCACGTGACCACACGCGCTGTAGTAGTACAGCCAAGCGTCTTAAAGGGACATGAACATACCGGTAGCCTACCTACACACACAGCCAAACAAGACAAAAACGACTTTCTTTTGTTTTGATTTTTTTTAACACCTAATATACCGACATGGGCAAAATGACTTCGGTTATCGTCGTAAATTTCGGTATCGGTAAATTTTCGGTTTATCGCCCAGGCCTACCGCCCAGCACTACCTAGTAAACAATGTACAAATCTCATATTTACATGGACTGTCAAGTAACGCAGCAGCTGATCAAAGCTGCACCGTTTTAAAGCTGCACAGCTCTGAGGTCCCAGCTCATGAACCCCCTAAAAACATAAATATAAAAAAAAATACAGGCAGATTGCAGGTTCTCTGCTGATACAGACAGCGCCACACTTCTAGTGGGTCATACGTGATTATGAAGACGATTGTTTGTGAAGGTGCTGTGGTCACCGTTCGTCAGGGATGCTGTTCCGTACACATCACTCCTGAATAACACAACCTGTTACATAATCACTTTTTTCAGATTCCCCCACAGCACAGCCTCTCTGCACACTCTGTCTCCTTTGCTTGCTCTCCCTGTTCAGCTGGTTTGACCTGCATGACATGTCAACTAAATTACACTGACAGCAGAATAGCTGGTGTGGCCAATTCATGTAGGAAGGAAGCCTGGGCTTGGAAGTTTTCGCTAACTCTATGGCTAAAGGAACCCCCCAGTCCATCTCTGTGACTTTCATACAGACAGCGAGGTGGAATATCAGTGCGAGATTCCCACCTTGAAAGGGCAGTATGAATGGAAATTTGGGGAAAATATCATGTCCAACAGCTAGGGCTGTAGCGATACACTAATCTCACGATACGATTCGATACACTTGCATCATTTTCTGAAAGATTTTAAATGGACAGTGATTTTAGTGACATTTTGAGTGTTCCATTGACTTGGATTAAATTAATTGAACTGAAAACTGAAAGCATCAATTACACAATATGGCTCTGACCAAGGCCGGATTATCCATAGATAGCCCCTTGGGCAAGTGCTCAGGGGCACCAACCATTGACAGCCAGTGGGGGGGCACCTCATGATACAAGCTTTATAAATCTGTTACGTAAATGTTTATATTATTCACTGGAAATTGTTGAGATACCATATATTACTCGTTTATGAATATCAATTTCATAAAGATAACAACAATAATAATAAATCACGATTACATGACCCCATCAGACTCTGGTTTTGCCTTCGCCTCACTAAAGCTGCCCACACCTGTGTGCACGGTGCTCAGGATGCAGACATTCTTCCTCAGCTTTCCCTGATACACAGTCAGAGTCGCATCACCACACTTTAGTGTTGAACAGCTCGCCTTGCTGTTTCACGGAGGGGTTTTTGTTTGCCCATGGTTTCAACCAGGTGATATAATACAACTATATAATAATTCACTTACAAGTAAATTCACAAAGAAGCACAGCTGGAGACCGCTAACAAAGCTAGAGAAGAGACGCAATGAAAATATCAAATCCTGCAAAGTGATGTGCGGTCGCTTATGGCCGAAATAGGTAAAACATTTTTCTTTTGTGTACTTTTATATAAAAAACTGTTCTATATTAAGATACAGACACTTTCAGGAAAAGTCATGTAACGGCAGTATTGCATATTTTCATTCAACAAAGTTATTGCAAATTTAAATTTGAATCTTGGCTGTTCTAGTGCTGGGTACTCTTTCGTGGTTCTTGGTGCTTTAGCAATATTGTTGTTGTGGCATTCATGCCAATGAAGCGAATTTGAATAAAATTGAATTAATAAACCTTTAGATTCTTGCCTATAGACTGATAAGTGTTGTGTTTACAAATGAGCAATGAATCCAGATTTCTTCAAATTTGTATTGCCAATGGGAATTTAAATTTAAATGTCAGGCGATGTTTTCCTCACAGAACTTTTTTTTTCAAGCTAGCTATCTCCCTCTGCCACCCCTCAATTTGTCTCCTCTGTCAGTAAAGTCTATTCAGCTCTGTTAAATAACAGGTGTTACAACCCTTATAGGTAACGTACCTAACGGTACTAAACTAGTTTCCAACTACAGCTTATCATTTGAATCTTGACTAGGGTGTATACTAAAGCTGAGATTAATTCTGAAACACATATAAACCCAAAACAGCCCAAAATTAATTTTCTTCATGTAAGACCATGTAACCCTAACCCACCAAATGGGGTTAATATGGGCCTGCTCTGACTGGACAGGGAGTCTACAGCTTGCAAATGCTGGGCAAAATGAATCAAAGATGTGGTGAGAAAGTTAATTTATTGAAACAGTGCAAACTGTAGCTTACAAGCCTTTGAAAAGTAAATAAATAAAGTGGCCTGTTCTGAACAGATTCTTTGACAGCTTTTTTTTGCTTGACACTGAACATATGAGGTAGCCAGTCTAGCCACCAGGTAAGTAAACATAGTACCATGGCTTCTCCAAAACAGCCAATAATTCAAGTCACTAAGAACAACATTTAAACATTGAACTTAAAATGTACCCATTATAGCTGAGTAGTTTAAGGCCAGTCTAGCCACCAGGAAAGTAAAAATAAACCATGGCAGCCAATAATTCAAGTCCATAGTAGCGACATTTAAGCCAACTTAAAACTGTACCCATCTTAGCAGAGTAGCTCAAGGCCTGTAGGCCCTGACCTACAAGTGAACACTAAACAGAAAGTGTCCTCTCCACATAACTGCAGACCAGCCAGGTTGGGTCCAGTGTGGCTCTCGGGCATGTCCCTGGTTTGTAAGACAAACTGCGACTTTGGTGAAGTAGATGGGAACTTGTGGGAACAACCGTCATTGCTATCTGGCATGGTTTGTTTTGGGTCACGCCGCAGCTTCTTGGGTTCCTCAGTTAGCATTACCTTGTCCAGGTGGTGACATTTTAGGTGGTGGTATTTCCAGAGTATTTCACGTTTTGTGTGACACAGCTTACGAACTGCCAGACTTTTATCTAACTGCCAGACTTTTAGCGACACTATTGGCTTGCTGACCTAATCGCTCTTCCTGCAAAGCGAACGGGGGGGCATGGGCAGCGAGCAGAGTGCAAATGCTGAGTTCAACAGGTTAACAAAACAGTTACATAAAACAATGACAGATTTGAATTTTGAACTCTGTGACGATCCATGCTGGAGCTTGTGGTTTAAAGAGCAGCCTGCTGTCTGTGTTGCTGGCCCTCGTTGAGTAAGCAGTCTGAATTAATATGGTTGCTGCACACGAGTTTCCAGTTGTTGTGGGGACGTTTCCATCAAGATGACATTGATCCACAGTCTTCACTTCCTTTGATGGTGGGAGCAGAAGTAGACGTTGGTGTTGGTTCTTGTAGACAACAGAGAAATTGTGCAGCTTTGTTAGCCCTCCACATGTTGGTGTCACTGAAGTCGCTGTAAGTGAGGAAACAGTAGTTACTGGATGTAACTCAAGTTCTATGAGGATATGTTTAGCCCTCTAACTGCATGTTCTCACAGCAACAGTAAAGCACATTCATTTTAACTACTGACGGTAAGTTCATGACACCAGTGACGATGATGAAGCCGTTGTACCACCCACCCCAGTGTAGGGATGACTATTGATTCTTTCACAATATATGAACATATATAACCTTTTAGAAGCGCAGACACTGAAGATTTTGTTATCAGCTCTATGGCTCTTATCGACTGTTCCCGTTCCATCAGCAGTATGAAACATCTCTGTTGTTAAAGGCTGTGTCAGCTTCGAACTGTAGTCGGGGAGCACCGTTGGACACTCCTTCACTGCATCAGGGCTAAGTTGTTGCTATCCTCAGGGCTATCCTCCATATGGATTATCCAGCTCCTGCTAATTCAACGGAGGCTCTTGAGGAGCCATCCAGGAACATTTCAGTCACCTCCAGCAGAGGAGCCAGTTGGTAAATCAAACTCGTACTGAGAAGAGCAGAAAAAATACCTGACGAAAAGTATTCAGTGCTGTTCTTTGCTCTTCTCTCAATGAAATAAACAGTGATTCTGATTCAACTGATGCTACAACAGCTACACTAACCCCTTGAGGAGCCGCCATTGTTATTTTTAAAACCTAATTATTCTGAACTGCTGTTTCATCAAGTGCCTTTGAGCAAGATGCAGAGCTGTGATGGCTGTTGGCACACCTTTGTTTGATTGTGTGTAACTGTGTAAGAGTAAAGCATGGTATTGCTAAAAAATACACTAAAAACATCAATTGTCCAATGAAAAGTATAGCCTATCACAGAGACAGACATGTCATAATCATAATGATAATAATCATGATGGCATAAGCTGAGACACAGAGAGAAAAGAGCAGAATAAGGCCAAAAAGGGATAAGGAGATTATTGTAGTCTGACTGTGGTGACTGTCTGTGTGTTTGTGCACGGGTGAGAGAGGGGGAGAGTTGGAGGGAGTGGTTGGGACACTCCAATTGACTTAATTTGGTGTCTAGTTTAAAAGTAGCCAGTCTGAAACACAGTGAATCACTGAGTCTGCTGAGTCTGACTCAAAACCAACTGCTTGTCTGTTGTTTGGTTGTTGTTGACGTGACAGCAGCTACAAGTTAGTGGTTGTACACACAGGTTCTCTCTGTCCACTGTTCAATCAAAGTTTACCAGAATCTGTCCTGGCGTGAGATCTTAAATGGCGAGATTATAAAAGGTTGTAAATTACAGGACTGTGTTCTGGTTAAAGTGTATAAAATGTATGTGTCTCATTGGGAGGAACACGAGTTAAACTGTTTTGCACACTATTTGGGAGACAAGTAAATATAACACATCAACGTTGTCAGAACAGCAAAAGCTGTACAAACCACATGCTGGCACGTCACTTGTTATGGACATATCTGAAAACAATAATGAACTCACACATGATCCTGTGCAATTTTCATAAGACTGGTCTGTGATTTTGACTCGTCTTATTTGTCTCATTTGAAGTTTTCACTGGTTCTGGCTTTGGCTCACATGAAAGCATGTGACTGTGCTGCTGTGTGTCCTTCAAGGTCCAGATCAGAACTGTGACTGTGCTCTTCCCTAGACAGTGTGATGATAAAACTTGGTGTTGATTAGGGGTGGAACGGTTCATCAAAAAAATCTGTCCTGTTCGGTACGCTTGTCACTGTTCGGGGCGCATGTGTATTGGTCATTTCATAGGCACGGCAACTTCTTTTTCTCATGTACTAACTAGGCGAAGCGGGTACACTCCAGAGCAGCAGGTGGTGGTACTGAGCTGGATGCCAACCGCCAGTAAACAAGAAGAAGAAGCGTAGCGGTGTAGCGGATAATAATAGAGTATGAGACGTTTGTGGGCATGGCGAGTGGAAAAGAGTCGAAGCTAGAGGATGCGCCAGCAGCACTGTATAGGTCTGCTGTATGGGACCACTTTGCATTAAGAGTGATCTACAATGACGGCGGTATGAAAGTTGTTGACAAAAGTGCAACAGTGTGCAAGCACTGTGCAACACGTGTTGTGTATGCTAACAGTAACACGACTAACACGTGAGCTCATCTGCAAAGACATCGTCCAGTGTTTCTCCCAGTATTTTCTGAGACTGTGGCGCGTGGGGGGATTCCTTATAGGCTACTTAAGGAATTTCATTTTTTTATGGTTATAATGCTCTCACACAGCCATCATGAACTATAATATTGTAAAGAAATACTATTTTTATTATTTGGTTCAAGAGGAGTTATCCAAGTCAGAGTCCTGCACAGATGTGGATCGGGTCGGACGCCTGAAGAGGCTGGTCGGGTTTTACGATTGCCATTTTCAAGGCGTCACTTATCATCAGTCGTTATTAGCGACACAAATGATAAGCATTTATATTTCATATGAGCTCATTCATGCGCGCTTGCGCCCCCCCCTGAACTCCCATTACCCATGCTGTCTTACTTTCACTTTTAAAAATTGCGTCCGTTGGGGCGCTGTGTGGCTCGGTGGGTAGAGCGCGCGCCCCATGTGCTGAGGCTCTGCAGCGGACCCGGGTTCGAATCCCGGCCCGGGTCCCTTTGCTGCGTGTCATTCCCCGTCTCTCTCACCCTGTTTCCTGTCATCCTTCATCTGTTCTATCAATAAAGCCATAAAAGGCCAAAAAAAAAAATAAATAAATAAAATTGCGTCCGTCCAATTTTCCTTCGGGCGTCTGTATCAATTTATAGCGGGTCGGCTCGGGTACGGAATGTAATTTGTGCTACTGTTGGAAAACAGGTCGGATGTGGTGACCCGTGCAGGACTCTGCTCTAAGTGACTATTTTAATCCTCTAGCTAATTATCAAGCTAAATATCCAACATGCTAGTTAACATCAAAGACTGCGGTGGAAGACAATAGTAAAATATTTCCTTTCTCTAACACTGGATCTATTTATGCCTGAATTTTTAAGGTGTGGCGGCTTTTATTTTGTCGTGGCGGTGTGCCACAGGCCATTACATGTAGGGGAAACCCTGTCATCCCAGTGAGACAACTGGCAGCGCAAGGAGGAAAGGGAGAGAGTCGACAGGACAACTTCTGTTCCCCGCAGCTTTTAAACAGCCTTACAATGACGAGTCAAGCAGGGCAAAAAATGCATAACGAAAGGAGTGGTGTTTCATAGCCTAAGATATGCAGCCTTTTGCTGTGGTGGAGGGTGCAGCATTTCGTTGTATGAGTAAAACACTCGAGCCACGATATAAAATAAAATCCCCTCCTGCAAACACTAAAGTGACACGGTCAAGGAATTGTTAGTTGTCTTACAGTCTATGTAGCGCTTACTAGTGATGGATGGACCTCCATAGCTACTGAAAGTTTCCTGGCTGTGACTGTCCATTACATTACATTAGTGACAGTGAATAACTATTTGTTCTTAGCATTTGTTAAAGATAACTTTCTTTGCCAAATAAATGAAAAGCATGTTGGAACTAGCAATGTCTCCTCTCTTGCAGTGCCAGAATCTACCTACTTTTAATTTAAGACTGTCACAATGATGTATCAAATGACATAATTTCTAGACGCAGCCAGAGGCCTGAGGGGGTCTGGTTCGGGAGCCACTGGATTTCATCTCTGCTTTTCGCAGATGATGTTGTCTTGTTGGCTCCTTCGAGCCAGGACCTCCAGCATGTCCTGCGGTGGTTTGCAGCCGAGTGTGAAGCGGCTGGGATGAGAATCAGCGCCTCCAAGTCCTAGGCCATGGTTCTCGACCAGAAAAGGGTGGCCTGCTCCCTCCGGGTTGGGGGAGAGCTCCTGCCTCAAGTGGAGGAGTTTAAGTATCTTGGAGTCCTGTTCACAAGTGAGGGAAGGATGGAGCGTGAGATTGACAGGCGGATCGGTGCAGCGGCCGCAGTAATGCGGTCGTTCTATTGGTGTGTCGTGGTGAAGAGAGAAAGAAAGAATAAGATCTGGGATACAAGTGGACAAAATGAGTTTCCTCCGCAGGGTGGCCGGGTGCTCCCTTAGAGATAGGGTGAGGAGCTCTGTCACCCGAAGTAGAGCCGCTGCTCCTCCACATCGAGAGGAACCAGCTGACGCTCTCCTCGGGAGGTGATCCTGGCATGTCCCGCCGGGAGGAGACCCCGAGGAAGACCCGGGACACGCTGGAGTGACGATGTCACTCGGCTGGCCTGGGAACTCCTTGGGATCCTCCCGGAAGAGCTTGAGGAAGTATCCGGGGAGAGGGAAGTCTGGGTGTCCCTGCTCAAACAGCTGCCCCCGCGACCCGGCCCCAGATAAAGCGGAAGAAAATGGATGGATGGATGGATGGATGGATGGAATAATCTGTGCATGCAACCTTTGTTTTACAAGAAATCTGTGCACATGAGAACGTAAAACTGATTCAGTCATCTCAGGCCAGTAGGTGGTGATAACTTCTACATTAATGATACGTCAAATACCAAAGAAGAACATTCTGAGCATGTGTAGTGAGCTTACTTTCCTCAAACGTTAATTCTTAGCCACTATTGTTTCTGTTTTTAAGTTGTATGATGGCTTTTTCTTTACCTTTATTTATTCAACACCAGTCTGGCACTTGGTCTGTCAATGCTACCCAAACTGTTGTGTCTGCCAGTGATGGTGTTGTTTCAGACGCATGCTCTTTACACATGGCAACAATAGGCATGCACAAATAAAGATTGTGTTGTCATTGTTGTTACACTCCGTTTTACAGTAACATCTAAGTTACATACAGATACAAAATGTATCTTCCTAGAAGTTGTTTTTGAAAATCTGTTATTGTGACACAACATTCTCCTTGTATGTGGATGAGAGGCTGAACTGTACTGTGGGTTTCAAAAAGACGTGTCTGCAGTAGACGAGACCTAAAAGGTACCTAAAGCTATGATAGTGTGATAGTGAGCCAGCGGGAACAACTATAGGACCCTGAAAGTGAGGCAGCTGAACGGATTTCTACGGAAAAAGTGTTCTGATCTGTTGGTGCCACAGTCCGAGACCAGTTCTCTCAAGAGCTGATCAAACGTTATTGGAATGAAATGGATCACTGATGAGGCTGAGCACATCGTAGTAAGTCCATTCTGCTGTCTGTATGCACATTTCTTAGTACTGTATAGGCCTTAGTGTGTATGTGTGCGTGTGTGTGCTTAAAATGAACAAAGATAAAGTGTAACTATGCGGCTTATAGTCTTATGACTGCTCCAGTTTTGGTTATTTGTTGTTTATAAAAGTATGACAGAATCGACCCCACCACTTTGTCAGCATTAAGAGAAATATTTGATTAAATATGTGTGTGTGTGTGTGTGTGTGTGTGTGTGTGTGTGTGTGTGTGTGTGTGTGTGTGTGTGTGTGTGTATGTGTGTATATGTATATATATATTAGGGGTGGGCAAAAATATCGATACGGCAATATGTCGCGGTACTTTGCCACCCAATACAATATTGATTTTTCAACTCCAAATATCGATATATCGCCGAAGAGCGACTCTGCTGTGCGGCGGGTGTATTTCTGTAGAAGAGAGAGTGGCTGAGATCTTTGCAAAATGGATGGCAAGTTAACAACGCCTTCGCAATTTGAAGTTGATGTTGGCTTCAAAGTTAAGAGAGATGGCAAGAACAACGAGCTGGACAAAGAGAATATTACTGCCCGGAAATTTTATGGGAATTAATAAAATGGAGAGGCTCTTTTAAATAAAATAATTTTGACTCAATTTGTCCTCTGATCAGCATCATCTGATGTACATATACAGGTGCTTGTTTTTTCATCTTTATTTATATTGCAATATCGTGATATCATGATACTATCTTATCGTGACCAAAGTATCGTGATACGTATCATATCGTAAGGTTCTTGCCAATACCCAGGGATTAAAATTAACTTTTTTTACCACCATCCCAGAAACGTCCCAAAAATCATTTTGAACCGTCCCGAATCGTCCCGAAAATCTTTTTTTTACATTTTGAGTTGTTACTTACTGATAATATAAGAAAAACACAATACATCATGTTTATAACAATAAATACATTTCTGTAGATTTCTGTTGAAAATAAGAGATGTTGATTTTGATTGATAAGAACAAACAAAAACATTGTTGATGTCAAACACAACAGCATACTAAACCCTAAAATAAAATAAAAACAAATCTTCCAATGTCTAACATTACATTGACTTATGACGCACAGTTGGTATTTGTTAGGGTCTAGAACGTTTTTCTAAATATGAAAATGAATAAAATATTTTAATGTTTAACTGTCGAGCTTTACTTGAAGTACGTGGACTAATAGACTATCTGTATTTTTTATAACAATTAATGGAAATACAGTATAACCATGACAATACTAGCGTATTGAATAGAAGGTTAATAATGTGCAGTGATTGACTAGCTTGTTAAAACGTCTCTGATATCTGAGACGTCTCTGACAGACTGATATCGTCAAAGAAGACCCTTTGGAAAGAAAAGGTTTCTGACTCCTGCGTTGACATGTCTGAATGTGTGGGACGTTCAAATATCAGTCGTTTTCAAAGTATCTTTCTACCACAATTCCCACAGTTTCTTAGCTTCCTAGCTTACTGGCATCGTTAGCCACTAAAAGCTTTCTGCGCCAAGACTCAATGTAGGAGCTATAGTTGCCGAGAGAGTGGTGATTCTGTAGCGTTAGCTTACGTCAGGCTCTGTGGGAAAAGTTGTTTCGCCATCACTCTCACGTCGCACTGGCTGGGCTATGTCCTGGGGCTGGGTACACTCTCCTCTAGGCTTCAGCCAGCGCAACATCGTGTTGAGTGGTAGTAGCTTCCACAGTATCTTCGTCTCGTCCGAGCTCGAGCGGTAAACAGCGCGAGCGCAACAGGCTGCAACATTGGTGCCACTTGTGTCACAGAACAATGTAAACGCGAGCGCGCCAGTCAGTCCTGTTCCATTTACCTGTTCACATAAATCTTTTGCCACCGACCACCATTCTGGTTTGCAGAAAGTGATGAAAACTTTTAAACAGAAATATGTGGTCAGCCAAAATTCTCGTCGTCCCGAGGTCGGCCCGAGTTAGATTATTGATCCTCCCAATGACAATTTATTACGTCCCCGGGACGACGGGACGACTTTAATTTTGATCCCTGCCAATACCCACCCCTAATTTGCAAGGTGTAGACTCTCTGTCCAGTCAGAGCCATATATTGTGTAATTGATGCTTTCAGTTTTCAGTTCAATTAATTCAATGATTGTATTGTCGTATTCACTCACAAGTTGTCACCAAAATCACACTGTCCCTTTTAAAATCTTTCAGAATATGATGTACGTGTATCGAATCGCATTGAATCGTATCGTTGGCTGACTATCGTGATATATATCATATCGTGAGCTGAATGTCGTGTATCGTATTGTGAGATTAGTGTATCGCTACTAGCCTAATGTATGTGTGTGTGTGTGTGTGTGTGTGTGTGTGTGTATATATAGATATAGATATAGATATATATCGATAGATATAGATATAGATATATATCGATAGATATAGATATAGATATCGATAGATATAGCTATAGATATCGATATATATATATATATATATATATATATATATAGATATATAGATATATAGATATAGATATATAGATATATAGATATAGATATATAGATATATAGATAGATATAGATATATGGATATATAGATAGATATAGATATATAGATAGATATAGATATAGATATAGATATATAGATAGATATAGATATATAGATAGATATATAGATAGATACAGATATATAGATAGATATATAGATATATAGATAGATATAGATAGATATAGATATATAGATAGATATAGATATATAGATAGATGTAGATAGATATAGATATAGATATATAGATAGATATATAGATAGATATAGATAGATATATAGATAGATATAGATAGATATAGATATATAGATAGATATAGATAGATATAGATATATAGATAGATATAGATAGATATATATGATATATATATATATATATATATATGTATATATATATATATGTATATATATATATTATATATATACATATATACAT